>JAFEMH010000409.1:600000-791549 GCA_022495995.1 Adenophora triphylla var. japonica | reverse complement strand
AGCTTCTATGATCTGAGTAGTGACGAGGAGGAATCGGAGGCCTAGGAGGTCTCTAGAATCGATTTAGGAGGAAAAAACAAACAATGAACAATTTTATGCAGATTTTGTTTATTTTTTGCTTTATTTGGACACCGATGGGGCGAAAACAATGTATTAATGTTTTATTTGCTTTTTAAATTAGTGCTTTATAAATTTACATATTGCTTGATCCTCGGGGCAGTTTTTGCTTGGAATTGAAATTTGAATTTGGGCCAAAATGATTTGTGATAACACATAACTGCATGGTTAGTGTTTGGATATATTTTTGTACAGGTTTTTGTTGGAAAAGTAGGATGAAAACTCCCTTTGGGCAGCAACTTGGTTGCTGCAGATTTTTTTTTTTTCACATCAGGCTAATGATGTCGTGCGGTCTGGTCTCTGGAGCAAAAGAGGCCGTGCGGCTTACAGTTCTGTCTGGACTGGTCATTTTCAGAATAAAATCAAGGCTTGGCCATTTCATTTCATTTTCACTCTAGACTTGTCCCAACTGTTCCCAGAGCACATATTTGGCCTAAAGATATCAACTTTGATCATTTTGCAGTGGAAAAACCCGTTAGATTGCAAAGGGGGAAAAGAGACCGCTTTCTGTCCGATCTTCAATCTTGGGTGAGATATAACTTTCAATCTCACAAGGGGCTGTTTGATTCTTCTTTCAAGATCAAATCTTTATGGCATTTGAGGGATCTCCCGCCCGATTGGGACCTTTTGAAAGCAGCAGCAAGGTTTTGGGACGTCCGGAGACACGTTTACAACTTTTCTTACAATGAGATTGTCCCAACTTATGAAGACTTCCGAGCCTTGATTGGGGGCCCAGAAATTGAGGCTATATCGATTCCTCTGATCGAAGATGTGCCGGTGGTGGCAAAGCTTGCATCTTTTCTGCACATATCTCTAGGAGAGGCTGAGGGGATGATGATAGCTCCGGACAGGATTGACCTTTCTGATATCCCGGGCAGGTTCGGTTCTCCGGATATGGCTACGACCACGGTGGCCATGGATGCATTTATCCTCTGCATATTCTCGTCCCTGTTCACTGCTGAGTCTATGGGAGTCTGTCATGGTGGTCTTTTGGACATGGTTAGGGATTGCAGGGCTGGGAAGGACATTGTCCCATTGGTTTTGGGTGAGACCTTGCATGGTATCGATAGGATAGCTAGAGGAGACCATTTCATGAGTGCAGGGAGTCCGGCCATGTTGACTTTATGGCTACGGGGAGAGGCTCGGGTCATTGCTAGGGGGCTTTATCGACTCGGTGCCCTTGGGTGATTTCCCGAGAGGTTTATCGCTACGGCAGGACCGGGGGTATTTGGGAGGCCGATGATGGCTAGGTTATCTACTTCGGATATTCGGCGGTGGGTACCTCCTTTGGAGGTTGCGGCACCGGGAGGACATTTCGGGAGTCCTATATAGTGAGGGTTCTAGGGTTCTGCTGGTCATCCTTTACATACCTGCTTGGTATCCGGGCAGTTCGGGGTCTTACGGGAGCCGTTGGGTGATTGGGAGGACATCCGGTACCATGGAGGTGGTGCCATTAGATATGAGAGATCCAGCCAACTTCTCATTCTTCTCGAGGGCTTGGACGTATGCTGCTTTCCCACCCAGGGCCATTCTCAGGAGTAGGAAGAGTACCATCTTGACTACGGTCTACTTGGACTGGTACGAGAGGGAGATGGGAGCGACTCAGGTCATACTGGGAGAGAGGCGTCAGGCTTTATTAGGGGCTGATTGTGACTCGAGTAGGACTCTGTGGGAGACTGAGGCTAAGGCGAGTCGCTATAACCAGTCGGGTGACCTTATCAGAGATATGGAGGCTCGATATAAGAGGCTTTCTGAAGTCGCTCCCTTGACTGAGGCTCAGAGGGAGGAAGTGCAGACTCGTGCCCGTATTGAGAGGGCACTTATTGACACAGGTTTGATGGAGGCTCCAGTGAGGATACCGGAGATCGGGATAAGGGAGACCGACATCATGGAGAAGAAGAGAAAGAAAACTCGACGGGGTCGAGGTAAAGGGAAGAAGACTAAAGAAGACTCAGTGAATGACAGCTGACAGATCTTTTCTTAGGATTCCCTTATTGCCAATTTGCAAACACAGTAGTTTATTAGGCATTTTATTGTATTTTAGATCTTTGTAGCAGGTTAGCAGAGTCAAGAGTAGACCGTGCTTGAACTCATCAAGAAGTTTTAACTTGTAATGAACAAGAGATATTATCTTAGAAATTAATCAAGACACAATTTCATGGAAATTTCAGATGTCTTACTGATTAGGACCCGTTTTATGAAAAATTGAATGCCCTTTATTATTGTTTAGGACGCATTTCATGGAGACTTAATCGCCCTTTTTATTGTTTAGACCGAACCATAAATGGCTGCCTACGTTCCCCTTTTACAAGAAAGACTAAGGGGCTCAGGTCTTCGTAGTTCATTCTGGTGAACTCTTTTTTTCTTTTTTTATGTGAAGCCCTGTTTTTTGCCTAGACCGCCCTTTTTGGATTTTCAGCCTAGCTGACATTACTCTTTTTGCACTAAGATTTTTTTTTCTTCTTTTTTTATGTGCAACCCTATTTTTTGCCTAGACCGCCTTTTTTGAGTTTTCAGCCTAGCTGGGTATTACTCTTTTTGCACTAAGATTTTATTTTTTTTTATTTTAGACATAGTACCTTCGGAGCTTATCACCGTTGACTGGGTGGACAAAGGGATTGCCGTCCAGGTCTGCAAGCTTCATGGCTCCTCCCGATAGTATCTTACGCACCACGTATGGGCCGATCCAAACGGGTTCCCATTTTCCCGTGGGTTATCTCCGGTAAGGGGGCTTCACTTTCAACACTAAGTCACCCTCTTTGATGTCCTGGGCCTTGACCTTTTTGTCAAATGCTCGGCCATTCGCCTCTGGTAGGCTCGGGTGTGCTCCATGGCTTTTAGCCTTCTTTCATCGAGCAGGGCCAACTCATCATGCCGGCTACTTAGCCATTCTACTTCATTGACAATGTTTTCTAGGAGGACCCTTAATGACGGGATTTCCAACTCCACTGGTAACACCGCTTCCATCCTGTAATTTAGGGCAAAAGGAGTTTCTCCTGGGTCAGTTTCGACAGACGTTACGCTCAGCCCGAGTGCCGGGTGCGGCTTTTCGGGCCAATCAAGACCACGGGTGGCCATTTTCCGGATGATCCGTTTGAGCGTCTTATGCGTGCTTCCACGGCTCCGTTAGTCCGAGGTGCATGCGGGGATGACTTGTGGCGAGTGATTACGAATTCGACGGTAACCTATCGCAGTCTCCTTCAAAGTGTGACCCATTATCAGAAATGATCTCATTGGGCACCCCATATCTACACATTATGTTTTCCTTGATAAACTGGGCCACTTTTCTAGAAGTGAGGACCTTGTAGGACTTGGCCTCTATCCACTTGGTGAAGTAGTCGACGGCTACTAATACAAATTCATGCCCATTGCTTCCTGCCGGGGCTATCTTCCATATCACGTCAATACCCCAAGTTGCAAACGGCCAAGGAGTCGTCATGCAGTACAGGTCATGAGGCGGGAGATGGTTGAGGTTGGCAAACCATTGGCATTTGTCACACGCTCGAACATGCTGGACACAGTCTGTCTCCATGGAAATCCAGTAGTAACCCATTCTGAGGATCACTTGCATCAGGGCTCTAGAATTCATATGAGGACCGCAGGGACCATTGGACTTCGGTCATCAATTCTCTCGGCCCTTTCTCGAGTGACGCACAAGAGGAGTGGTCCTTGGTACCGCTTTTTTGTACGTGTTGCCTCCTAAAATGACATAATGGGAGGCCAACCTTTTCAGGACTTGCAAGCTCTTGGCTTTGACACCTTCTTTTGGTCTACCTTCTTCATCTCTAAATGATGACTCTCCATCTTTGAGGAACTGGTAAATTTCATTGTACCAGGGTTCCTTGATAGGCTCAGGTCCCAAGTCTGCTACAACGAAAGTGCCGGGCTTCTCTTCTACCCACTCTGAAGGGTTTTATGGCTTTTCCCTAGGGAATCTCTACCAGTGAGGCTAGAGTAGCTAGGGCATCTGCGAATCTGTTCTTTTCCCTTGGCAAGTAGTGGAAAGTCACTTCTCTGAACTGTCCAGTCAACTCCTCCATATAGGCATGATACCGCTGAAGATTAGGGTCCACAGTCTTCCATTTGTTGGCGATCTGGTTGATGATCGAAATTTGAGTCTCCATAAACTTCGAGCTCCTTGACATTCCTTTCTAAGGCAGCTTCTAAACCAGCAATGTAGGCTTCGTACTCGGCAACATTGTTCGTGGCAGGGAAGTTCAACTTAAGGGCTATGGGCGTGTGCTCATCTTTCGGATTGACCAGTAGCATCCCTATGCCATTTCCTCTTTTGTTAGCGGCTCCATCAAAGAAAAGCTGCCATCGGTTCTCAGGCTCGACTACAAAGATCCCTTCATCTGGGAATTGGGGTTCAGGCCCACGGTCCTCATTACTGGGAAAATTTGCTTCATGGTCTGACAATGCTTGACCCTTGATGGCCTTTCTGGTCATGTAGCTGATGTCGTATTCAGCTAAGAAGAAGGACCATTTTGCTAGACGGATCGAGAGGGAAGGTTTATCAAAGATGTACTTGATGGGGTCCATTTTTGAGACCAAGTTCACAGGGTGGGCTTTCATATAATGCTTCAGCTTACCGACTACCCGGACCGATCTGCACTGAAGTCTTTTCACATCTTTGAGTAATTGAGCTCACTTCCACTGTGAGCCTTCCAGTGACAAAGGAAATGTCATTTTCTACCCGAGACTCTTTCTTCTCCTGAGTAAGCATAGCCCCAAGCCGCCTGTATCGGTGACGGTGAGATAGAGCGAGAAGAGGTTTCGTCTATGTGGGGGCATAGTGGGAGGATGTACTAAGTACGCCTTGATGCGGTCAAAGGCATCCCGACATTCTTCGGTCCACTCTGTGTCTACATTCTTCTTCATGAGCTTGAAAATGGGCTCGCACATAGTGGTCAAGCTGGATTGACGAAATGGGCGATGTCTGCGGTTTGCCCATAAAGCTTTTGACTTACATGCAGGTTTGAGGTGGCCTCATGTCCATTATGGCTTTGATCTTTCGGGGGTCGACTTTGATACCTCGCTCCGTGACCATATACCCAAGCACTTTTCCCCTTGTTACTCTGAAGGTGCATTTAGCAGGGTTTAGTCTCATGGAATGTTGTCTCAGCCTCTCGAAGAACTTTCGCAGGTCAACAAAGTGCTGCCCATCCTCGCCTTTGGAGTAGATTATCATGTCGTCAACGTAGACCTCAATCTCCTTGTGGCTCATGTCATGAAAAAGAGAGGTCGCTGCCCTTTGATAAGTAGCCCCGACGTTCTTAAGCCCAAATGGCATTACTGTATAGCAGTAAGTTCCCCACGGTGTGGTGAAGGCTGTCTTTTCTTGGCCTTTTTCGGCCATCTTAATCTGGTTGTAGCCTGCAAAGTCGTCAACGAAGGATTTGACTTCGTAGTTGGCAGTGGAGTCCACCAGGATGCCTATGTTTGGCAAGGCGTAATCGTCTTTGGGGCTAGCCTTGTTCAGATCTCGGAAATCTACACAGCAGCGCACCTTCCCATTGGCCTTGGTTACGGTCACAATATTGGACAACCATGTCGGATATTCGATGACTCTGATGAATCCTACCCGCAGTAGATTCTCAATTTCTTATTTTACCTGTAGAGACCACTCTGGCTTGATTTTTCTCAGTTTCTGCTTTACTGGCTTAGCATCTGGTGCTAGAGGGATTCTGTGCTCTACTATTGAACTGTCTAGCCCCGACATATCCTTGTACGACCATACAAAGACGTCCATGTATTCTCTGAGCAGATTAACCAGTCTATCCCTTTCAACCCCATGGAAGAAGCTTCCAATCTGTGTCTCTTTAGGTTCCTCGACAGTACCCAAGTTAACACTTGTCAAAACCTCCTCGGCAGCTTGGGCCCGGTTTTCCTCTTTTTCTGTAACCTGCTTAAAGATTTCTTGGATGTATTGTTCGTTTAGTGTGTTTGCATCTTGTTCAAATGATTCATTATTAACTATTGTTAAGTTTTGAGTTAATTTAACATTTGTTAAGTTGGCAATAAGAGGATACTCAGAAAGATCTATCATTTCATTCAAAGCAAGGGGAAAGATGACATTGATTACATGTTCATAATCCTCAGGCGTGAGGCGTGAGGCCTTCGGATGACTCAGAGGACTTGAATTCAAAGATTCCTGACTCAACTGACTCTTGACCCTACTGACTCTGGACCCTACACTACTTATTGACTCGAAGTGTTTGACGCGGGTTGGACTGGGGTTTACTCTTTCCTGCTGTTGTCCTGGGGAGTAGCAGTCTTGTCAGCATTCTTCAGAAAGTAGTGCATCCTGTGGACCATTATTGCCTTTGCTGACACCATTCCCATGGGGGATGTACGGACCGATACGCGCAATCTCTTTTCCGAACTGTTTGTATTCATACGTACCTCTGGGTAGTAGGACCGGTTGTACTTTCGGCATACCGAGAGACGGCCTTTCTTCATCACAAAAGTCTTCTGGCTTGTTCACTCTTCTTGCCACCTTTTCCCAAACAGGGGGTTGGGACTGATCTTCGGGGGTAGTAAGAGCCATCACAAACACATTATGCTCATCGTGGGCGATGAAGGGTTCCGAAGAGACTTTCATTAACATGGCTTGTTTTACTTCAAACTCGCAATCTTCATAAGTGAGCCTTTCTTCTGTAATCTTGACCATGGTCACTGGTTCAAATATCATAAAGAGAGGTCGGGCTCGACAACATTAACGAAATCGGTTCCTATTATGGGTCCAGCTGTCCTTCCATGGCGGCGGCATTAATCAGATCTTTCCACTTTCCTTGTAATTCAGCATAAGGAACATTGAATTTCAGGATGTCTATGATCTTTGGATTCCAAACACTGACTGCATTTGTCTCTCCGAACTCGATCACGTTGACTTGATTGTTAGCAGGAAGAGGATTCTTGACCACATTGGGACCCCGAGGCGGCTCCAGCTTGCCTTCTTCAATCAGGCGAGAGATCAGGAACTTCAGGTAGGTGCAATCATTGGTGTTATGCCCATGATATTTGTGAAAGCGGCAGTGCTTGGTTTCATCCATCCTGACACTAGGGTTCCTTGGTTTCCAGTTTTCCAAGGTCGATGAGTCCTTCGGCTACCAAACCATCGAAGACCTTTTTCTAGTGGCATTCGAAATCTTCGGCGGTATAGGAACGAGGCCTTGGCTTCGCGGCGACTTGGCTTGAATTTTGTCCAACCCTCTCATTACGAATATAATTGACAGCGCCAACCGTTTCTTTTCCTTTTATAGTAACAATTTGTGGCATTTGAAACGGGTGCTTTGTAGCGATAGGAGTTGGTCGCATTCTGTGGCGGGGGCCATGTTGAAGGCATTTTCAAACTTGGTGCCGGCATTTACCATTGCCCGAAGGTCAGGATAATAGTAATTGCCAATTTGGACCCTTAGTTGAGGTTTCAAGCAAGATTGGAAGATCTCCATCTGCTCCTCTTCATTCGGCGGAGGTCATCATTTCACTAAGCTTCCAATTCCATCTCTTGTAGAATTCACTTCTTGGCTCATCGGGCGTTGTAGAGTGCCTTGTAGGTCATTCTGCTGGTTTCCCAATTCAAATTGGCCTTATACTTTTCCGGGAATGCTTCCTTAATCTGGTTCCGAGGTGGCTCGGGCCTACGGCTTTACATGCGGGAACCACCTAAGAGTGAACCCTTTAATGACGGTGAAAATGGTCGGCCATTTGCGTGTGTACAATCTTTGGCTCTCATGGCAAGAAGGTAGCTTTCAATGTGAGTCAGGGGACAATCGGTGCCATTGAACTTTTCAATCTCGGGCATTGGGAATTTTGGAGGAAGAGGGACAATTTTGCGGGATCGGTGATGCGGTATCTTTGCCTTTTTGGTGCTCGGTTCTCCAAACTTCTCTTGCATGGACTTAACTTGTTCCATCAACCAAGTCATGTTGGGGTCGGGTGACGGTTTAGGATTGTTCGATTCAGCAGGCTTATCGAGATTTGAGTGGCGGGACGGTGGGTGACACGGTGGTAGCCGGTACCATGGCTTGGGGATCTTTAGAAGGGAAGTAAGTGTAAACTTGGCACAGTCTGTGTTTAGTGAGGCTGGCGGAGGCATATGAATTAGGCTCGTAGTTGCCGAAGTAGGAAAAAGGAGCCTCGTGGGATCCTGTTGGCAAGGTTGGGGGTGGAAGATCTGCTGTGGAAGGGCATAGATTGAAAAGGTCACTTGATTGATTCTGAGGCCTGGAAATTGTCTGGGATGGCCCATACTGGGGAGAGGGAGTGAATCCCATGGGGTAGTGCAGAGGCTGCGTTGCGGGGATAGCTGTGGCATTTGCTCTCTGTTGGGGAGGAGAGGGTGTAGGGACCCTGATGGCTTGAGACATTGGGAAGGACTGAAAAGGGACAGTCTTTGGCAATGGATCATATGTGGATGGAGGAGGGCATTGTTTATAGGATAGGGGAGCTGAGATGGTTACTTCTGGAGTCTCATCTTCTACCATAACCAGGGAACCATTGGGCTCTACCACTACCTGGACCCCATGAAGACGGAGTGCATCAATGAGCATGGTTTGCTGTTCCTCGTGGGCCTTACGACTGTTTTCCAAGGCTAAGGATAGCTCTTCTTCCCTAGTCATCTGGTTACCCAAACCAGTACTCTTCTCTGTCAAATCGGCCATTACTCGACTCTCGGGTCGACAAAGCCGAGGATTACGGCAACCGTCTGAGAATTCTGCGCTAACAAGTCCCTGACCCGGTGTTCTCACCCACTTCTTTCTCGCTGCGGGAAAGGGATAGGAGAGGTTTAGACTCAGGGTAGGTGTTTAGGCTGAAGGCTCAAGCAATATGCAAATTAAGAATCTTCCAGTTTACTTAAAACAGTGTCTTTTATTAATTTCTATTTGGTTGGAAAAGGGGTTCTGCCCTTCTTTTTCGCAACTACTCTAGATCCTGGATCATTGGGTTCCGTCACTACGTCTATAAGCCCCTCGTATTCCACCTGTATTTTGACCTCCCAGGGTGGACAGCCCCGGGCGAGGGTCCTATAGGGCACGCGGATCCCACCGACCGAGAGAGAAGAACGCTCCTAACGGGTCTAGCGGGTCATAGGAACTTTTAACGCACGAGCGATGTGAATTATAGTCAAGGCAATACCGGGAAAGTCTCGTCTTTCAGCCTTAACAGAATTTCGGCAGAATTTCGCTTGCGCGATTGACGTTTTGACTTTTCGGTAATGTCCGAGAAGATAATAGGCATGTGTCGGGCGGAAAAAGCCGGATGACACAGTGTCACATTGAACTTCGTTGCATACGCCGCGCAAGAGTCAAAATCGAAGTCAATGCCGGGTCAAGATCTTGCCAATTTTTCCTTGTCGGAATTTTGGCAGAGCTTCGCTTGAACGAAAGATCTTTTGGATTTTTGGCATGGACTTGGTCTCGACTCTTACGCATTCCGTGCGGGTCAAGGTCAAAGTCAATGTCGGAGTCAAGATTCTACCGATTTTTCCTTGTCAGAATTTCGGTAGAGTTTCGCTTGAGCAAGAGATCTTGACTTCCGTTATGGACTAAGGCTTGACCTTTACGGGGACATGCAACTGGGCTATATGACACAGACTAGACCAAAAACCAACCAAAAAGTCACGGTTTTTTGAAACGTGTGAAACGGACTGTGCATTGGTCGACACTGGCTGCCATGGGGAGTTTGGGTGATTCTGTGCGCGCCCGGGAGCATCGTAAGGCTGTCCGTGACTGCAGCTGAAAAACCACTCCGGGTTTAAAGGGACGTGCGTGCAAAGTGTACAGGATATATATATAAGGTGTGCGTAGTGTGCGGCGTCCTAAAAATATTCCTTTTTGAGTTAAAACAGAGATTTTTCAAAAATGTGTTTTAAAGGAATGATTTTTTGGGACGGTGGAAAATGCAACAGATAAGGCACATAAATTTTCTTGGAGCCCCAGTCAGTCTCGGAACTGAATAGCCCCAAGCTGCCAAGGCTGCCAGATTATCCTCAATTTGTCCTGGTGGAATTGCCACTGAGGCCGCCCGGTCAGAATCCAAGGAGGATTGAACCGTACGACTGCATGGATCAATTTTCCAGGTTCCACTCCTTTGCAATTTCAGGTTGCTTCCCGAACATTTCAGGCACCTTTTAGTAGGCTTTCCTGTTCAAAGTATGCACAATTCCCAAGATGCAAATGATGCAAATTCAAGGCAAAGAAAGCAAGCACGATAAGTGGAATTCGTGACGGGAGTCTAACCCGCTCAAAGAAAAAAAGCTTTCTTTTTAGTTTTTTTTATTTTTCGAAAAGAGATACCGGTACGTGGGATTGTTAAACCACCGTTTATCCCAAGCCCCGGGTTAGGGAGCGATACAGGAAGGTTAAATGGTTTCCACCTATATACCGGGCATCGCTTATTTTGAAAATGAAAGCTTTTCTCCTTTGGGATATCCCCAGCAGAGTCGCCAAACTGTGAATGTGTGCCCAAATTCTATTTTTTTGTTTTTTTAGATTGGATTCACGCGAGTTTGAAAACATCCGGTTTAATTTGAAAAACGGAGTCGCCACGCCATTTTGATTTCCTCAAAACTTTGAAAAAAAGGTTTTGATTTCGTGCTTGCTTGTGTGCTTTCTTGTGTGCATGTGTTGAAAAGAGAGGGGGAATGTCCCAAGTGGTCTTCCTGACGTATAAACCATTTAGTTGGTTGTCGCTCGGGATTCCTTGGATTTTTATGTGTTCGGGACTTTGATCCCGTCCTCATCTTGGACTTGTGATCATCGCTATTTGACCTTAGGTCTTGCGTGATCGAGAGAAGGACTCTCTTTTATAGTCAAAAATGGGGTTCTTTAGGAAAGGAGTGTCCTTAGCCCATCAATCCTACGCCTTGAGATGATTGAGCTTATATTGGAGCTATCATGCTCGTCTCAAGCGATAATCGGAGATATAGGTTCAAGGTTTATCCCTTTCTAAAGAGATTGCGGCACCTTTAATGGAAGAAATGATGTAAAAATAGAATCTTTACACCGATCCGTTCCGAAGGTTGCTAATGGGGACATGGGGGAATGCATGTAAAAATGACATTTTTAGTGAAAATATGACATCTTGCGTGATCGAGAGAAGGACTCTCTTTTATGCACATTTTGTTTATTTTTTGCTTTATTTGGGCACCGATGGGGCGAAAACAATGTATTAATGTTTTATTTGCTTTTTAAATTTATGCTTTATAAATTTACATATTACTTGAGCCTCGGGGCAGTTTTTTGCTTGGAATTGGGGCTGAATTTGGGCCAAAATGATTTGTGATAACACATAACTGCATGGTTAGTGTTTGGATATATTTTTGTACAGGTTTTTGTTGGAAAAGTGGGGTGAAAACTCCCTTTGGGCAGCAACTTGGTTGCTGCAGATTTTTTTTTTTTTTTTCACATCAGGCTAATGAAGTCGTGCGGTCTGGTCTCTGGAGCAAAAGAGGCCGTGCGGCTTACAGTTCTGTCTGGACTGGTCATTTTCAGAATAAAATCAAGGCTTGGCCATTTCATTTCATTTTCACTCTAGACTTGTCCCAACTGTTCCTAGAGCACATATTTGGCCTAAAGATATCAACTTTGATCATTTTGCAATGGAGAAACCCGTTAGATTGCAAAGGGGGAAAAGAGACCGCTTTCTGTCTGATCTTCAATCTTGGGTGAGATATAACTTTCAATCTCACAAGGGGCTGTTTGATTCTTCTTTCAAGATCAAATCTTTATGGAATTTGAGGGATCTCCCGCCCGATTGGGACCTTTTGAGAACAGCAGCAAGGTTTTGGGACGTCCGAAGACACGTTTACTGCTTTTCTTACAATGAGATTGTCCCAACTTATAAAGACTTTCGAGCCTTGATTGGGGGCCCAGAAATTGAGGATATATCGATTCCTCTGATCGAAGATGTGCCGGTGGCGGCAAAGCTTGCATCTTTTCTGCACATATCTCTAGGAGAGGCTGAGGGGATGATGATAGCTCCGGACAGGATTGACCTTTCTGATATCCCGGGCAGGTTCGGGTCTCCGGATATGGCTACGACCACAGTGGCCATGGATGCATTTATCCTCTGCATATTCTCGTCCCTGTTCACTGCTGAGTCTATGGGAGTCTGTCATGGTGGTCTTTTGGACATGGTTAGGGATTGCAGGGCTGGAAAGGACATTGTCCCATTGGTTTTGGGTGAGACCTTGCATGGTATCGATAGGATAGCTAGAGGAGACCGTTTCATGAGGTCTGGGAGTCCGGCCATGTTGACTTTATGGCTACAGGAGAGGCTCGGGTCATTGCCAGGGGGTTTACCGACTCAGTGCCCTTGGGTGATTTCCCTGAGCAGTTTACCGCTACAGCATGACCAGGGTGACTAGGAGCTGATGATGGCTAGGTTATCCACATCGGATATTCGCTGGTGGGTACCTCACTGGAGGTTGCAAACCAGGAGGACATTTCAGGAGTCCTATATAGTGAGGGTTCCAGGGTTCTGCTGGTCATCCTTTTACATACCCTGCTTGGTATCCAAGCAGTTCGGGGCCTTACAGGAGCCGTTGGGCGATTGGGAGGACATCCGTACCATGGAGGTGGTGCCATTAGATATGAGAGATCCAGCCAACTTCTCATTCTTCTCGAGGGCTTGGACGTATGCTGCTTTCCCACCCAGGGCCATTCTCAGGAGCAGGAAGAGTACCATCTTGACTACGGTCTACTTAGATTGGTACGAGAGGGAGATGGGAGCGACTCAGGTCATACTGGGAGAGAGGTGTCAGGCTTTATTAGGGGCTGATTGTGACTCGAGTAGGACTCTGAGGGAGACTGAGGCTAAGGCGAGTCGCCATAACTAGTCGGGTGACCTTATCAAAGATATGGAGGCTCGATATAAGAGGCTTTCTGAAGTCGCTCCCTTGAGTGAGGCTCAGAGGGAGGAAGTGCAGACTCGTGCCCGTATTGAGAGGGCACTTAATTACACAGGTTTGATGGAGGCTCCAGTGAGGATACCGGAGATCGGGATAAGGGAGACCGACATCATGGAGAAGAAGAGAAAGAAAACTCGACGGGGTCGAGGTAAAGGGAAGAAGACCAAAGAAGACTCAGTGAATGACAGCTGACAAATCTTTTCTTAGGATTCCCTTATTGCCAATTTGCAAACACAGTAGTTTATTAGGCATTTTATTGTATTTTAGATCTTTGTAGCAGGTTAGCAGAGTCAAGAGTAGACCGTGCTTAAACTCATCAAGAAGTTTTTAACTTGTAATGAACAAGAGATATTATCTTAGAAATTAATCAATACACAATTTCATGGAAATTTCAGATGTCTTATTGATTAGGACCCGTTTTATGAAAACATGAATGCCCTTTATTATTGTTTAGGACGCAATTCATGGAGACTTAATCGCCCTTTTTATTGTTTAGACCGAACCATAAATGGCTGCCTACGTTCCCCTTTTACAAGAAAGACTAAAGGGCTCAGGTCTTCGTAGTTCATTCTGGTGAACTCTTTTTTTTCTTTTTTTTTATGTGAAGCCCTGTTTTTTGCCTAGACCGCCCTTTTTGGATTTTCAGCCTAGCTGGACATTACTCTTTTTGCACTAAGATTTTTTTTCTTCTTTTTTTTTTTATGTGTAACCCTGTTTTTTGCCTAGACCGCCTTTTTTGAGTTTTCAGCCTAGCTGGGTATTACTCTTTTTGCACTAAGATTTTTTTTTTTATTTTAGACATAGTACCTTCGGAGCTTATCACCGTTGACTGGGTGGACAAAGGGATTGCCGTCCAGGTCTGCAAGCTTCATGGCTCCTCCCGATAGTATCTTCTGCATCACGTATGGGCCGATCCAAACGGGTTCCCATTTTCCCAGGGTGTTATCTCTGGTAGGGGGCTTCACTTTCAACACTAAGTCACCCTCTTTGATGTCCCTGGCCTTGACCTTTTTGTCAAATTCTCTGGCCATTCGCCTCTGGTAGGCTCGGGTGTGCTCCATGGCTTTTAGCCTTCTTTCATCGAGCAGGGCCAACTCATCATGCCGGCTACGTAGCCATTCTACTTCGTTGAGAAAGTTTTCTAGGAGGACCCTTAATGACGGGATTTCCAACTCCACTGGTAACACCGCTTCCATCCTGTAAGTTAGGGCAAAAGGAGTTTCTCCTGTGGCTGTTCTGACAGATGTTCTGTAGCCTCAGAGTGCCAGGTGCAGCTTTTCGGGCCAATCACGACCACGGGTGGCCATTTTCCGGATGATCCGTTCGAGCGTCTTATTAGCAGCTTCCACAGCTCCGTTAGTCTGAGGTCTGTACGGGGATGACTTGTGGCAAGTGATTATGAATTCTGACAGTAACCTATCGCAGTCTCCTTCAAAGTGTGACCCATTATCATAAATGATCTCATTGGGCACCCCATATCTACACATTATGTTTTCCTTGATAAACTGGGCCACTTTTCTGGAAGTGAGGACCTTGTAGGACTTGGCCTCTACCCACTTGGTGAAGTAGTTGACGGCTACTAATACAAATTCATGCCCATTGCTTCCTGCCGGGGCTATCTTCCCTATCACGTCAATACCCCAAGTTGTAAACGACCAAGGAGTCGTCATGCAGTACAGGTCATGAGGCGGGAGATGGTTGAGGTTGGCAAACCGTTGGCATTTGTCACACGCTCGGACATGCTGGACACAGTCTGTGTCCATGGAAATCCAGTAGTAACCCATTCTGAGGATCACTTGCATCAGGGCTCTAGCATTCATATGAGGACCGCAGGGACCATTGTGGACTTTGGTCATCAATTCTCTGGCCCTTTCTCGAGTGACGCACAAGAGGAGTGGTCCTTGGTACCGCTTTTTGTATAGTTTGCCTCCTAAAATGACATAATGGGAGGCAAACCTTTTCAGGACTTGCAAGCTCTTGGCTTTGACACCTTCTTTTGGTCTACCTTCTTCGTCTCTGAAAGCTGACTCTCCATCTTTGAGGAACTGGTAAATTTGATTGTACCAGGGTTCCTTGATAGGCTCTGGTCCCAAGTCTACTTCACAACAGAAAGCCGGGGCTTCTCTTCTACCCACTCTGAAGGGTTTTATGGCTTTTCCCTAGGGAATCTCTACCAGTGAGGCTAGAGTAGCTAGGGCATCTGCGAATCTGTTCTTTTACCTTGGCAAGTAGTGGAAAGTCACTTCTCTGAACTATCCAGTCAACTCCTCTATATAGGCATGATACCGCTGGAGATTAGGGTCCACAGTCTTCCATTTGTTGGAGACATGGTTGATGATCAGGGCTGAGTCTCCATAAACTTCGAGCTACTTAACATTCCTTTCTAAGGCAGCTTCTAAACCAGCAATGTAGGCTTCGTACTCGGCAACATTGTTCGTGGCAGGGAAGTTCAACTTAAGGGCTATGGGCGTGTGCTCATCTTTCGGATCGACCAGTAGCATCCCTACGCCATTTCCTCTTTTGTTAGCGGCTCCATCAAAGAAAAGCTGCCATCGGTTCTCAGGCTCAACTACAAAGATCCCTTCATCTGGGAATTGGGGTTCAGGCCCACGGTCCTCATTACTAGGAAAATTTGCCAGATGGTCTGACAATGCTTGACCCTTGATGGCCTTTCTGGTCATGTAGCTGATGTCGTATTCAGCTAAGAAGAAGGACCATTTTTCTAGACAGATCAAGAGGGAAGGTTTATCAAAGATGTACTTGATGGGGTCCATTTTTGAGACCATGTTCACAGGGTGGGCTTGCATATAATGCTTCAGCTTACCGACTACCCAGACCAGTCCTGCACAAGTCTTTTCACATGCCGAGTAATTGAGCTCACTTCCCTGCAGCTTCCGGCTGACAAAGTAAATGGCATTTTCTACCCGAGACTCTTTCTTCTCCTGAGTAAGCATAGCCCCAACTGCCGTATCAGTGACAGTGAGATAGAGTAGAAGAGGTTTCTGTCTATGTGGGGGGGATAGTATCGGAGGATGTACTAAGTACTCCTTGATTTGGTCAAAGGCATCCTGACATTCTTCGGTCCACTCTGTGTCTACATTCTTCTTCATGAGCTTGAAAATGGGCTCGCACATAGTGGTCAACTGGTTGTGAAATGGTGATGTCTCTTAGCGGTTTGCCCATAAAGCTTTTGACTTCTGTCTGGGTTTGAGGTGGCCTCATGTCCATAATGGCTTTGATCTTTCGGGGGTCGACTTTGATACCTCGCTCCATGACCATATACCCAAGCACTTTTCCCTTTGTCACTTCGAAGGTGCATTTAGCAGGGTTTAGTCTTATGGAATGTTGTCTCAGCCTCTCGAAGAACTTTTGCAGGTCAACAAAGTGCTGCCCATCCTCGCCTTTGGAGTAGATTATCATGTCGTCAACGTAGACCTCAATCTCCTTGTGGATCATGTCATGAAAAAGAGCGGTCGCTGCCCTTTGATAAGTAGCCCCGACGTTCTTAAGCCCAAATGGAATTACTGTATAGCAGTAAGTTCCCCACGGTGTGGTGAAGGCTGTCTTTTCTTGGCCTTCTTCGGCCATCTTAATCTGGTTGTAGCCTGCAAAGCCGTCAACGAAGGATTTGACTTCGTAGTTGGCAGTGGAGTCCACCAGGATGCCTATGTTTGGCAAGGGGTAATCGTCTTTGGGGCTGGCCTTGTTCAGATCCCAGAAATCTACACAGCAGCGCACCTTCCCATTGGCCTTGGTTACAGTCACAATATTGGACAACCATGTCGGATATTCGATGACTCTGATGAATCCTACCCGCAGTAGATTCTCAATTTCTTCTTTTACCTGTAGAGACCACTCTGGCTTGATTTTTCTCAGTTTCTGCTTTACTGTCTTAGCATCTGGTGCTAGAAGGATTCTGTGCTCTACTATTGAACTGTCTAGCCCCGGCATATCCTTGTACGACCATGCAAAGACATCCATGTATTCTCTGAGCAGATTAACCAGTCTGTCCCTTTCAACCCCATGGAAGAAGCTTCCAATCTGTGTCTCTTTAGGTTCCTCGACAGTACCCAAGTTAACACTTGTCAAAACCTCCTCGGCAGCTTGGGCCCGATTTTCCTCTTTTACGTAACTCCGCTTAAAGATTTCTTGGATGTATTGTTCGTTTAGTGTGTTTGCATCTTGTTCAAATGATTCATTATTAACTGTTGTTAAGTTTTGAGTTAATTTAACATTTGTTAAGTTGGCAATAAGAGGATACTCAGAAAGATCTATCATTTCATTCAAAGCAAGGGGAAAGATGACATTGATTACATGTTCATAATCCTCAGGCGTGAGGCCTTCGGATGACTCAGAGGACTTGAATTCAAAGATTCTGACTCAGCCCGACTCTTGACCCTACGACTCTGGACCCTACACTACTTATTGACTTGAAGTGTTTGACGCGGGTTGGGTGGGGTTTACTCTTTCCGCTTGTTGCCCTGGGAGTAGCAGTCTTGTCAGCATTCTTCAGAAAGTTGTGCATCCTGTGGACCATGATTGCCTTTGCTGACACCATTCCCATGGGGATGCACGGCCCGATGCAGCGCAATCTCTTTTACGAATCATTGTATTCATCTGTACCTCTGGGGTAGTAGGACCAGTTGTACTTTCGGCATCTGAGAGACAGCTTTCTTCATCACAAAAGTCTTCTGGCTTGTTCACTCTTCTTGCCACCTTTTCCCAAACAGGGGGTTGGGACTGATCTTCGGGGGTAGTAAGAGCCATCACAAACACATTATGCTCATCGTGGGCGATGAAGGGTTCAGAAGAGACTTTCATTAACATGGCTTGTTTCACTTCAAACTCGCAATCTTCATAAGTGAACCTTTCTTCTGTAATCTTGACCATGGTCACTGGTTCGATATCATAAAAGAGAGGTCGGGCTCTGACAACATTAACGAAATCAGTTCCTATTATGGGTCCAAACTATCCTTCCATGGCGGCGACATTAATCAGATCTTTCCACTTTCCTTGTAATTCAGCATAAGGAACATTGAATTTCAGGATGTCTATGATCTTTGGATTCCCAACACTGACTGCATTTGTCTCTCCGAACTCGATCACGTTGACTTGATTGTTAGCAGGAAGAGGATTCTTGACCACATTGGGACCCCGAGGCGGCTCCAGCTTGCCTTCTTCAATCAGGCGAGAGATCAGGAACTTCAGGTAGGTGCAATCATTGGTGTTATGCCCATGATATTTGTTAAAGCGGCAGTGCTTGGTTTCGTCCATCCTAACACTAGGGTTCCTTGGTTTCCAGTTTTCCAAAGGTCTGTTGAGTCCTTCAGCTACCAAACCATCGAAGACCTTTTCTAGTGGCATTCATAAATCTTCGACAGTATAGGAACGAGGCCTTGGCTTCGCAGCGACTTGGCTTGAATTTTGTCCAACCCTCTCATTCTGAATATAATTGACAGCGCCAAGCGTTTCTTTTCCTTTTATAGTAACAGATGTGGCATTTGAAACTGGTGCTTTGTAGCGATAGGAGTTGGCTGTTCCTGTGGCCGGGGCCATGTTGAAGGCATTTTCAAACTTGGTGCCGGCATTTACCATTGCCCGAAGGTCAGAATAATAGTAATTGCCAATTTGGACCCTTAGTTGAGGTTTCAAGCAAGATTGGAAGATCTCCATCTGCTCCTCTTCATTCAGCATGGTCATCATTTCACTAAGCTTCCAATTCCATCTCTTGTAGAATTCACTTACTGGCTCATCTGGGCGCTGTAGAGTGCCTTGTAGGTCATTCCTGCTGGTTTCCCAATTCAAATTAGCCTTATACTTTTCCAGGAATGCTTCCTTAATCTGGTTCCTGGTGGCTCGGGCCTCTGGCTTTACATGCAGGTCCCACCTAAGAGCTGAACCCTTTAATGACAGCTGAAAATGGTCAGCCATTTGCTGATGTGTACAATCTTTGGCTCTCATGGCAAGAAGATAGCTTTCAATGTGAGTCCGGGGACAATCGGTGCCATTGAACTTTTCAATCTCAGGCATTGGGAATTTTGGAGGAAGAGGGACAATTTTACTGGGATCAGTGATCTGGTATGCTGCCTTTTTGGTGCTCAGTTCTCCAAACTTCTCTTGCATGGACTTAACTTGTTCCATCAACCAAGTCATGTTGGGGTTGGGTGACGGTTTAGGATTGTTTGATTCCTAAGCAGGCTTATCCGATTTGAGTGGCAGGACAGTGGGTGACACAGTGGTAGCTGGTACCATGGCTTGGGGATCTTTAGAAGGGAAGTAAGTGTAAACTTGGCCTGGTCATGTGTTTCCGTGAGGCTGGCCAGAGGCATAGGAATTAGGCTCGTAGTTGCCGAAGTAGGAAAAAGGAGCTTCGTCGGATCCTGTTGGCAAGTTTGGGGGTGGAAGATCTGCTGTGGAAGGGCATAGATTGAAAAGGTCACTTGAATTATTCTGAGGCCTGGAAATTGTCTGGGACGGCCCATACTGGGGAGAGGGAGTGAATCCCATGGGGTAGTGCAGAGGCTGCGTTGCGGGGATAGCTATGGCGTTTGCTCTCTGTTGGTAGGGAACAAAGCTAGGTCTTATCTGAGGAGGAGAGGGTGTAGGGACCCTGATGGCTTGAGACATTGGGAAGGACTGAAAAGAGACAGTCTTTGGCAATGGATCATATGTGGATGGAGGAGGGCATTGGTTATAGGATAGGGGAGCTGAGATGGTTACTTCTGGAGTATCATCTTCTACCATAACCAGGGAACCATTGGGCTCTACCACTACCTGGACCCCATGACGACGGAGTGCATCAATGAGCATGGTTTGCTATTCCTCGTGGGCCTTACGACTGTTTTCCAAGGCTAAGGATAGCTCTTCTTCCCTAGTCATCTGGTTACCCAAACCAGTACTGTTCTTTGTCAAATCGGCCATTCGACTCTGCGGGTCGACAAAGCCGAGGATTCTCGGTGAACCCGCTCCGAGAATTGTGCGCTAACAAGTCCACGACCGGTGTTCTCACCCACTTCTTTCTCGCTGCGGGAAAGGGATAGGAGAGGTTTAGACTCAGGGTAGGTGTTTAGGCTGAAGGCTCAAGCAATATGCAAATTAAGAATCTTCCAGTTTACTTAAAACAGTGTCTTTTATTAATTTCTATTTGGTTGGAAAAGGGGTTCTGCCCTTCTTTTTCACAACTACTCTAGATCCTGGATCATTGGGTTCCGTCACTACGTCTTTAAGCCCCTCGTATTCCACCAGTATTTCGACCTCCCTGGGTGGACAGCCCCGGGCGAGGGTCCTATAGGGCACGCGGATCCCACCGACCGAGAGAGAAGAACGCTCCTAACGGGTCTAGCGGGTCATAGGAACTTTTAACGCACGAGCGATGTGAATTATAGTCAAGGCAATACCGGGAATGTCTCGTCTTTCAGCCTTAACAGAATTTCGACAGAATTTCGCTTGCGCGATTGACGTTTTGACTTTTCGGTAATGTCCGAGAAGATAATAGGCATGGGTCGGGCGGTAAAAGACGGATGACACAGTGTCACATTGAACTTCGTTTCATACGCCGCGCATGAGTCAAAATCGAAGTCAATGCCGGGTCAAGATCTTGCCAATTTTTCCTTGTCGGAATTTTGGCAGAGCTTCGCTTGAACGAAAGATCTTTTGGATTTTTGGCATGGACTTGGTCTCGACTCTTACGCATTCCGTGCGGGTCAAGGTCAAAGTCAATGTCGGAGTCAAGATTCTACCGTTTTTTCCTTGTCAGAATTTCGGTAGAGTTTTGCTTGAGCAAGAGATCTTGACTTCCGTTATGGACTAAGGCTTGACCTTTACGGGGACATGCAACTGGGCTATATGACACAGACTAGACCAAAAACCAACCAAAAAGTCACGGTTTTTTGAAACGTGTGAAACGGACTGTGCATTGGTCGACACTTTTGCCATGGGGAGTTTGGGTGATTACGTGCGCGCCCGGGAGCATCGTAAAATTTGTCAGTGGCTACTCAGTGAAAAACCACTCCGGGTTTAAAGGGACGTGCGTGCAAAGTGTACAGGATATATATAAGGTGTGCGTAGTGTGCGGCGTCCTAAAAATATTCCTTTTTGAGTTAAAACAGAGATTTTTCAAAAATGTGTTTTAAAGGAATGATTTTTCGGGACGGTGGAAAATGCAACAGATAAGGCACATAAATTTTCTTGGAGCCCCAGTCAGTCTCGGAACTGAATAGCCCCAAGCTGCCAAGGCTGCCAGATTATCCTCAATTTGTCCTGGTGGAATTGCACGAGGCCGCCCGGTCAGAATCCAAGGAGGATTGAGCCGTACGACTGCATGGATCAATTTTCCAGGTTCCACTCCTTTGCAATTTCAGGTTGCTTCCCGAACATTTCAGGCACCTTTTAGTAGGCTTTCCTGTTCAAAGTATGCACAATTCCCAAGATGCAAATGATGCAAATGCAAGGCAAAGAAAGCAAGAACGATAAGTGGAATTCGTGACGGGAGTCTAACCCGCTCAAAGAAAAAAAGCTTTCTTTTTAGTTTTTTTTATTTTTCGAAAAGAGATACCAGTACGTGGGATTGTTAAACCACCGTTTATCCCAAGCCCCGGGTTAGGGAGCGATACAGGAAGGTTAAATGGTTTCCACCTATATACCGGGCATCATTTATTTTGAAAATGAAAGCTTTTCTCCTTTGGGATATCCCCAGCAGAGTCGCCAAACTGTGAATGTGTGCCCAAATTCTAATTTTTTGTTTTTTTTGATTGGATTCACGCGAGTTTGAAAACATCCGGTTAAATTTGAAAAATGGAGTCGCCACGCCATTTTGATTTCCTCAAAACTTTGAAAAAAAGGTTTTTAGGGTTCGGAGGTTAAGTTACCCCTTGGAAAGAACGGATCGTCGTTCACTCAAGATGCCTTGCCGTAGCAAGTCTCTCTAGATTCCATTTTTCGTGCTTGCTTGTGTGCTTTCTTGTGTGCATGTGTTGAAAAGAGAGGGGGAATGTCCCAAGTGGTCTTCCTGACGTACAAACCATTTAGTTGGTTGTCGCTCGGGATTCCTTGGATTTTTATGTGTTCGGGACTTTGATCCCGTCCTCATCTTGGACTTGTGATCATCGCTATTTGTCCTTAGGTCTTGCGTGATCGAGAGAAGGACTCTCTTTTATAGTCAAAAATGGGGTTCTTTAGGAAAGGAGTGTCCTTAGCCCATCAATCCTATGCCTTGAGACGATTGAGCTTATATTGGAGCTATCATGCTCGTCTCAAGCGATAATCGGAGATATAGGTTCAAGGTTTATCCCTTTCTAAAGAGATTGCGGCACCTTTAATGGAAGAAACGATGTAAAGATAGAATCTTTACACCGATCCGTTCCGAAGGTTGCTAATGGGGACATGGGGGAATGCATGTAAAAATGACATTTTTAGTGAAAAGATGACATTTTGGGGTGCAAAGGATGCTTTTGATTGCAAATGATGCTTTTTAAGGTAAAGAAAAGATTTTTATGCAAAGGATGCATTTTTTTTATAGGAAAATAGCATTTTTAGGCAAAGGATGCTTCTTTGATGCAAAGAAATGATCTTTAATGCAAAGGATGCATTTTTATGTGTGAAAATGAGTTTTAGGGTGCAAAGGATGCAATTTGAATATAAAGATTACATTTTTATGTGCAAAGGATGCATAAAGATATAATTTTTATGTAAAAAAGGGATTCTTAGGTGCAAAGGATGCACCTTTAACGCAAAGATTACATTTTTATGGGCAAAGGATGCTTATTTCATGCAAAGGATACAAAGGGGGAGGGGGATATGATTTATATGAATAAAGATAGGATCTTTAACAACTAATACCAAGTCCCAAGCAAGATAATAGCAATATGTAGATGCAAGGAGCAATTATATCACATAGAAAAAGTATAATGCAAGGTAAGGGGGTGAGAGGTTACCAATGGTGGTGACCTATTCTTCTTTGGATTTTGCCTAGCGGAAGGACCAACTTTGAGGGATTCAAGGAGGAGGGAGGTGGCTCTTGGCACTCTTCAACTTCCTAGATTTTCGCAGCAGTGCTTGAATGGAGTTTTTGGTACTGAATGTGGTATATTGTTGTTGTTAAAATGGGTAGAGGAGGGCTCTATTTATAGGCAGTCTGGATAAGGCTAATGAAGCCGTGCGGCTAGGAGTCTTCTCCTAATGCAGCCGTGCGGCATTATCCTGTATGACTCAGCATGTTTCTAGAATCATGCAAGGTGGCACTTCTAGAAGGATACCAAATACAAGGAAAACGTGCTCTTTTAATTTAGAGCAGTCCCTTCATCCCTCGGAAGGTTCGGAACAGTTTCGGAATTGCTCCCGGACTTTAGGAAAAGTCTGGGGAATTGCCGGAAAATTTAACCGGAAGGCATGAGCCATATTTGAGTACTTACAGCAGGTCACAGGATGCAATCAACACTTCCCCTCTCAGTCAGCCAAGAAAGAAGAAGAGTCGTTTTGATGTCGTGGGTACTAGCGGACCGAAGCCACGGACCAAGAATGCAAATGTGCCTTTTCATAGACCTGTCGAGAGCGATGATGCTGATGATAGTGACGATAGTGATGATGATGATGGTGAGACCGCTGCTGACTACGAACTAGCTTCCACCGTTATCCCTGAGCTCGATAAGTATTATGACATGGGGACCGTAGCATATGAAGCGCCTTCTGATGATCCTAATGATGAGCCGGAGTAGGCTGAGGATGACGACGAGGATGAAGATGAAGATGAAGATGATTAGGAGGAGGATGACAAGGAGGGTGATTCAGAGTAGCTCCCCTGGATGCGATTTATGACTCATTGCTCATTGTACTCTGTAGGAAACAGACATTCTAGGCTAGGCTAACTCTTCGAGCACTATCCTAAACAAACTTTAAACTTGGTTGTTTGTTAATTTGCTACTTATCTTGTTAGCTTTATTATTTTGCATGAATCCATCTCATTTTGGGGAATGAAAGCTGATGGTGTGATGATTTTGATGAGTGTGCGTGTATGGTTCATATGTTGATTGTGTATATGGAATGATGATTTGTATGTGTATGGTAAATGTAGTGAAGTGAACCCTCTCCCATGTTGTTTATGAAGTGATGGTTGATGGTTGTAGCGCTGGACAAGTCGGGGAGTGACCTGGGAAGGTATTGGATGCAGGTTGCTGGTGTCTGATGCTGGGCTAGTTATGTCGCACGGCTCAGGAAAGTAAAGGGTAAGTTGTGTCGCGTGACACAAGCAGCCCTACTGACAGGTTTTCCCAACCAAGCCTCACATTTGTCTCGAGACCACCCCTTTGCCTAGGGAAAGAAATACATCAGCTCCTGCTATGATGAAGTAAATCTCATGTTCAAAACTAGCCTCAAGGATCCGGACTGTAAAGCTAGCCCCAGAATCTGCCCAGAAGTTCTCATGCACATGCAATCCCCTTTCCTGATAAAGCCCCGGTATGGAGAGGTTGTTGTGGACTGGAGTCAGCCCCAGTTTGGCAGAATTCCCATGCAGGCCCATTGCAGACAGACACACCACGTGGTCAAGGAGGCACTCTTCTTTCAAACTTTGGTCAATCAGTCATTGGAAAAATACTCGGGAATGTTTACGTGCAGGGGCACATCTTTCGAGGGTGGGAATGGATCTCGATTCTTCGACACACTCGCTTTTGGGTTTGACTCTATTGGAGAGTATAAGCATCGCAAGGTGTGGAAATGTGTATGGAAGCCCCTGCTTGATAGAAAAATAGTGTTTGGCTCTATCTTCCTATGATGTAGAAAGAGAAGACTTGTCGAGACACTTGAAAACCTGTTCTATTCGTGATGATCACAAGGCTGCTTAAAACCCTTTATTGATGTTCAGGTTATTCAACCGCTAATCCTGACATGAACAAATATTTCAATTAATCCTGAGAAGAAGACCCACTGATATCGAGAATCAAACTCGGAATGATGGAAGGTGTATAGGGACGGCCCTTGCCGAGACCGGATTTTCTGAGATTTGCTCGTGATTTTGACCGGACCAGTTGTGGTTGCCAACGTTCCCCTCCTTGGGAGGAGCTCAGGTCGCCGTAGTTCGGGCTTATCCTGAATGAAGATAGTCTTTGAGGATTGGAGAATTGAAGATCATGTCCTCTTGGAGTGTTGATGGGAGACACGGATGCGAAGCCCCAATGGGACTTCCACGATAAGTGTTTGTGGAGGACAAATGAAGTGCCGAATGCATGGATTGAATTTGCACAATCTCCGATTGATGATCTTGAGCCGAGATAGATTAGGTTCCAACTTAAGCAAGTAACAAAGCATTAATCTGATTTAGATCTTGATGAAATTGGAATGAAACTGCTATACGGTAGGAACTGTAGCTGGATTTTAGGGTTTCGATCGGCCATCGGGTAACTTGGGAAATGGATGACCTCTTAAGATGAGAGGTCGGCTAGAATTTTTACTGACTGAACCTCTAAAGATAAGAGGTTGGCTTTTGGGGATGTGTTTGGGATTTCTAAGGCGAGGAAGTCGATTGCCTCTAAGAATAAGAGGTCAAAATTGGCTTTGCCAAGGTCAAGGGTAATGGTAATGGGAATATCCTCTTAAAATCGAGAGGATGGCTTGGGATTAGTTGGAAGGTAATGGTGCAGGGACATCCATGCTGTCTCTTTACTCGCTCTGAGACTCCTTTTGAGTAACGACTTGATCCTTTGACTTTTGCTTTTGAGAGAAATGCTAGGGACTAGCCTCTCTTTTTTCTTTCTTCTTCTTTTTTTTTTTTTCATTTTTTTTTTTGTATTTTTGTCTCTCTCTCTTTTTTCAATTTTGTTTTTGAGAGGAGAATTTCAGCTAGTCCCCAGGATGGATTATTGCTTTCCGTCGTTCTTGAGCTTGGAAATGGTCGATCTTCCTTTGAATCATGGGAGCCCCAAGGATAGTCCCTCTTCTTCTGAAGATGGTTAGACGGGTTTCAAAAACGTGCCAATCTTGAAATGAAGGGACATTATTTAGTGGGGGTGAGGTAATGGTTTCCCTAGGGTGAAAGGTTTCAGCCGCAGTCCATACTGGATGACCTAAACGATATTAAGTCTTCATTGCTTTCTTAAGCTTAATTGAGGAAGATTCATGCAAACTCATTGAGCGACGAACTGATGAGGGTGATGAAAGAGATGTGAACATATGAGATGCGAGGTGGGGAGTTGGTAAGCCCCATTTTAAGAAAAATATTAGCCTATTTTCTCACTCCGATCAACTTAAACATTAATCATTTCAAAGCATTAGTGATTGAGCAGCACAAGCGATCATTTGGAATAAAACCATTTCAATTAAGCGTAATGAGGGTGCAAGTGATGTCTCGAGTCTAGCAAGAAAAGAAACAAAGATTTTTATTACTGCAAAGCAAAAACTGGTCCAACATGGACTTGACATACTCAATGCCCGAAAGGGACTTTCTAGATCCTACGAAGTCTGATTGACTGCATCCACTTCGGCTGGAAGGAAGAGCATCGTTGACATTGATGGGGTGAGGACCCTTCTCGATCTTTCTATCATTCATAAGTCGTCTTCCTTAGCTTGAGCAATCTGAGCAAGCAACCGAGTCTCCCGCTCACAAGGAAAAGCGGCTTCAAGTGTAGCTCGCAACTTTTCGATGGTCACACTATTTGCACTCTGCTGACCCATGGGATATGAACTTCCAGGCTGGTGGGCCATAATCTTCTCTGCACCGCACATTTTGTATTCCGAATCAGATGGACGACCATTCGGACACTTGAACTGCTTCCGCCTCGGGAATATGGACCAAATGAGCGCCGAGGACAGGATCACACACCCAACTTTCCGTAACTGGAGATGAGAGAGCATGTATACGGTGGTAAGGAAAGGATCTTGAGATGGTATGGGAGAGGGAAGAGCTGGAAAAGAGACGGACTCGTGCAACATCTTATTAATGTTCAAGTAAAAATCGGTGTCTTTTAAGTTCTATGAACGGTTGGGAAAGGATAATCCTTTATTTCACGCAATCTAGACCTCGGGGGAACCTAGGACACATCATCCAAAAATACACCAAATGTATTGGTTAAAAATTAATAATAGGCAATAATACCTAATCAAAACCGAAGCATTTATGGGACGGATGAGCAGCCCCAATTTCTGGAGAAATTTGGGCAGCATAACGGGTATTCCTGAAGAAATTCAAGGAAAAATCCGGCATGACCTCTCGTCGGTGCACATTGACAAGGCGACATGATCTCTCGTTAGAACATGCCGTGGGAACGACATGTCCTTTCGTGAAACCATGTTGCGTTGGCAACATGCCCACACGTGCTAGGTTTTAGGATAGGTATGAAAGTCTATTAAAATTTTGAAGCAACTCATTTTAGTGTATTTGAAAATGGCGTGTCAAAACCAACCGTTGGGTAAGCTTTAAAAGTGTGGTTCCACCTATGATGCACTAGGGGGATAGGTTTCACATTAGGCGTTCAAGCGTAGGCGACATACATCACCGTCCGCGATGCCGTCAATCGCACCCGAGGGCTCTAGATCTATGTGACGTAGTGTGCAGATGACTATCTTCCTTTATTTGCGAAAATGATTTTTTATTATTTTCTTTTATTTTTTTTGAAAAAAGGGAAGAAAAGGACAACAACTCACACACACCCCCACAGATATACAATAATCAAATGATCAAAATTTTGATCATGGGGACTGCCCACAATCATAAGCTGCACCAAGAAAACAAATCCTGCAAATTGACCACTTATGTCGCGTGACACAGGACTGATGAGGTCAAATGTATCACATGACATAAGGAGTCTTATATCCAGAATCTGAACAAAAGCCAAACCACCCCAGCTTCCAAGCACAATGCAATAGCTCAAGCCCCAGCACCAGCACAATCTCAGCAGGAAGCAAGGAAGGGGGAGGGAATAAAGTAAAGCACTAAATGCATTTATACACATGTAATGTCACCAACAATGCACACATGAATGAATGAAGTGAACGTTGAACAAGCACGAAAGTTTGACCAACTTTTGAAAACCAAGTTTCAAGTCCCCAGCGAAGTCGCCACTGAATGTGCGCTCGCCGAAAAAATAATGAAATTTTTAGGAGTCGCCATGCCGTTTTAAAGGAAACATTGAAAACCTTTGAAAAGAGATTTTGGGTTCGGGGGTCAGGTTACGTGTTGGGAAGAACCGAGAGTTCACCCAACACGCCTCATCCGTAGACGAGTCTTTCTATGTTCAACATCCAAAACATTCCAACGTGTGTGCAAAATGTGTGTGACAAGATATGTAGAAAATGCATGGAAATGCTTCGTTTTATTGCTCAACAAAGGGATTACAACATGTGAACCATTGACTCTGGGAGGCCACATCCCACTTTATAACGAGGAAGAACATGTTACAACTGGAAAATGACTTTTGCAGATTGGCAACTTGTGTAGCGTGACACAGGACAGCTAAGGCATGTTCTATCACGTGACACAAGTCATCACCTGCAGAAACCTTACAAAATTAAGCACCAGATTGACATAGATCTACCCAATCACTTCAAATGAGTTTGGATATTGAAGATCCACACCCTGTATTTTGTGACAAGTGACCTGGATGAGCAAACTTACAACTGAAATAACAGTCTCTGTATAGGGCTAGTTATGTCGTGCTACACAGGACAGATGAGACCCATCTTGTCGCGTGACACAACGTTGCCTTATGCAGAAACTTTACAATTAAGAAACAGATTTAACAGAAACCAAATCAGATCAAGGTATTATACCAAACTAGCTCATATACCAATGAATTCACAATGAATAGACCAAGGGGATGTGGATATAGGGAGATCCACACTCCCTTGGCCAATAAGCAACAAAACCAATGAAATCACATCATGAACATACAATTAACCAAGCAACTCAAACTTAAACAGAGAGATGGCGATTGCCACTTGATAATCAGAAGCGGATGGAGCTTGATTATCAAGTGGAAGGATGAAAATTGCGATGAAACAAGCAAGTAGCAAATGGATGAGAGAGATAGGAATGGAGAGAATCGTTACCCTTGTAGTCCACGATCTCTACACCAAGTTAGGTGTAGAGAGCTTCAATTCAGCTGGTGGAATGGAGATCCAAACACAGATGGAGTGCTGGATTGATGGTTCCAAGGTGGATGTGATGTATGAGAGGGAGATGGGTGAATTGGATGAGATGTGAAGGAATTGGAAGGGAATTGGTGTAGGTTTTGTGTGGAAGGAGGAGAGGGAGAGTTTCTGATGCGAATTTGGCAGAGTGACTTTAGGGTGTGGAATTGGGATCCATTTCTGAGAGACAGAGGGCTCTATTTATAGCTGCAGATGATGGGCTACTTCTGTCGCATGACGTCCTGCATCAACTTTCCGTGCTTCGAAGTGTCGCGTGACACAACAAGGCCATAACCGTTTCTGGCACCAAATTTGCTGCTTCTGGAATATTCTTTGATAATTCCTTAAAGGTCCAAATCAATTAATTTTCTGTAGGTCCTTCTGTATGGAAAAATTACTCAACAATACTCCTTTTGTGAGAAACTTATAAAAAGTTTCCGGGAGCGTCGGAATGAACCGGGAATTTACCAAAATGCTCCTTAATGCAATTTTATCGTATTAAAAATACACCAAAAAGGGTAGCAAATTGGATTGGCGTACTTACAATATGCCGCCATCCTGATCTTGGCTAAATCTTTTAATTCGTCAATGGTATCTAGATCATGACTTAGGTTGGCGTCGTTCTGCTCAGGTGAAAACAACCCATATCTGGCAGTAGGGACGACGACTTCTGCAGGGATGACCGCTTCTGCACCAAATACTAAGGAATAAGGGGTCTGACCTGTCGCATTCTTGGGTGTTGTTCTATCCGCCCAAAGGACAAACGGAAGCTCTTCTGCCTATCTTCCTTTCTTTTGATCTAGCCTCTTCTTTAAGTTGTTGATGATAATCTTGTTACTTGATTATGCCTTTCCATTAGCTTGAGGATGTACTGGTGATGATGTAACTATCTTGACTCCCCATCTAGTGAGAAACTCTTGCGTCTTCTTGCTGATAAATTGAGAACCGTTGTCACATATTATTTCAGACGGGATGCCAAATCTGCTGAAGATATTCTTCTTAATGAAGGAGATGACTTCTTTGTCACGAACTTGAACATAGGCTTCAGCTTCAACCCACTTCGAGAAATAATCTGTCATTGCTAGCAAAAATACTTTTCCTCCAGGTGCTCTAGGCAATTTGCCCACAATGTCCATTCCCTATCTCATAAATGGCTAAGGGGAGAGGATAGGATGAAGCAATTCCGCGGGTTGGTGCAAGATGTCGCTATGCCTCTAGAAGGAATCAAAATTCTTGGCATAGATGGCGGCATCTTGACGTATTGTTGGCCAGTAGTAACCCATTCTTAGAGCTTTTTTATGCAAGCTTCTGCCCCCAGAATGATTACCACATGATCCTTCATGCAATTCTTTTAGAACTTTCTTTGCTTTGTCAGCTTCGAGACATCTTAGATATTGTCCTGCAAAAGATTTTTTAAACAACACATTATCTATTAACACAAATCTTGAAATTCTTACCCTGAATGCTCTGGCATTCTTTTCATCAACAGGGATGGTGCCATCATGAAGATATTTAATTATTGGAGCAGTCCAAGATGTCTCTATCTGATTATCTGAGATGTCATCATCTATACAAAAAAGTTCTAAGCTTTCCACGGCAGAGATGTTGACATGGATAATTGGTATATTGGTCTGAGATAAGTTTTTGAAAGCTGATCCAAGGTTGGCCAATGCATCTTCTTGAGAGTTCTCCTCTCGGGGTATTTGTTCAAAGGAAAAGATTTGAAATTTGCTTGCCAAAATTTTCACAATGCCCAAATAAGCTATCATCTTGGCATTTTTTGCTACATAGGAACCATTAAAATGATTGACTGGTAACAATAAATCACATTATACCTGAATTGCTTTAATGTTCATGTCTAGAGCCACGGTTAGGCCCACGATTAAGGCTTCGTATTCTGCCTCATTATTCGTTGCTTTAAAATCGCAACTAATGGCCTGAGGTATGATGTCCCCTTTTGGCGACTTTAGGACAACACCTAGCCCCGTACCCCTCATATTTGAGGCACCATCTGTGAATAGAGTCCGCTTGTGCAGGATGTCCCCATCTTGGAGCTGTTGGACTTCTAGTTCTACTTCTGGTTGCATGCTTTGACTAAAGTCTGCCACAAAGTCTGCAAGTGCTTGGGATTTTATTGTTGTTCTAGGCCCATACCTGATGTCATAAGTGCTAAGTTGAACGGACCACTTGGCCATCCTCCCTGACATTTCTGGCTTTCTCATGACATTTTTATCGAATAATTAGTACGAATAAAAATGATATGAGTTTCAAAATAGTGTCTTAATTTGACTGAAGCAGTAATTAAAGCTAAAATAAATTTTTCAAGGTGTGAATACCTGGTCTCCGCATCAAGTAGTGTTTTACTTACATAATATATTGGTTGTTGGACGCCATCTTGCTCTCGGACCAAGATGGCACTGACCGCAGTTTCAGAGATAGCTAAGTAAGCACACAATGGCTCACCTTCTTGAGGCTTCGAGAGTAGGGGAGGTGTTGACAGGTACAGCTTTAAATATTGAAAGGCCTGTTCATGCTTTTCAGTCCACTCAAATCTAGAATTTTTCTTTAGGATGTCGTAGAATGGCTTGCATCTATCTGAGGATTTTGAGATGAATCGATTCAAGGCTGCCACTTTCCCTGTCAATCTTTGAACATCTTTGATGGACTTAGGCGACGTCAAGTTGATAATAGCTTTTATTTGCTCCGGGCTTGCTTCTATTCCTCTTTGCGTCACCACGTAGCCCAAGAATTTACCGGACTTCATGCCAAAGTTGCACTTTGCTGTGTTTAACTTCATGTTGAATTTGTCCAAGATATCAAAGGCTTGAGCATGATCTCATACATGATTTTCAGCTTTCTTTGATTTTATCACCATATCATCAATGTACACTTCCATGGTGTCCAAAATCTGCTCTTTGAACATCATATTGACTAGCCTCTGGTACGTGGCACCTGCATTTCTTAGTCCAAAAGGCATTGCAATATAACAATAAATACATGTAAGAGTAATGAAGGCATTGTCCTCTTGGTCAGATGGCTCCATATGGATCTGCTGAAATCCTGAAGATGCGTCCAAGAAAGTAATACTTCATGCCCAGAAGTGGCATCGACCAAAGTGTCAATGTGTGGCAAGGGGAAAGGATCCTTGGGGTAGGACTTATTTAAGTCTGTGAAATCAACACAAAATCTCCATTTGCAATTCTTCTTCTCTACCACCACCACATTTGCTAACCATCTTGGGTATTCGACCTCTCTGATCATCTTGGCTTTGAGCAATCTGTCTACTTCTTCCTGAATGATTAGATTCCTTTCTTGCGCGAACTTTTGTCTCTTTTGGTGGATTAGTTTGAAGGATGGGTCAATGTTGAGTTTATGGGAGATGACATCTTTGTTGATGCCTGTCATGTCTTTATGCCTCCAAGCAAAGATCTTAACTCTGCTTTTCAAGAGTTGACAAGATTTCCTCGATCTCTACTGGAACGTCTTGACTGATTAGCACCTTGAGATCTGGGTTTGAGGGATCTATGGATATTTCTTTTACGTCATGCTCCTTCGCCTCCAGAACCTCACAGGCCTTTCTCTATAATTGCTATGCCATCTTTGGAGATGTTGATGCCTTCATGGATGTCATATAGCATTCTTTAGCTGACTACTGATCACTATAAACCTTGACACCTCCTCAGGGTGTCGGCATCTTCACGCATTGATAATAGGTGGATGGCACCACTTTCATTCCATGGATCCAGGGTCTGCCCAAGATTACATTGTAACATGTAGCACTATCAACCATGCATAATCTTTCTATGGAGTTGATGCCTTCAACATAAACTGGAAGTGTGATCTCTCGCAATGTGCTTTTTGTTTCTCCACTGAAACCTACAAGAACTGAGGTCCTCTTGACAATGCTTTCTTCAGGGATCTTCATTTCCTTCAAGGCATCTAGCATAATGAGATTCACTGAACTGCCTCCATCTACTAGAATACGTCTGACACTGCAATTAGCGATCTGGAGTGCAATGACCAAGGCATCATGCTGTTGGGTTTTATGGGTGCATGCGCAGCGGAATTAGCATCTAAATAACACAAAACCCAAGAGCCCTAAGATCTGTTCTATACAATTAAATTGAATTCCTATAATTGCTTTCCGTTCTTGAGCTATCGAACAATCTATCGATGTGATTTTGAATCACAAACTTCGATCTTCAAAAACTTGAAACTTCAGATTCGAACTCTAGGCCTTGATCGTCGTACGAGCGAAGACCCTCTAGTAGTATCCACACTTTGGAATGAACCAAGAACGGTTCTTGAGGATTGCTAGATCCTTAAACCCTAGGAAAAATATTGAGAAACCTTTGTTGTGATTTTTCCTTAGAAAATTCGGCTAGAGAATTAGGGTTTACAGACCTCATATTTATACTACCTTAATATTAGTATTTGTTTCCTAATCGTATTAGGAAATAGTCTGTAAAACCGCCTCAGGCAAGTCCAGTTGCGCGACCACCAACAGCCTATGGACAAGTTATGTCGCGCGGTAACATATGTCAATTGGCAAGGTCTGTTGCACGACCCAGTATGCCATATGCAGGAACTCTCAATCATTCTTTCCTTTATAAATATCGTGTTAAAATATCGTTTGACTAAAATCAATCATAACATCATCATACGTAAGGTCATGATAATCTCAGGTCTAGGGACTAAATGAAGTGACCATATGAGATTTAATTATGACATTTGACCATGACATAAATCTCATACGGTTCAAGTCCAGTCACTTGTTCACTAACAAGTACCCATAAATTTAATGTGCATCTCTTATGCATATAATCATCATATTATTATCCATTAACATTTTTACTAATTATTCACTTAATACTTAGGGACAGAGATTATTACAATAAATATGCAAAATATATAATAATCAAATAATAAACCTTTTCTATAATAAACGATAAAGATGATACATAACAATTTTAAGTTAAACATAACTAAAGCCTAGGGCATTACACCAACAATCTCCCACTTGCACTAGGCTCCATATATGTATCGAATACTCATGGACCTAACATGACCATCATGCTTCTGCATGTGCGAGGGTCTTTGTAAGTGAATCCCTAATGTCATCATCGGTTGATATTTTGCATATCTTAACGTCTTCTCATTCTTTATGAATTCTCGAAAAACGTCTAAGTATGCATTTGGATCACCGTTGTGACCTTGGTTCCATTGCTTGTACAAATGGCTCCATATTTATCACAACAAAAGTTTCACCGATCAGTGATACTTAGAACATTTTCAAAACACTAAATGAACTTTTGATCCAAACTGCTTCTTTTAGCTACATCATATGTTGCTAAAAATTCGGCCTTAGTAGTAGAATCGGCTACGATTTTCTGCTTAGAACTCTTCCAACAAAATCGCACCTCCAATGAGCATAAACACAAATCCTAATTGTGATTTTAAATTGACTTTGTCAGTTTGGAAGCTAGAATCTATGTAACCCTTACAACAAGATTATCTTCCAACCTTTCAAATACCAAGAACGTATCCTTAGTTCTTCTTAAGTACTTAAGGATCATCTTGGCTGCCATCCAATGGTTCTCAACAGGATCAGATTGGTATCGACTCGTCATGCTTAGAGCATACGAGACGTCGGGTCTAGTACAAATCATGGCATACATGACAGATCCAAATGCCGGAGCATATAGAACTTCATTCATTCCCTTTTGCTCATCAGTTGTCATAAGACAATGAGTATTGCTAAGAGAAACACCATGACCCATTGACAAGCTACCTTTTTTTTAGACTCTTCTAAGAAACTTGTCAATGCGAGTATTTTGACTCAAACGAATTTATCCTTTTAGTTCTATCTCTATAGATCTCGATGCCAAGGATGTAAGCGGCTTCACCCATATCTTTCATTGAGAAACCTTTCTTTGACAAAGACTTAACAGTCTTAGGTGTCAGAACTTTGTTTTTCCAATGAGTAAGATATCATTGTAATAAGACAATAGAAATAATACTACGCTCCCAGTGAATTTCATGCATACACAAGGTTCTTCTTCGTACTTGATGAAATCAAACTCTTTGACCGATTCATGAAAATGAAGATTCCAATTCCTTGAAGCTTGCTTCAACCCATCTCATGGATCTTTGCAACATGCATACTTTATTAGAATTTCTCGAATCGATAAAACTTCGGGTTGTGTACTATACACATCCTTAATAATCTTTCCATTTAAAGAAAGCCGTTTGACATCCATTTTTCATATCACACAGTCACAATATGCGATTATGACAATTGAAATTCTAATAGACTTCGGCATTGTAACTGGCAAAAAGATTTCAACATAGTCAATACTATGAATTTGCCTAAATCCCTTTGCTACAATCCTTAGTCATGAAAGTATACATCTTCCCATCCGTGTCGGTCTTGAAGACCTACTTGCAGCTTTAGTTTTTACACCTTTAGGTGGATCAATCAAGTTCCAAACTTGATTATCAGCCATGGATTGTAATTCGGACTTCATGGCCTCTTGCCATATTTCCGAATCAGGAGAGGACATCGCTTCTTGATAGCAAGTAGGTTCATCATTTTTGATAAACTCCACTTCATCACTTTTCATAACGAGAAATCAATATTTCTTGAGTTCGGATCGTAACCTATCCGATCTACGATGGACTTGTGCATCTTGAATCGGTTCCACAGATCCTTGTGAACTTGGTTCCGTCTCTACTCTTGGTTCCATATTATTTTATGGTTCTTGAACTTCTTCAAGATTAATTTTACTCCCACTAGACTCTTTATTGAGAAACTATTTCTCAAGAAACGAATCGTATAGAGCAACAAACATTTTGTTCTCTTTGCGGTTGTAAGATTAATTTCCGAAAATAACCTTGTCAGATTTGGTGCTAACTTATCAGAGTCAAGTCTCTTCTTATAAGCTTTGCTAACCCAAATCTTCATGAAAGACAAACTAAGTCTTCTTTCATGCCACATCTCATGTGGGGCCTTAGGAACCAATTTAGTAGGGACTCGATTCAATGTAACCGCATCATTTCTAATGCATATCCTCAAAAGGAAATAGGAAAGTCAAATTGACACATAATTGAACGAACCATGTCCTACAAGGTTCAATTCCTCCTATCAGACACACCATACAATGTGGTGTTCCGGATGGAGTCAACTCTGAAATGATTTCACAGTTTTGAGATGATGTCAAACTCTTGGCTCAAATATCCATCACCTCGATCTAATCAAAGTACTTAATAGTTTTGCCAAGTTGTTTTATACTTCATCTTGAAATGTTCGAAACATCTCAAACGATTCACCTTTGGACTTCATCAGATAGATATAGTCATATCTAGATAAGTCATCGGTGAATGTGATGAAACACCAAAATCCTCCCCTAGCAATGCAGCTTAATTGTCCACATACATCTTATGTATAATGACCAATAAGTCACTAGCCCTCCCGCTACTCTTAGTGTAGGGTGGTTTGGTCAATAATCCCAATAAACAAGTTTGGAACTTGATTGGGCTACCTGAAGGTGTAAAAACTAAAGGGTGCAAGTAGGTCTTCAAAGACCGACATGGATGTGAAGGTGTATACTTTCATGACTAAGGATTGTAACAAAGGTATTTAGGGAAATTCATAGTATTGACTATGTTGAAACCTTTTTCGCCAGCTACAATGTCGAAGTCTGTTAGAAGTTTCAATTGCCATTATCACATATTGTGACTATGTGATATGACAAATGGATGTCAAACGACTTTCTTTAAATGGAAAGATTATTAAGGATGTGTAGAGTACACAACCCGAATAGTTTGTCGATCCAAGAAACTCTAATAAAGTATGCATGTTGCAAAGATCCATGAGATGGGTTGAAGCAAGCTTCAAGAAATTGGAATCTTTGTTTTGATGAATTGGTCAAAGAGTTTGACATCATCAAAGAACAAAGATGAATCTTGTGTATGCATGAAATTCAGTGGGAGGATAGTATTATTTCTATTGTTTTATTACAATGATATCTTACTCATTGGAAAAACAAGTTCCGACACTTAAGACTGTCAAAGTCTTGGTCAAGGAAAGGTTTCTCAATGAAAGATATGGGTGAAGCCGCTTACATCCTTGGCATCAAGATCTATAAAGATGGATCTAGAAGGATAAATTGGTTTGAGTCAAAGTGTTCACATTGACAAGGTTCTTAGAAGAGTCTAAGAAGAGTAGCTTTTCAATAGGTCATGGTATTCCTCTTAGCAATATTCATTGTCTTATGACAACTGATGAGCAAAAGGTAAATGAATGAAGTTCCATATGCTTCGGCATTTGGATCTGTCATGTATGCCATGATTTATACTAGACACGACGTCTCATATGCTTTGAGCATGATGAGTCCATATCAATCTGATCCTGTTGAGAACCATTGGATGGCAGTCAAGATGATCCTTAAGTACTTAAGAAGAACTAAGGATATGGTCTTGGAATTTGAAAGGTTGGAAGATAATCTTGTTGTAAGAAGTTACATAGATGACTAGCTTCCAAACTGACAAAGTTATTTTAAAATCGCAATTAGGATTTGTGTTTATGCTTATTAGAGGTGCAATATTGATTGGAAGAGTTCCAAGCAGAAATTGTAGCCAATTCTACTACTAAGCCCGAATTTTAGCAGCATATGATGTGGCCAAAAGAGGCAGTTTGGATCAAAAGTTCATTAGTGTCTTGGAAATGTTCCAAGTATCACTAATCGGTGAAACTTTTGTTATGACAATAGTGGTGCCACTTGTGCAAACAATGGAACCAAGGTCACAACAGCGATCCAAACACTCACTTAGACGTTCTTCGATGAATTCATAAAGAATGAGAAGACGTTAAGATATACAAAGTATCAACCGATGATGACATAAGGGATTCACTAACAAAGACCCTCGCACAGGCAGAAGCATGATAGTCATGTTAGATCCATGAGTATTCGATACATAAATGGAGCCTAGTGCAAGTGGGAGACTGTTGGTGTAATGCCCTAGGCTTTAGTTATGTTCAACTGAGAACCGTTATGTATCATCTTTATCATTTATGTTTATTATTTGATTATTATATAGTTTGCATATTTATTGTAATAATCTTCGTCCCTGATTATTAAGGAAATAATTAGTATAATTGTCAATGGATAATCATATGATTATTATATGCATAGGAATGCACATTGAAATTATGGGTACTTGTTAGAGAACAAGTGACTGGACTTGACCCGTATGAGATTTATGTCATGGTCAAATGTCATAATTAAATCTCATATGGTCACTTCATTTAGTCCCTAGACCTGAGATTATCATGACCTTACATATGATGAAAGTCATATTTGATTTTAGTCAAACGATATCTTAACACGATATTTATAAAGGCTATCTTTGGCATGATCAGATTCATGATGGGAAGGATGATATGTCAAGATGGAATTTGTCCCTCAAAATAGAGATGTTTTGCTTGGGCCCCTCGATGATTGATAATGATGAAAGTGTGTGGCCACACCCCAATGCGATTGGAATATCATTATACTCAAGAATCGAGAAAGCATTGAACAGATACAACTTGACGTGAACCATGACTTGTGTTCAATATAACATCGTGAGACAAAGGGAGAAATGGAAGTGTACCATTGGAAACGTGAAGTCTTACGTTATATTATTTGGGTAGACATAATGGCTTGCTAGAGTCCGCTTATGTCTTATGAGAGTCGATATGATCGAACTCATTGCCAACATAATATAATCCTATTGGGTCACACATAGCTAGAATGAATTGGTTAAACCAAAGGAAGAATGATTGAGAGTTCCTGCATATGGCAACGTTTGTCACGCGACATACCTAGCCATATGGCAACCTTTGTCACGCGACATAACTAGCCATAGAGGCGGTTTACACTTGTTTCCTAATTTGATTAGTGCACAAACTCTAAATACTAAAGTAGTATATATATGAGTCTGTAAACAGCCGAAATTGAGCCGAATTTTTCAATAGAAATTCACAACAAAAGTTCTCTCAATATTCTTCCATAGGTTTAAGAATCTAGCAATTCACAAGAACTGTTCTTGACTCATTCTTACGTGTGGATACAACAATAGAGGGTCTTCGCTCGTTTGACGATCAAGGCCTAGAGTTCCAATCTGAAGATTGAAAGGTTCTTGAAGATTGAAGATTGTGATTTAAAATCACACCAATAAATTGTTCGATAGCTCAAGACCGGAAAGCAATTAAGGTTGGTAAATTCTATATCATAGGAATTCAATTTAATCGTATAGAACGGATCATAGGGCTTGGGTTTTTGTGTTAATTTGATGCTTAATTCCGCTGCGCATGGATCCATAAAACCCAACAGCATACAGGATCCACAAAATGCGCCATCAAACTCAACTTAGGTCCAGACGCCTTAGAATAGTCTCAACTTAGGTCATACCCCTGAACTAAGTCCCAATTTAGGCCCAGACGCCTTAGAATAGTCTCAACTTAGGGTCATACTCCTGAACTAAGTCTCAACATAGGTCCTGACACCTTAGAATAGTCTCACATAAGGTAGACAACCCCAAACAGTCTCACTTAGGTCATACTCCTGAACTAGGTCCCGACTTAGGTCATACTCCTGAACTAGGTCCCAACTTAGGTCATACTCCTGAACTAGGTCCAATTTAGGTTCATACTCCTGAACTAAAACCCCAACATAGGTCATACTCCTGAACTAGGTCCCAACATAGGTCATACTCCTTAACTAGGTCCCAACTTAGGTCATACTCCTGAACTAGGTCCAATTTAGGTTCATACTCCTGAAACTAAAACCCCAACTGAGGTCATACTCCTGAACTAGGTCCCAACATAAGTCATACTCCTGAACTAGGTCCCAACTTAAGTCATACTCCTGAACTAGGTCCCAATTCAGGTTCATACTCCTGGACACGTCCTCATAATGACACAAACTGAGTCAGAGGACATAACACGTGTCAGGCGCAAGTCACTATCCGCAGCCTGGAAGGCTTTAAATTACTCGGTCCGGAAGACCATATAAACCTCCCAAATCACTATCCGCAGCCCGGAAGGCTTTAAATCACTCGGTCCGGGAGACAGCATAAATCAGCGAAATCAATATCCGCAGCCCGGAAGGCTTTAAATCACTCGGTCTGAAAGACCATATAAACCTCCTAAATCACTATCCGTAGCCCGGAAGGCTTTAAATCACTCGGTCCGGGAGACCGCATAAATAAGCCAAATCAATATCCGCAGCCCGGAAGGCTTTTAATCACTCGGTCCGGAAGACCATATAAACCTCCCAAATCACTATCCGTAGCCCGGAAGGCTTTAAATCACTCAGTCCGAAAGACCGTATAAACCTTCCACATCATCATATGCAGTCCGGAAGGCTTTAAATCACTCGGTCCGGGAGACCGCATAAATCAGCCAAATCAATATCCGCAGCCCAGAAGGCTTTACATCATTCGATCCGGGAGACCGCATAAATCAGCCAACTCAATATTCGCAGCCCGGAAGGCTTTAAATCACTCGGTCCGGGAGACCGCATAAATCAGCTAAATCAATATCCGCATCCCCAAAGGCTTTAAATCACTCGGTCCGGGAGACCGCTTAAATCAGCTGAATCAATATCTGCAGCCCGGAAGGCTTTAAATTACTCGGTCCTGGAGACCGCATAAATCAGCTAAATCACTATCCGCATCCCAGAAGGCTTTAAATTACTCGGTCCGAAAGATCGTAAAAAGCCTCCCAAATCACTATCCACAGCCCGGAAGGCTTTAAATTACCCGGTTTGGAAAACCATAAAATTTCCATTTCAGGACACCACCACGTCCTCACAGTCAACCTCACCGGTAACATCACTTCAGGGAACCACCACGCCCGTATACACTCACAATTTCACAAAATTGGAACTACGATCAAGCTTGATTCCCGCTAGGGATACGTAGGAATCCTATTACAGGGTCCAGTCAACTGACCTAAACGGTCACCCACAGGACACTGACATGTCCACACACCGAGTCTCAGTTAAAGGACATCACACGTCCTCGTACAGGACAACACTCACCCCACACACGAACTACGAACAGGCTTGATTCCCATGCGGGATACGTAGGAATCCTATCACAGGGTCCAACCAACTAACCTAAACGGTCACACAACAGGACACAACACATCCTCTCCCAGCACGCGATCCAGATCAGGACCCTTATCTTATCGATGACCCCACTTTCTCCGTAAGTGACGTCGTCGAGGGGCTTCTGTAAGTACCCCAATCTGGATCACTCTCTTCCGAACGTACGGGAAACATCGCAGACTCAAGGAAACACAGTCTTGAACACCCGTAGCCTTTAAAAACCCAAAAAACCACCAACCAAACCAAGCAGGGGCCTTTCTGGGACAAAAAAGCACAAAAGGACTTTTTAGGAATTTTAGAAAATTTGGAAAAACACAGAAGGTCCGTACGGACCTCTTTGCATCCAGACACAATTATTACAAAATCCTCTTAAAGTCCACATTATTCCCTCAAATCTGGGAAAACTAAAATTTTGGATTTCATGGAAGGTCCATACGGACCTTCTTGCACATTTTTTAAAACTATAAATAGAGGGCTCCCCCTCCCTCATTTTTTACACCTCCCTCTTCTCCTCTCTCCTTAAGCCTTCAGACTGCCCCTCTAAGACCCTTCGAGGCACCCCCGGTCCCTTTCGGTTCCCTCCGGGGCCTTCCGAGCTCCCTTGTGGTGCTCCGAAGCCCTGCCGAGCACTACCGAGTGCTCTTGAGATGCTCCCGCGCTGCCCCGAGGCACTCTCGAGTTATTCTAAGGCCCCTCGTGGTACTACGAAGCCTTGTCTGGTCTTTCTCGAGGCGTCTCGGCCCTTTTTGAGCCAAACCGACGATCCCGACGCACGCCGGAACTCTGCCCGAACGCAACCAACGATTCTGACGCATACCGAACCTCTACTCGAACGATCCCTGCAATCCCAATGCATGCCGAAACTCTGCCCGAGTACACACCTGACAATCCCGAGGCACGCTGAAGCTCTGTCCACAGACAACCAACACAACCCAAAGCAATCCCGGTCCATCCCGGAACAATATTCCATCCTCAAACACTATTCCCCAGCGGAAGAAAGACACGAACCAACATTGGTAAGGCTTCCTTCCATTACAATTTTAATACATTTCAATACGTAGTATACAATGTTGACATCCGATACAACATGCATTTTTAAAATCACACACACACACACAACAGTTAAAGAAAGAAGGGGTACCGAAAGACTCGTTTTTACGAGGCGACTCGGGTGAGCTCTAATATTCTCTTCCCAAGGAGTAACCTGAACTCCGAACTCAAAAATCTCATCACACAAAAACAGTTTTTTTTAACTGATGCCTTTTCTCAATGTTTTGGGCTTAATCAAAATGGCGTGGCGACTCTACAAAGCAAAAACACAGCGAGACACCTCCTCCAACAAAACGAATGCGAGATGCCGGGGCTCCGCGCGCGAGTCGGATTCGGGTAATTTCAGCAATCACCTCCCGAGGTTTTGTGCCAGCGAGATCTTCATCTCAAGGGTTTTTCCTCGTTACATTACCGTGTCATCTTCTTTCCATGTTTACACCAATTTTACTCCATTGTGCCCTCCTAATCTCACATTTTGATGTTTAAATTGATCCATTGTTTTTTCACCAAAACCATTTAGCACCCACCGAGGGGCCATTAGTTTTTTAATCGGTTTAAAATCCTCACATTTCCACTATGTCTACCCAACCTATGACTTCCACTGCTAGCAGGACCGTTGCTATCCCTAGCAGCGTGAATCTCCAAACCAGTAGCAGGTCGGCAACCGGAGGCCACGAGTCATTGCCACCACCTCCGCCTTTGAGTTCTGTCAAGAAGCAGACACCTCCATCTCCTGATTACGAGATCAAGAGTATGCTCATTCAGATGAAGAATCAGCTGGATCGCCAGCAGAGTAGCACCTCCTTGATAGCTGAAAGCTTGATAAAGGTGCAAAGGGAACAAGAGTTGCTTACTAAAAGAGTAGATGCTGTCTCCCCTATGCGTCCTAGAGTCCTCAATTTCAACATTGGGGATAGCTCTCATACCTTCAATGAATTCCTTCCGATGGCCTCATCTGTAAGGATGTCGTCATCACTAATCCTGACGTCTTCTCCTTTGCTGACGACTTCTGTGGCGATGTCGACACCATTAGCATCCAGCGCCTATAGGATGACTTCTCCAGAAGGACCAATGTTTACTAATAGCACCATCATGACGTCCTCCGCAGATAATGCTAATCCTTTTGTTAATCTCAATACGAATTTTTCTTTGGATAATACTGCTCGTACTACTAATCCTTTTGCAGGTACTTACATTGCGAGTCAACTTCAAGAGTTAAGGGACATGATCATGAATGTGCCATGTGTCACCCCGCCTATCCAGCAGGTCTCCCCAACATGTTACAATCAGTCTCGCTTTACTCCAGCAATTCCGCATGTTGACATCCCTAAAGGATTTATCGTGCCAGCCATGAAGTTGTACGATGGAATCTCGGATCCTGAGGAGCATGTCACCCATTATCAAGAAAAAATGGAGATTGTTTGCATCCCGCTCCAGTTTCGTGAGGCTTGTTTGTGTCGAGGGTTCGGTTCGACGTCGGTGAGGCCAGCATTGAAGTGGCTGATTTGTCAACCTCCTGGTTCCATTGGGTCGGTTGCTCAGCTGGTCAACCTGTTCAACAATCAATTCTCTTGCAGCCGACAATTCGAGAAGCTCACTAGTGATCTTTACCGCATCACCCAGCAGCCCGCAGAATCTTTGAAGGACTATGTTAATAGATTTAATAAAGAGGTCCTAGAAATCCCCAACCTGGACATGGCGACAGCTGTGGAAGCCTTCAAAATGGGCTTGAAGAAATATTCCCCTTATTATGAAGATTTGGTGATGAACCCATCCAAGAAGTTGGAAGATATCCGAAACCAAGCCTTAAGATTCATCAGGCTAGAAGAGGACACGGTGCAGCAGTCCAAGCATTCTGACAAGGCGTCATCATATGACCACCCTGATAGAAAGATAGAGTCATCTCACCAAAGGCAGAACAGATCCAGACCTTATCACAGAAATGACCATAGAAAAATCAATTATGTGGAAGATGATGGAGATAAGGCGAGGTGGCCTCAAAAGATTGACAAGCCGTCTGGTTGGAAGGAAAAATCTAAGTGGTGTGCCTTCCACGAGGATTTTGGACATCTTACCGAAGATTGCATCGCCTTGAGGAAGGAGATTAGTTACCTACTATCGAAGGGACATCTTAAAGAGCTCCTTAGCAACCAAAAGAACAAGACGAAAAGTAAAGAACCCGTTCCAGCTAGACCACCATCTCCTCCACCGGTAACAAAGGTAGTTAATGTTATTAGTGGTGGTTTTGATATATGTGGCACTTCCTATTCTGCAGCTAAAAGATTCACCAAGCAAGCAAAGGATGAAAAGCCCGAAAGACTATCAAAGATGTCGCAGCTCACATCCCAAGATGTCATCTCCTTCGAAGGAAGCGACAGGGACAATGTTATGGATCCTCACCATGATGCCTTGGTCATTGCACTCCAGATCGCCAATTGTAGAGTCAGACGTATTCTAGTAGATGGAGGCAGTTCAGTGAATCTCATTATGCTAGATGCCTTGAAGGAAATGAAGATCCCTGAAGAAAGCATTGTCAAGAGGACCTCAGTTCTTGTAGGTTTCAGTGGAGAAACAAAAAGCACATTGCAAGAGATCACACTTCCAGTTTATGTTGACGTCATCAACTCCATGGAGAGATTCTGCGTGATTGATAGTGCTACATGTTACAATATAATCTTGGGCAGACCCTGGATCCATTGAATGAAAGTGGTGCCATCTGTTGGTGTAATGCCCTAGGCTTTAGTTATGTTTAACTTAAAACCGTTATGTATCATCTTTATCATTTATTATAGAAAAGGTTTATTATTTTATTATTATATATTTTGCATATTTATTGTAATAATCTCCATCCCTAATTATTATGTGAATAATTTGTATAAATGTTAATGGATAATCATATGATGATTATATGCATAAGAGATGCACATTAAATTTATGGGTACTTGTTATTGAACAAGTGACTGGACATGACTCGTATGAGATTTATGTCATGGTCAAATATCATAATTAAATCTCATATGGTCACTTCATTTAGTCTCTAGACCTGAGATTATCATGACCTTACGTATGATGAAAGTTATTTTTGATTTTAGTTAAACGATATCTTAACACGATATTTATAAAGGCTATCTTTGGCATGATCGGATTCATGATGGGAAGGTGAATGTGCGCTCGCCCGGAATTTGGGTTTCCGGTTTAAATGAAAAGAAGGAGTCGCCACGCCGTTTTAAGAGGAAACATTGAAAACCTTTTGTTTAGAGAGAAAACATGAGTTCGGAGGTCAGGTTACGTGTTGGGAAGAACCGAGAGTTCACCCAACACGCCTCGTCCATAAACGAGTCTTTCAATCAAAAACATCCAAGTAAATCAAAAGTGTGTGCAAATATTGATAATAAACAAAGTGTGATAAAATGCATCTTATTAATTATGGAACGAGAATTACATATTGTGAGCCCATTATTTAGGGAGGCCACATCCCTGATACAAACAATCTAAAACAGATTACAAAGGAAAAAAGGGTCTCTGCAGATGGGTCATGTATGTCGCATGACACATCGCACCGATGACCACATGTGTCTCGTGACACAGGATCACTTGGAGACAAAGGTGTCGCGTGACACATATGAGCCATCTGCAGAAACTTAACAAGATGAGCACAGAATCAACAGAAAGCTATACAGATCTAATCATTTAACTAGATTACAAACGAAATACAGAAACGAAACTAAATCAACCCAGGGAGTGTGAATATGGGTAGATCCACACCCCCTTGGGGTTCAAACACCAAGTTCAATCAAATAATCAACAATATAGGCTCAATTGCACGAATTACTCAAATTAAACAGAGAGATTGCGATTAAACAGAGAGATTGCGATTGGGATTCAGTAATCCAGATAGCTAGGATCTGATTACTGAATCCAAACAAAATTAGATGCTAGAATTAATAGAAATTAAGCAAGAGAGAGAGAGAGAGAGAGAGAGAGATTGGGTTTAGAGAATCGTTACTCTTGTTGCTTCCACGAATTCTATATCTAGTTAGATATAGAACCCTTCAATTCTTCACTTCTGATCTGGAAGGACTGATGGAAGGGTTCAATTGGTGTGGCTTGAGAATTGGGTTTGGAAGGGAGGAATTGGGTAGGTTGAAGGTAGGAGAGAGAGAGGTTTGTGTTTGGAGAGGTTCGTTACGCTGCAAATCCTGCAGAGTAACAGTAGGCTAAAATTGGGATCCATTTATGAGAGGGGAGGGTCTTATTTATAGCCGCAGCTTGGTCGCCTTAGTGTGTCGCACGACCTTACGCGTCCTCTTTCCATGCCTCAAGCTGTCGCGTGACACAAGGTGGCTCAACCACTTTTGGCGCCAAAAACCAGTTTCTGGAACATTCCGGGAAAATACCCAAAAGGTCCAACAGGTTTTATTCCCAAGGGGTCCTTTGGCATGAATAATGTACCGAAAGGTACTTCCTTCGCGGGAAACTCATGGAACGTTTCCGGAAGTCTCGGGATAGGCCGGGAATTTACCAAAACGCCCCTAAATGCAATTTTATTATATTAAAATGCATCTAAAAGGTTGCGAATTGGATTGGCGTACTTACAGAGCCCCTCGGCAACGTCACTTTTGGAAAAAGTGGGGTTGTCGATAAAATAAGACCCAATCCCAATGAGCATCAAGGGATAAGGTGAAGGGCTAGAAGGGTGAGAAGGGGGAAATTATGGCTGGACCTTTCTGAGAAAGGATTCCTACGTATCCCTTGAACAAGGGAATCAAGCCAAATCGTAGTTCGGAAATACCAAAATTAAAATCATAAGCAAGGAAAGGGGTAGAGACGTATCTTCATACCTTTGTTGTGCTTACCTGTGGTTTCCATGAAGGATCGGGTAGTTGCTTTCTTTCTCACCAGGTTGTAGCCGCCGGAGGGTCTCATGCTGCAACTAGTACTTTTGCGAGTAGCTGCCGAGGGGTCTCATGCTATCGCTGTTGACGAGTTATAGCTGTCGGAGGGTCTCATGCTGCAACAGGTCTTCTGTGGATGCCAGGGGTCTCATACCACTTCTCTCATGAAGGATAGTTGCTGGAGGGTCTCACACTATTGCTGCTTCTTCTCGTGGATGCCGGAGGGTCTCATTCCACTTCTCTTTTGCAGGGTAATTGCCGGAGGGTCTCACACTACTGCTGCTTCTCTTCGTGGATGCCAGAGGGTCTCATACCACTTCTTCTTCTTCTTCTTCTTTGTTGGGGATGAGTATAGCTGCCGGGGGTCTCACGCTATTCAACCTGAAAGGGATTATTTGAAGGTCTCTTGACCTAAACGAGATCATTTGAAGGCATCTCAACCTGAAAGGTATTATTTTAAGGTCTCTTGACCTAAACGAGATCATTTGAAGGCATCTCAACCTGAAAGGGATTATTTTAGGGTCTCTTGACCTAAACGAGATCATTTGAAGGCATCTCAACCTGAAAGGGATTATTTGAAGGTCTCTTGACCTAAACAAGATCATTTGAAGGCATCTGAACCTGAAAGGGATTATTTGAAGGTCTCTTGACCTAAACGAGATCATTTGAAGGCATCTCAACCTGAAAAGGATTATTTTAAGGTCTCTTGACCTAAACGAGATCATTTGAAGGCATCTCAGCCTGAAAGGGATTATTTTAAGGTCTCATGACCTAAACGAGATCATTTGAAGGCATCTCAACCTGAAAGGGATTATTTTAAGGTCTCTTGACCTAAACGAGATCATTTGTAGGCATCTCAACCTGAAAGGGATTAGTTTAAGGTCTCTTGACCTAAACGAGATCATTTGAAGGCATCTCAACCTGAAAGGGATTATTTGAAGGTCTCTTGACCTAAACGAGATCATTTGAAGGCATCTCAACCTGAAAGGGATTATTTTAAGGTCTCTTGACCTAAACGAGATCATTTGAAGGCATCTCAACCTGAAAGAGATTATTTGAAGGTCTCTTGACCTAAACGAGATCATTTGAAGGCATCTCAACCTGAAAGGGATTATTTGAAGGTCTCTTGACCTAAACGAGATCATTTGAAGGCATCTCAACCTGAAAGGGATTATTTGAAGGTCTCTTGACCTAAACGAGATCATTTGAAGGAATCTCAACCTGAAAGGGATTATTTTAAGGTCTCTTGACCTAAAAGGATCATTTGAAGGTCTTTCGACCTAAACGAGATTATTGGAAGGTATCTCAACCTAAAAGGGATTAATGCTTCTAGCAAAGTAATTGACTGAGACATGCTTTCATACCTGTGATGTGCTCACCTGTAGCTGTCGGAGAGTCTTAGACTACCATTGATGTTGGTGATGGATAAGTGTAGCTGCTAGGGGGCTCATGCTACTTCTTTGGCTCTACTGGGGATAAGTGTAGCTGCCGAGGGATTCACGCTACTGCTTTCCTTTTGCTTGGTAGTTCGCTGGTTTTGCTGAATGTTGGACGGTCTTTTCTCTTTTCCTTTCGTCGGTTATCTTTTGTGTCCTGAGCTTCACTTGGTAAGCCGGGGACTCTGCTTTTGTCTGTGCTTTGAGGCTACTGATCATTGGAACTTTGCTTGCCAGGGAGCAGGTTCCTCTTGGTGCTTTGGGGCCACTAATCATTGGAATTTTGCTTGCCAGGGAGCAGGTTCCTCTTGGTGCTTTGGGGCCACTGGTCTGGTTGCGCACTGCTGGAGAGACTAACATAGGTACGGCTTCTTTGTCTAAGCTTTGGTTGAGGGCCAGTCTTCGAGGTTCAGTGAGTATTATTGCCTGGATTCTTGGGCAGTTGGGGCTCTTTCATATGATGCTGGTGAGATCGGATGGCTGGACCTTTGGAGAAAGGTTTCCTACGTAACCCTTAAAGAAAGGGAATCAAGCCGGTCGTAGTTCTGGGCCTTCTGAAGATAATAGAGGCGGGGTCTGCCACCTGCAGGGTTTGGATTTCCTGTCCAAAATTGCGATCTGAGGGGCAATCCTCACAATCAAAATATGATCACCTGATTATCGTACTCTGCGGGGGGAGACACAACACTCTAGACACTTTGCATTTTATTTAACCTCTTGCTTATGCATTATTAATCTTTGGTTGCACAAGTCTATCTCGGCTGGGGAGAATAGGGAAGTGAGGGTTTTTTTTTTTCTTTTGCACGGCTTGGTGAGCAGATCTGTATGTAGCCATTATGCTATGAGGGATTGTGTATGGAACGAAAGTGTTTATGATGGGGTGGACCCTCTCCCGTGAGGTGGAAAATGATATGGTGTGGCTAGGCAAGTCGGGGACGCTTCCGAGAGTACTGGTTGCGGCAGGTCCATTGCTAGTGAGGACAGAGTGTATCGCGCATCTGAGACAGCAAGCAGCAGAGGGGGCAGAGAACAATCTCGGCTTGCGCAGCCCCAGGTGATAGTGCAAAGCAAACCCGAGAGGAATCTGGAAAGGAGAGTCGGAGGGATACCTTAACCAAAGCCCCAGCTTGAGGAAATTCCATGCAGCTTTATTGCAGACAGTCTTGTGGCCGAAGAGGCAACCCATCATTTCAAACCCTAGCCAATCAGTCGCAGGACAAGACTCGGAAATGTTTACTTGCAGGGGCGTATTTTTCGAGGGTGGGAATGAATCCCGAGTTCTGTGTATGACACTCTCGCTTTGGGTTTGACTCTTTTGAGAGAGTATAAGCATCACAAGGTGTGGAAAGTGTATGGAAGCCCCTGCTGACCGAAACGGTGTTTAGCTCTATCTTCCTATGATGTAGAATTAGAAGACTTTTCGAGACACTTGAAAACCTGTCTTATTCGTGATGATCACAAAGCTGCTTAAAAACCTTTATTGATGTTCGGGTTAGTCAACCGCCAAAGCTGATATGAGCAAATATTTTATATCAATCCTGAGGAGAAAGCCCACTGATATCGAGAATCGGAAGGATAGACAGTGTATGGGCATGGTCCTTGAAGAGACCGGATTTTCTGAGATTTGTTTGTGATTTCGACCGGACCACAAGTGGTTGCCTACGTTCCCCACCTTGGGAGGAGCTCAGGTCGCCGTAGTTCGGGCTTAACCCGAATGAAAAGAATGAATGATGAAGTTCGGGGATGTGAGGACCTTCGAGAATTTTTGAGAATCGAAAGAACGTGTCCTCTTGGAGTGTCGATGGGAGACACAGATGTGAAGCCCCAGTGGGACGTCCACGAAAGGTGTTTGCAGAGGAGAAATGAAATATGCTCACATGCAACGTCAAATGAACGGACGGAATTTGCACAATCTTCAATTGATGGTCCTTTGAGCCGGGATGAACTTGGCTCTGCTTCAAGCAATAATTTGTTTTATATCTCGACGGTATTGGAATGAAACTGCTATCCGGTAGTAACTGCGGCTGGGTTTCAGGGTTTCGATCGGTCTTTGGGTGATTTAGGGTATCATGACCTCTTAAGACGAGAGGTCGGCTGGGATCTTTGTTGACTGTACCTCTAAAGATGAGAGGTTGGCTTTTGGGTATGTGTTTAGGAATTCTAAGGCGAGGGAAATCTGTGATTGTATCTTTTACTGCCTCTAAGAATGAGAGGTCAATCTTTTGGCTTTGGCTAGAGGCGAAGGTAAGGGTAATGGTAATGGGAATGGGAATGTCCTCTAAAATCGAGAGGACGGCTTGGGACTGGTCAAGGTAGTGGTGAGGGGACATCTGTGCTGTCTCTTTATTCACTCTGAGACTCCCTTTGAGTAACGACCGGATCCTTTGACTTTCTCTTCTGAGAGAATCACTGGGGACTAGGCTCTCTTTCTTGTCTTTTCTTTTTTTTATTTTTTCTCTTTTTTTTTTGTATTTTTGTCTCTTTTTTTTTCTTTTGAGAGGAGAATTTCAGATAGTCCCCAGGATGAATCATTGCTTTCTGCCGTTATTCTTGAGCTTGGAGCCGGTCGATCTTTTTTTGAATCACGGGAGCCTCAAGGATGGTCCCTCTTCTTCTTGATGATGGTTAAACGGGTTTCAAAACATGCCGATCTTGAAATGAAGGGATATTATTTAGGTGAGGGTAAGGTGATGGTTTTCCTAGGGGTGAAAGGTTTCAACCGCAGTCCCTACCGGATACTCTGAACGATATTGAGTCTTCGTTTGCTTGCTTGAGCTTACTTTGAGGAAGATCCGTGCAAATTCATCGAGCAACGAGATAGCGAAGATGAAGGAAAGCGAGTGAGCATATGGGAATCGAGGTGGGAAATTGGTAAGCCCCACTTTGAGAAGGATATCAGTCGATTTTCTCACTCTGATCAATTTAAACATTAGCCATTTCAAAGTATTGGTCGGTGAGCAGCACAAGTGATCATTTGGAATAAGACCATTTCAATCGAGTGTAACGTAGGTGTGCTAGTAATGTCTCGAGTCTAGCAAGAATAGAAATAAAGATTTTCATTAATATAATAAAAGATTCATAACATGGACTTGACAGACTCATGACCACATAAAAGACACTCTAGAACCTACGATGCTGACTGATTGACTTCGTCAACATTGGATGGACGGAAGAACATCGTCGCCATCGGTGCGGTGAGGACCCTTTTTCGATCTTTCTGTCCTTCACAAATCGCCCTCCTTAGCTTTCATAATCTGAGCAAGCAACCGGGCCTCCCGCTTGCGAGGAAAAATGTCTTCAAGTGTAGCTCGCAACTCTTTGATGGACACACCTTTTACACTTTGATGCTGACCCATGGGATATAAACTTTTAGATTCGTGGGCCATAGACTTCTCTGCACCGAGCATTTTGGATTCCGCATCAGATGGACGACTGCTCGGGCACTTGAACTGCTTCTGCCTCAGGAATATACACCAATGAGCGCTGGGAACGAGAGCGCACACCCAACTTGCCGTAGCCTTGTAAAGGTGAAGAGGTGAGAGCGTGTATAAGTCGGAGGATAGGGAATTTCGAGGAGGTACGGGAGAGGGAAGAACGGGAAAGGAGACGGACTCGTGCAACACTTATTATTTATGTTCAAGTATAAATTAGTATTTTAAATCCTAAATACAGTTGGGAAAGGATAAGCCTTTATTCATGCTAACTATACCTCGGGGAAACCTAATGACGCAACGTTCGAATTACATCAAATGCTTTGTTTTGAAACATATAGTAGGTAATGATACCTAACCAAACCCTAACATCTTTATGGAAATAAAAGGTTCGTCCAAATTTCTAAGGAAATTTGGGCAGCATAACGGGTCTTTTCGAAGAATTTCGAAGAAAAATCCGGCATGACCTCTCGTCGGTACATGTTGGCAATGCGGCATGATCTCTCGTTTAGAACACGCCACGGGAGTGACATGTCCCCACGTGAAATCATGTTGCATTTGGCAACATGCCCACAAGGTGTAAGGTTTTGGAAGAAGGTATAAGGACCTATACTATTTTTCAAAAACAATTCATTTTGTTGTAATTAAAACATTGTATCGAAAACCAACCGTGGGTAAGGTTTAGTGTGTTGCCACCTATAACGCACTAGGGGTTTAGGTTTGATTTCAGGCGCTCAAGCGTAGGCGAATTTCATGGTCGTCCGCGATGCCGTCAATCGCACCCGAGGGTTCTAAATCTAAGTGATGTAGTGTGCGGATGACTATATTCCTTTATTTACAAAAAACAAGATTTTTTTTAGATTTTTTTTTTATATTTTTGAAAAAGAAAAACAACAACACACACCCTCACACAAGATAAACGGGAACAACAATCAAATGAGTCCCGCTTGATCTAAGGGACCTGCCCTCAAACAGTCTTACTCGAAGTTATGTTCGGTGGCCACCCTTTGTCGCGTGACACAGACAACCAGAGACAAAGGTGTCGCACGACTGGATGGTCAGCGAACCGGAGGCTCTTCAATCATCAAATCAGCCCCTGTTTTACCATAGCCAGAACAACATACAAGTACTAATGCACAAGAAAGAATGGCCACAAGCACAAAGGGCTCACAAGTTCCATAATCAACAAGATGTATGAATCACAAATGATTATCAAATAATGCACACAAAATGGATGTATTGGATGTTTTGACTAAACAAAAGCTTGACCCACTCAACACTTGAAAAACAGGTTTTCAAGTGACATTCCCCAGCAGAGTCGCCACTGAATGTGCGCTCGCCCGGAATTTGGGTTTCCGGTTTAAATGAAAAGAAGGAGTCGCCACTCCGTTTTAAGAGGAAACATTGAAAACCTTTTGTTTAGAGAGAAAACATGAGTTCGGAGGTCAGGTTACATGTTGGAAAGAACCGAGAGTTCACCTAACACGCATCGTCCATAGACGAGTCTTTCAATCAAAAACATCCAAGTAAATCAAAAGTGTGTGCAAATATTGATAATAAACAAAGTTTGATAAAATGCATCTTATTAATTATGGAACGAGAATTACATATTGTGAGCCCATTATTTAGGGAGGCCACATCCCTGATACAAACAATCTAAAACAGATTACAAAGGAAAAAAGGGTCTCTGCAGATGGGTCATGTATGTCGCATGACACATCGCACCAATGACCACATGTGTCGCGTGACACAGGATCACTTGGAGACAAAGGTGTCGCGTGACACATATGAGCCATCTGCAGAAACTTAACAAGATGAGCACAGAATCAACAGAAAGCTATACAGATCTAATCATTTAACTAGATTACGAACGAAATACAGAAACGAAACTAAATCAACCCAGGGAGTGTGAATATGGGTAGATCCACACCCCCTTGGGGTTCAAACACCAAGTTCAATCAAATAATCAACAATATAGGCTCAATTGCACGAATTACTCAAATTAAACAGAGATTGCGATTGGGATTCAGTAATCCAGATAGCTAGGATCTGATTACTGAATCCAAACAAAATTAGATGCTAGAATTAATAGAAATTAAGCAAGAGAGAGAGAGAGAGAGATTGGGTTTAGAGAATCGTTACCCTTGTTGCTTCCACGAATTCTATATCTAGTTAGATATAGAACCCTTCAATTCTTCACTTCGATGCTGGAAGGGTGATGGAAGGGGTTCAATTGGTGTGGCTTGAGAATTGGGTTTGGAAGAGAGGAATTGGGTAGGTTGAAGGTAGGAGAGAGAGGTTTGTGTTTGGAGAGGTTCGATTCTGTTGCAAATCTGCGAGTAACGGTAGGCTAAAATTGGGATCCATTTATGAGAGGGGGAGGGTCTTATTTATAGGCTGCAGTTGGCTGCCTTAGTGTGTCGCACGACCTTACGCGTCCTCTTTCCATGCCTCAAGCTGTCGCGTGACACAAGGTGGCTCAACCGCTTTTGGCGCCAAAAACCAGTTTCAGGAACATTCCGGGAAAATACCCAAAAGGTCCAACAGGTTTTATTCCCAAGGGGTCCTTTGGCATGAATAATGTACCGAAAGGTACTTCCTTTGCGGGAAACTCATGGAACGTTTCCGGAAGTCTCGGGATAGGCCGGGAATTTACCAAAACGCCCCTAAATGCAATTTTATTATATTAAAATGCATCTAAAAGGTTGCGAATTGGATTGGCGTACTTACAGAAGGATGATAAGTCAAGATGGAATTTGTCCCTCGAAAGAAAGATGTTTTGTTTGGGCCCCTCAAAAAGTAATAATGATGAAAGTGTATGGGCATACCCCGCTGTGATTGGAAAGTGATGAAGTGGAGTTTATCAAAAATGATGAACCTACTTGCTATCAAGAAGCGATGTCCTCTCCTAATTCGGAAAAATGGCAAGAGGCCATGAAGTCCGAATTACAATCCATGGCTGATAATCAAGTTTGGAACTTGATTGATCCACCTAAAGGTGTAAAAACTAAAGGTGCAAGTAGGTCTTCAAGACCGACATGGATGGGAAGATGTATACTTTCATGACTAAGGATTGTAGCAAAGGGATTTAGGCAAATTCATAGTATTGACTATGTTGAAATCTTTTTGCCAGTTACAATGCCGAAGTCAATTAGAATTTCAATTATCATAATCGCATATTGTGACTGTGTGATATGAAAAATGGATGTCAAACGGCTTTCTTTAAATGGAATGATTATTAAGGATGTGTATAGTACACAACCAAAAGTTTAGTCGATCCGAGAAATTCTAATAAAGTATGCATGTTGCAAAGATCCATGAGATGGGTTGAAGCAAGCTTCAAGGAATTGGAATCTTCATTTTAATGAATCGGTCAAAGAGTTTGATTTCATCAAGTACGAAGATGAACCTTGTGTATGCATGAAATTCAGTGGGAGAGTAGTATTATTTCTATTGTCTTATTACAATGATATCTTACTCATTGGAAAAATAAAGTTCCGATACCTAAGACTGTCAAGTCTTGGTCAAAGAAAGGTTTCTCAATGAAAGATATGGGTGAAGCCGCTTACATCCTTGGCATCGAGATCTATAGAGAGAGAACTAAAAGGATAAATTGGTTTGAGTCAAAATACTCGCATTGACAAGGTTCTTAGAAGAGTCTAAAAAAAAAGGTAGCTTATCAATGGGTCAAGGTATTTCTCTTAGAAATACTCATTGTCTTATGACAACTGATGAGCAAAAGGGAATGAATGAAGTTCTATATGCTCCGACATTTGGATCTGTCATGTATGCCATGATTTGTACTAGACCTGACGTCTCGTATGCTCTAAGCATGATGAGTCGATACCAATCTGATCCTGTTGAGAACCATTGGATGGCAGCCAAGATGATCCTTAAGTACTTAAGAAGAACTAAGGATACGTTCTTGGTATTTGAAAGGTTGGAAGATAATCTTGTTGTAAGGTTTACATAGATACTAGCTTCCAAACTGACAAAGTTAATTTAAAATCACAATTAGGATTTGTGTTTATGCTCATTGGAGGTGCGATTTTGTTGGAAGAGTTCTAAGCAGAAAATCGTAGCCGATTCTACTACTAAGGCCGAATTTTTAGCAACATATGATATAGCTAAAAGAGGCAGTTTGGATCAAAAGTTTATTTAGTGTTTTGGAAATGTTCTAAGTATCACTTATTGGTGAAACTTTTGTTGTGATAAATATGGTGCCATTTGAACAAGCAATGGAACCAAGGTCACAACGGTGATCCAAACACATACTTAGATATTTTTCGAGAATTCATAAAGAATGAGAAGACGTTAAGATATACAAAATATCAACCGATGATGACATTAGGGATTCACTTACAAAGACCCTCGTACAGGCGGAAGCATGATTGTCATGTTAGGTCCATGAGTATTCGATACATATATGGAGCCTAGTGCAAGTGGGAGATTGTTGGTGTAATGCCCTAGGCTTTAGTTATGTTTAACTTAAAACCATTATGTATCATCTTTATCATTTATTACAGAAAAGGTTTATTATTTGATTATTATATATTTTGCATATCTATTGTAATAATCTCCGTCCCCAATTATTAAGTGAATAATTAGTAAAAATGTTAATGGATAATAATATGATGATTACATGCATAAGAGATACACATTAAATTTATGGGTACTTGTTAGTGAACAAGTGACTGGACTTGACCCGTATGAGATTTATGTCATGGTCAAATGTCATAATTAAATCTCATATGTTCACTTCATTTAGTCCCTAGACCTGAGATTATCATGACCTTACGTATGATGAAAGTTATGATTGATTTTAGTCAAACGATATCTTAACAAGATATTTATAAAGGCTATCTTTGGCATGATCGGATTCATGATGGGAAGGATGATAAGTCAAGATGGAATTTGTCCCTCGAAAGAGAGATGTTTTGCTTGGGCCCCTCGATGAGTGATAATGATGAAAGTGTATGGCCATATCCCAATGCGTTTGGATTATTATTATACTCAAGATCGAGAAAGCATTGAAAAAATACAAGTTGACGTGGACCATGACTTGTGTTCAATATAACATCGTGAGACAAAGGGAGAAATGGAAGTGTACCATTGGAAACGTGAACTCTTATGTTATATTAATTGGGTAGACATAATGGCTTGCTAGAGTCTGCTTATATTTTATGAGGGTCGATATGATCGGACTCATTGCCAACATAATATAATCATATTGGGTCACACACAACTAGAATGAATTAGTTAAACCAAAGGAAGAAATGATTGAGAGTTCCTGCATATGGCATACTGGGTCGTGCGACAGACCTTGCCAATTGAAATATGTCGTCGCGCGACATAACTTGTCCATAGGCTGTTGGTGGTCGCGCAACTGGACTTGCCTGAGGTGATTTTACAGACTGTTTCCTAATACGATTAGGAAACAAATACTAATACTAAGGTAGTATAGATATGAGGTCTGTAAACCCTAATTGTCTAGCCGAATTTTCTAAGGAAAAATCACAATAAAGGTTTCTCAATATTGTTCCTAGGGTTTAAGGATCTAGCAATCCTCAAGAACCGTTCTTGGTTCATTCTAAAGTGTGGATACTACTAGAGGGTCTTCGCTCGTACGATGATCAAGGCCTAGAGTTCGAATATGAAGTTTCAAGTTTTTGAAGATCGAAGTTTGTGATTCAAAATCACATTGATAGATTGTTCGATAGCTCAAGAACGGAAAGCAATTAAGGTTGGTTAATTCTATCTCATAGGAATTCAATTTAATTGCATAGAACAGATCTTAGGGTTCTTGGGTTTTGTGTTATTTAGATGCTAATTCCGCTGCGCATGGACCCATAAAACCCAACAGTGGTATCAGAGCCCCGTTCGTATGGTTAAGTTTGAATTGGCATGCTAGAATTAAGATATAAATTGTTTATATGCTTATTGCATGTTTTGTATGCGGTAGAATATTATTGTTTTTGAAACAATGTGAAAAATCGTTTTCTGATTATATTAAATCTGTTAAAAGGTTGTTTTATATGATTTAATTGCTTTATGATTGGAATTGATTGAAGTTTGGAAAATCTACAAGTCTGGCAATTCTTGTCACGCGACAGAGTTGGCTTCTGTCACGCGACAGAGTTGGCTTCTGTCACGTGACAGAGTTGGCCATGGGCAATCTGATGGCCTCGTCTGGTCGCGCGACAGATCGGACTTCTGGAAGTCTATGTCACGCGACAAACTTTGCCTGATCTGGGCAGAATCAGTTTGTTAATCTTTCTGCTAATTTGTGATTATGTTTATAATCTGATATGTTTCTGTCTTAATCTTGTTGCTATAAATTTCTGGAAATTAAATTTATAGGGCTATGCTAGATTAATTCATTATTTATGCATGCTTAATTAATTTAAATGTGATTTTATTAATTGTTGCGATGCATGAATTATATGTTCTTATGTGTTAAGAGCTTTGTTAGATGTTTAGTTGAAACATTGAATTGTAATTTCCTGAATGTTTAAATTGAAACATTAAAATTTTGGTTTTCTGATTGTTTATGAGAAACAAGTCAGCATATAAAGTATTGATTATGTTGCAAATCAGAGCTGGTATTCTAATTGTGCATGTCAAGGAGAGTTCTGTCGAAGGAGAGATTTGGTACTTAAGTAGTCCTTTTGGCTCACCTATCTTCCTGGGAACTTATCTGGTGCGCAATTATAATTATCTTTGCTGATATGCTTATAATCTGCTTTAAAGAACCTTCATTTAACTTTTAAGTTTTTTATGCCAATCCATGATTAAAACACTTGAGACCACACGGATAGTTTTGGGTGGGCTCGCCATAGCGAGGTACTTTGATTCTATTCGTTGTGCGAGCAAGATGAGGAAATGGTGGTTCATATACGTTTAAAGTGAATGAACTTAATTGGGTTATCAAAATGGTTTTGGACCCAATGCATAAGATGAGATTAAAATATGCTTAGAAATATGATGTCTTAAATAAATCTCATAAAAGATCTAAGAGTCATATACGATATGATTGTTGTTTTCTACCTAATTAATTTTAATCTCGAGCGGTGCGCCATAGCGTACTTGAGATTAAATTAAAGTTGGATCTTAGCCCATTAAATTATATTATGCTTATTTGCATTGGAGGTGTATAATTTAGTGGGAGTATTTGTGAAATACATGATTTGCTCTTAGATGATAAATGTGTTGATATTGATATGTGTTCATATAGTTTGCATATTTTGTTGTAGAAGTAGCATTACACAATAAATTGCGATTCGTCCTTATGAAGGACAAAGTTCGAAAGGAACGATACAGATAATGTTGATTGGATCAGAAGCCTAAAAGAATGGTTCTTAGGCAAATGTGTACGTTCTTGATGAATCCATTCCTGCTAAACCTACTGCAAATGTTGCAAAGGGCAAATAAGGAGCAACATTAGAAACATGTTGATGATTCTAATAATATTGCTTGCCTTATAATTGCTACCATGTTTAAAGGCTCTTATGAAGAACCTTGTGTTAGTGTTATGCCCTAGGCCTATGGTTGATAGACTTATGTGTTGACATTATTTATTATTATATGAAAAGATTATCATTTGATTATTATATGTTTTACATATTTATTTGTAATAATCTCCGTCTCTAATTATTAAGTGAATAATTAGTATAAATGTTAATGGATAATCATATGATGATTATAAGCATAGAGATGCACATTAAATTTATGGGTACTTGTTAGAGAACAAGTAACTGGACTTGACCCATATGAGATTTATGTCATGGTCAAATGTCATAATTAAATCTCATAAGGTTACTTCATTTAGTCCCTAGACCTGAGATTATCATGACCTTACATATGATGAAAGTCACGTTTGATTTTAGTCAAATGATATCTTAACACGATATTTATAAAGGCTAATTTTGGAATGATCGGAATCATGATGGGAATGATGATAAGTCAAGATGGAATTTGTCCCTCGAAAGAGAGATGTTTTGCTTGGGCCCCACGATGAGTGATAATGATGAAAGTGTATGGCCATACCCCAATGTGATTGGAATATCATTATACTCAAGAATTGAGAAAGCATTGAACAAAGACAAGTTGACAAGGACCATGACTTGTGTTCAATATAACATCGTGAGACAAAGGGAGAAATGGAAGTGTACCATTGGAAGCGTGAACTCTTACATTATATTATTTGGGTAGACAATAATGGCTTGCTAGATTCCTCTTATGTCTTATGAGGATCGATATGATCGAGCTCATTGCCAACATAATATAATCCTATTGGGTCACACACAACTAGAATGAATTGGATAAACCAAAGGAAGAATGATTGAGAATTCCACATCAGCCTTGTCTGGTTGTGCGACACAACTAGGCCATGTACTTCGTGTGGTCGTGCGACAGGACATAGCCAAAGGCAGTTTTACAGACTGGTTTCCTAATTTGATTAGGAAACATATACCATACTAATGTAGTATATATATGAAAGTCTGTCAACCCTAAAAGGTTAGCCGAAATTCTGAAAAGAAAATCACAACATAATTCTCAATATTCTTCAAGGTTTTTGATCTAGCAATCATCAAGAAATATTTCTTGGTTCATTCAAAGGTGTGGATACCGAAAGAGGGTCTTCGCTCGTTCAACGATCAAGGCCTAGAGTTCGAAGCTTGTATTCAGATTCACATCAATACATCGTTCGATAGCTCAAGAACGGAAAGCGTTCAAGGTTGATTATTTCTATCTCATAGGAAATTCAAATTAATTGTATAGAACGGATCCTAGGCTCCTTGGGTTTTATGTTATTAGATGCTTAATTCCGTTGCACATGGACCCGTAAAACCCAACAGTGGTATCAGAGCCTGGTTCATATGATTAAGTTTGAATAAACATGCTAGAAAATTTGATATAAATTGTTTATATGATTTTTACATGTTTAATATGCGATAGTTTGATTGTTTTTGAAATAATATGCCTAAATCGTGTTCTATTGATATTGAATTAAATCTGTTAAAAGTTGTTTACATGATTTAATTGCTCTGTGATTTAGAATTGCTCCAGATATGTCGCATGACATAGACTTCCAGATGTGTCACGCGACATATCTGGACTCTGGAAGTCTATGTCAAGCGACAAAACAAGCCCAATCTGGGCATAATCAGTTTGTTGAACAATCCTGCTAATCTGTGAATGTGTTTACAATCTGATATGTTTTTGTATTAATCTGGATACTATAAATTTCTAGAAATTAAGTTTATAGGGCTATGCTAGATTAATTCATTGTTTATGCATGCTTAGTTAATTAAAATATGATTTTATTAATTGTTGCGATGCATGAATTATGTGTTCTTACGTATTAAGAATTTTGTTAGATGTTTAGTTGAAACATTGTATTGTAATTTCCTGTATGTTTAGATTTAAACATTAAAATTTTGGTTTTATGATTGTTTATAGAAACAAGTCATTTTATGCAAAATTTAAAAGGAAATTGATTGTTTATATAAAGTATTGATTATGTTGCAAATCAGAGCTGATTTCTGATTGTGCATGTCTAGGAGAGTTCCGTCGAAGGAGAGATTTGGTACTTAAGTAGTCCTTGTGACTCACCTATCTTCCTGGGAACTTACCTGGTGCACAGTTATGACTATCTTTGCTGATGGGCTTATAATCTACTTTAAAGAACCTTCATTTAACTTTTAAGTTCTTTATGCCAATTCATGATTAAAACACTTGAGACCATTCAGATAGTTTTGGTTGGGCTTGCCATAGCAAGGTACTTTGATTCTATTCGTATACGAGCAAGATGAGGAAATGGTGGTTCCTATACGTTTAAAGTGAATGAACTTAATTGGGTTATCAAAATGGTTTTGGACCCAAGGCATAAGATGAGATTCAAAATGTGCTTAAGACATATGATGTTTTGAATAAATCTCATAAAAGATCTAAGAGTCATATATGTGATATGATTGATGTTTCTACCTAATTAATTTAGTTTTGAGCGGTTTGCCATAGCAAACTTGAAATTAAACTAAAGTTGGATCTTAGCCCATTAAATGTATATTATGCTTATTTGCATTGGAAGGTGTATAATTTAGTGGGAGCATTTATTTTCATGTAAATGCATTATACTTCTCATATAATATGTTTACTTATATGTGTTCATATTTTATGTACATCTTTTTGTCACTTCAATCTGTCCTTGAGAAGGAAAACTTGGAGGAGAATGGTACAAACTATATGGATTGGATCCGTAGCGTGAGAATTGTTCTCAGGCAAGAGGGGAAATTGTACGTTCTCGAGGAACCTATTCCACTTGAACCTGCTGCCAATGCTACTAGGGCAGTGAGGGATCAATATCTGAAGCACAAGCGTGATTCTACTGATGTTGGTTGCCTCAAGCTCTCCGCCATGTGCAAGAGCCTTCAAAAGGATCTTGAGCACTTGGGGACAGTTAATCTAAACAATAGACTGATGGAAATGTTCCAAGTTCAAGCAAGGCAAGAAAGGTATAACACAGTTAAGGCACTTTCCTCATGCAAGATGAGTGAAGGACAAGCTGTTGGTCCCCATGCTCTAAAGATGAAGGGTTACATTGAACATCTTGAGAGGCTCGGTTTTCCGATTAGCCAAGAGTTGGCTACTGACATGATATTGAATTCATTGCCCGAAGGTTTTAATAATTTCATAATGAACTATAACATGGGGGGCATGAATAAGAACCTTTCCGAGTTAGTTCAAATGTTGAACACTGCGGAAACCAATATTGTCAAGAAGAAAACCGATCAAGTGTTGATGGTTAACAAGGGGAAGGGTTTCAAGGGTAAGGGAAGGGCAAAAGTTGCTAATCCTAAGGAAAATGTTCCAAACTCAAAGAGGGTGCCAAACCCAAAGAGGCTAAGCCCAAGTCTCAAGAGGACGCAGTCTGCTTCCATTGCAATGAGATTGGACATTGGAGGAGAAACTGCACAAAATACAAGAAAGCACTGAAGAAGAGCGAAGGAGTTGCTTCGACTTCAGATATCTTTGTTATAGATATATCCTATCCACTTCTAGTTCTTGGGTATTGGATACCGGATGTGGAACTCACATTTGTTTAAATGTGCAGGGTCTAAAGAACAGAAGGATGCTTGAAGAGGGTGAAGTGGACCTACGTGTAGGGAATGGAGCAAGAGTTGCTGCATTAGCCGTAGGAACTTATGAAGTCACTTTACCTAGTGGACTAATACTTGTTTTGAACAATTGTTATTACGTTCAAGCTTTAAGTAGGAATATTGTTTCGATTTCATGTTTGGATAATGAAGGTTTTAATTTTCTTATATGTGATAAGAAGTTTTCCATTTACAAGAGTGATATGCTTTATTGTACTGCTATTTCATTCAATGGCCTTTATATCCTTAATGTTGAAAATCGTGATAATGATGTCTATAACATTAACAAGAGATCTAAACCCAATGATGTAAACCACACTTACTATGACATTGTCGTCTTGGCCACATAAATGAGAAACGCATCTCTAAACTCCACAAAGATGGATTTTTAAACTCGCATGATTATGAATCATATGAGACATGCGAATCTTGTTTACTTGGTAAGATGACCAAGGACCCATTTACCAACACTGGTGAAAGGACGGGCGACTTATTAGGACTCATACATACCGATGTATGTGGGCCTATGAGTAGCGATGCTAGGGGAGGATTTCGGTACTACATAACATTCACTGATGATTATATTAGATTTGGATATGTTTATCTAATGAAACATAAAAGTGAATCGTTTGAGATATTTTGAATATTTCAAAATGAGGGGCAAAATCAACTTGGCAAAACTATTAAGGTACTTCGATCCAATCGAGGTGGCAAATATTTGAGCCAAGAATTTGACAGTCATCTTAAGAGTTGTGGAATCATTTCAGAACTCTCTCCACCCGGAACACCACAATGGAATGGTGTGTCTGAAAGGAGGAATAGAACTTTGTTGGACATGGTTCGTTCTATGATGAGTCAAGTTGAGCTTCCTTTGTCCTTTTGGGGACATGCACTGGAAACTGCTGCTTTCACTATAAACAGAGTTCCTACCAAATCGGTTCAAAAGACCCCATATGAGATGTGGCATGGAAGAAAACCTAGTTTGTCTTTCATGAAGATTTCGGGTTGCGATGCATATGTCAAGAAGTTAACTTCTGACAAGCTAGCACCTAAGTCTAATAAATGTGTTTTCGTGGGTTATCCTAAGGAAACTAAAAGATACTATTTCTACAACCGAAATGAGAACAAAGTGTTTGTTGCTCGAAATGGTACTTTCTTAGAAAAGGAGTTTCTTCGCAAAGGAACCAGTGGGAGAAAAATAGATCTCGAAGAAATTCGAGAACCCGAAAACAACATTGAACCAATGGTAGAAACTGAACCAAGTTCACAAGGAATTGTGGAACCGGTTCAAGATGCACAAGCTCTTTGCCGAAGTGGTAGGTCACGATCCGAACCTGAGAGATATGGATTTCTCGTCACGGAAAGTGATGAAGTGGAGTTAATCGAAAATGACGAACCTACTTGCTATCAAGAAGCGATGTCCGCTCCTGATTAGGAAAAATGGCAAGAGGCCATGAAGTCCGAATTAAAATCCATGGCTGATAATCAAGTTTGGAACTTGATTGATCCACCCAAAGGTGTAAAAACCATAGGGTGCAAATGGGTCTTCAAATAGAAGACCGACATGGATTGGAAGGTGCACACCTATAAGGCTAGGCTCGTAGCTAAGGGATATAGGCAGATTCATGGCATCGACTATGATGAAACCTTTTCGCCTGTAGCTATGCTTAAGTCTATTAGAATTATAATTGCCATAGCCGCATATTATGACTATGAGATATGGCAAATGGATGTCAAGACAACTTTCCTAAATGGGAAGTTACTTGAGGATGTGTACATGATACAACCTGAAGGTTTTGTCAGTCCAGAAAATTCTAACAAGGTGTGTAAGTTACAGAAATCCATTTATGGATTAAAGCAAGCTTCTAGGAGTTGGAATCTACGTTTTGATGAAGCAATCAAGGAGTTTGGCTTTATCAAGAACAAAGATAAACCTTGTGTATACAAGAAAATTAGTGGGAGCATAGCACTATTTTTAGTGTTGTATGTCGATGATATCTTACTCATTGGAAATGTCATTCCTGCACTACAGACTGTCAAGTCTTGGTTGGGAAAGTGCTTTTCAATGAAAGATATGGGCGAAGTTGCGTATATCCTTGGTATTAAGATCTATAGAGATAGATCTAAGAGGATGATTGGTTTAAGTCAAAGTACTTACATTGACAAGGTTCTTAGAAGATTCCAAATGGAAAATTCTAAAAGAGGAAACTTGCCAATGTTGCATGGTATATCTCTTAGCAAGACTTAAAGTCCTAAGACTAATGATGAGCGAAAGAGAATGAATGGTATTCCATATGCTTCAGCAATTGGGTCAATCATGTATGTTATGTTATGTACTAGACTCAATATCTCGTGTGCTCTAAGCATGACGAGTAGGTACTAATCGGATCCCAGCGAACCACATTGGATAGCAGTCAAGAATATCCTCAAGTACTTGCGAAGAACTAAGGATGTATTCTTGGTCTTTGGAGGAATGTGAGATGATCTTGTAGTAAAAGGCTACACAGATGCTAGCTTCCAAACCGACAAAGATGATTTCAGATGACAGACAGGATTTTTGTTTACGCTGAATGGAGGCACTGTGAGTTGGAAAAGTTCCAAGCAAAGTACCATCATTGATTCTACAACCGAAGCTGAGTACATAGCGGCATCTGATGCAGCTAAGGAAGCCGTTTGGATCAAAAAGTTCATTAGTGATTTGGATGTCGTTCCAAGTATCAAAGATCCTATTGAACTTTATTGTGACAACAATGGTGCCATTGCACAAGCAAAGGAACCAAGGTCACACCAGAGATCCAAACACATACTTCGACGTTTCCACATTATCCGAGAGATATGTGAAAGGGGAGACGTAAAGATATACAGAGTAGACACTGATGACAACGCGGCGGACCCATTAACTAAGGCTCTCTCGCAAGCTAAGCATGATGGTCATGTTAGGTCCATGGGTATTCGATACATGGGAGATTGGGCCTAGTGCAAGTGGGAGACTGTTAGTGTTATGCCCTAGGCCTATGGTTGATAGACTTATGTGTTGACATTATTTATTATTATATTAAAAGTTTATCATTTGATTATTATATGTTTTGCATATATTTTTGTAATAATCTCCGTCCCTAATTATTAAGTGAATAATTAGTATAAATGTTAATGGATAATCATATGATGATTATATGCATAGAGATGCACATTAAATTTATGGGTACTTGTTAGAGAACAAGTAACTGGACTTGACCCATATGAGATTTATGTCATGGTCAAATGCCATAATTTAATCTCATAAGGTTACTTCATTTAGTCCCTAGACCTGAGATTATCATGTCCTTACACATGATGAAAGTCATGTTAGATTTTAGTCAAACGATATCTTAACACGATATTTATAAAGGCTAATTTTGGCAAGATCGGAATCATGATGGGAAGGATGATAAGTCAAGATGGAATTTATCCCTCGAAAGAGAGATGTTTTGCTTGGGCCTCTCGATGAGTGATAATGATAAAAGTGTATGGCCATACCCCAATGTGATTGGATTATCATTATACTCAAGAATCGAGAAAGCATTGAACAAAGACAAGTTGACAAGGACCATGACTTGTGTTCAATATAACATCGTGAGACAAAGGGAGAAATGGAAGTGTACCATTGGAAACGTGAACTCTTACGTTATATTTTTTGGGTAGACATAATGGCTTGCTAGAGTCTGCTTATGTCTTATGAGGATCGATATGATCGAGCTCATTTCCAACATAATATAATCCTATTAGGTCACACACAACCAGAATGAATTGGATAAACCAAAGGAAGAATGATTGAGAATTCCACATCAGCCTTGTCTAGTCGTGCGACACAACTAGGCCATGTGCTTCGTGTGTTCGTGCGAGGACAGAGCCAAAGGCGGTTTTACAGAATGGTTTCCTAATTTAATTAGGAAACATATACCATACTAATGTAGTATATATATGAAGGTCTGTCAATCCTAAAAGGTTAGCCAAAATTCTGAAAAGAAAATCACAACATAATTCTCAATATTCTTCAAGGTTTTTGATCTAGCAATCATCAAGAAATAGTTCTTGGTTCATTCAAAGGTGTGGATACCGAAAGAGAGTCTTCGCTCGTTCAACGATCAAGGCCTAGAGTTCGAAGCTTGTATTCAGATTCACATCAATACATTGTTCGATAGCTCAAGAACGGAAAGCATTCAAGGTTGGTTATTTCTATCTCAAATTCAAATTAATTGTATAGAACGGATCCTAGGCTCCTTGGGTTTTATGTTATTAGATGCTTATTTCCGCTGCACATGGACCCGTAAAACCCAACACCTTGAACATATGGAAGTTACTTTTGTTCTAGCACAACGCACAAAGGAAATGTTCCAAACACGAGCTAGACAAAAGATGTATGTTGTGGTGAAGGCTCCTAATGCATGAGATGAAAAGGAGCAATCCGCAAGTGTGTTAATGGTTAACACAAGAAAGGGGTTTAAAAGGAAACACAAAATAGGTAAAGCAAAGGTTGCTAAACCTAAGGCAAAAGTTGCAAAAGCCGAAGAGGCTAAACCCAAAGTGTCTCAAAAGGATGCATTTTGCTACCATTTTAATGAGATTGTCATTGGAAGCAAAGTTGCAAGGATTATTAGGAAGGCCTAAGAGGTGAAGAAGGGAAATATGATTGCCACTACTTCAAGTATCTATATGATAGATATTTTCCTTTCGACTTCTTGTTCTTGGGTATATGATACCGGACATGGATCCCACATTTGTTTAAATGTGCAAGGAATAAAGGATAGAAAGCTACTCAAAGAAGGTAAATTAAACCTATGCGTGGAAATGAAGCAAGAGTTGCTGCATTAGCCATAGGGACTTATGAAGTCAATTTATCTAGGGAACTAGTACTTGTTTCGAACAAATGTTACTAAGTTTCGAATTTGGGTAGGAGTATTATTTTCGTTTCTTATATGGATGATGAAGGATATAATTTTCTTATTGAGAATAAGAAGTTTTATATTTATTTAATGATATGCCTTATTGTATTGCATATGTCATTGAATGGTCTTCATATCCTAGATGATGAGAAACAAAATGATATTGAAGATGTCTATAATATAAATGGGAATCTAAACCGAATAATATGAACAACGCGGTCATATGGCATTGCCGGCTTGGTCAGATAAATAAGAAACATATATCTAAACTCCATTAACATAAACTTTTAGACTCATATGACTCTGAATCATTTGAGGAATGTGGATTGTCAAACATGGATTGTAATTTGGATTCCATGGTTCCTAACCATTTATCCAAATTAGGAGTGGACATCGCCTCAAGATAGGAAGTAGGATCGTCATTCTCAATGACTTCCATCTTATTACTTTCCGAAATGAGAAATCAATATTTCTTGGTTCGGATTGTAACCTATCCGATCTACGATGGACTTGTGCATCTTGAATCGGTTCCACAACTCCTTTGTGAACTTGGTTTTGTCTCTACTCTTGGATCCATGTCATTTTCAGGTTCTTGAACTCTCTTCAAGATTAATTTTACTCCCACTAGATTCTTTATTGAGAAACTATTTCTCAAGAAACAAATCGTGTAGAGCAACAAACATTTTGTTCTCTTTGCGGTTGTAAGATTAATTTCTGAAAATAACTTTGTCAAATTTGGTTCTAACTTATAAGAGACAAGTCTCTTTACATAAGATTCGCAATCCCAAATCTTCATGAAAGACAAACTAAGTTTTCTTCCATGCCACATCTCATGTGGGGCCTTAGGAACCGATTTAGTAAGGACTCAATTCAGTGTAACCGCATTATTTCTAATGCATATCCTCAAAAGTAATTAGGAAAGTCAACTTGACACATCATCGAATGAACCATGTCTAACAAGGTTCAATTCCTCCTCTCAGACACACCATACAATGTGGTGTTCTGGTGAAGTCATCTTGAAACGATTTCATAGTTTTGAGATGATTGTCAAACTCTTGGCTCAAATATCATCACCTCGATCTAATCGAAGTACTTAATAGTTTTGCTAAGTTTGTTTTGTACTTCATCTTGAAATGTTCGAAACATCTCAAACGATTCACCTTTAGACTTCATCAGATAGACATAGTCATATCTAGATAAGTCTTTAGTGAAATATGATGAAATATCGAAATCTTCCCCTAGCAATGCTGCTTAATAGTCCACATACATCTCATGTATAATGACCAATAAGTCACTAGCCCTCCCACTACTTTAGTGTAGGGTGATTTGGTCGATAATCCCAATAAATAAGATCCACATTCCTCAAATGATTCATGGTCATATGAGTCTAAAAGTCCGTGTTAATGGAGTTTAGATATGTGTTTCTTATTTATTTGACCAAGCCGGCAATGCCATATGAACGCGTTGTTCATATTGTTCGGTTTAGATTTACATTTATATTATAGATATCTTCAACATTATTTTGTTTCTTATATTCAAGGATATGAAGACCATTCAATGACATATGCATTACAATAAGGCATATCATTAAATGAATATAAAACTTCTTATTGAAAATAAGAAAATTATATCCTTCATCATCCATTTAAGAAACCGAAATAATACTCCTACTCAAATCCGAAACGTAGTCATACTTGTTCAAAGCAAGTACTACTTCACAAGGTAAAGTGACTTCATAAGTCCCTATGGTTAATGTAGCAACCCTTGCTCCATTCTTATGCATAGGTTTAATTTACCTTCTTTGAGTAGCTTTCTATTCTTTGTTCCTTGCACATTTAAACAAATGTGGGATCCAATCCGGTATCATATACCCAAAAACAAGAAGTTGAAAGGAAAATATCTATCATATAGATACTTGAAGTAGTAGCAATCATATTTCCCTTCTTCACCTTTTAGGCCTTCCTAATAAGCCTTGCAACTTTGCTTCCAATGACAATCTTATTGCAATGATAGCAAAATGCATCCTTTTGAGACACTTTGGGTTTAGCCTCTTTTACTATGACAACATTTGTCCTAGGTTTAGCAACTTTTGCTTTACCTTCCTATTTTTTTCTTCCTTTATGAACCCTTTTATTGTGTCAACCATTAGCACAATTTGCGGATTGCTCCTTCTTTCATCATATGAATTAAGAGCCTTTACCACAACATATATCATTTGCCTAGCTTGCACTTGGAACATTTCCCTTTTTGCGTTATGCTAGAACAAAAGCAGTTTCCATGTGTTCAAGGTTCTTCATAAGAGCCTTTAAATATGGTGGCAAATATAAGGCAAGCAATATTGTCAGAATCATCAATATGTTTCTAATGTTGCTTCCTTATTTGCCCTTTGCAACATTTGCAATGGGTTCAGTAGGAACGGATTTGTCAAGAACGTACACATTATGTATTGTTCCTTTCGAACTTTGTCCTTCATAAGGATGAATCGCAATTATCATTATGTAATGCTATTTCTACAACAAAATATACAAATTATATGAACACATATCAATATCAACACATTTATCATTTAAGAGCAAATAATGTATTTTACAAATACTCCCACTAAATCATACATCTTTCAATGCAAATAAGCATAATATGCATTTAATGGGCTAAGATCCAACTTTAATTTAATCTCAAGTACGCTATGGCGCACCGCTCAAGATTAAACTAATTAGATAGAAAACATCAATCATATCGTATATGACTCTTAGATCTTTTATGAGATTCATTTAAGACATCATATGTCTAAGCATATTTTAATCTCATCTTATGCCTTGGGTCCAAAACCATTTTGATAACCCAATTAAGTTCATCCACTTTAAACGTATAGGAACCACCATTTCCTCATCTTGCTCGCAAACGAAATAGAATCAAAGCACCTTGCTATGGCAAGCCCACCCAAAACTATCCGAGTGGTCTCAAGTGTTTTAATCATGGATTGGCATAAAGAAATTAAAAGTTAAATGAAGGTTATTTAAAGTAGATTATAAGCATATCAACAAAAATAATCATAACTATGCACCAGCTAAGTTCCCAAGAAAATAGGTGAGTCACAAGGACTGCTTAAGTACCAAATTTTCCTTCGACAGAACTCTCCTAGTCATGCACAATTATAATATCAGTTTGAATGCAACATAATCAATACTTTGTATACTGACTTGTTTCTCATAAACAATCATACTAGTAAAGTGACTTGTTTCTCATAAACAATCAGATTCCTTCAAATTTTGCGTAAACTAACTTGTTTCTCATAAACAATCAGAAAATCAAAATTTAATGTTTCAACTAAACATTTAGGAAATTATGAATCAATGTTTCAACTAAACATCTAATAAAATTCTTAACACTTAAGAACAAATAATTCATGCATTGCAACAATTAATAAAAACACATTTGAATTAATTAAGCATGCATCATAAACAATGAATTAATATAGCATAGCCCTATAAATTTTATTTCCACAAATTTATAGCATCCAGATTAAGACATAAAACATCTCAGATTATCAACATAATCACAGATTAGAAGAAAAATTATCAAACTGATTCTGCCCAGATTGGCAAAGTATGTCGCGTGACATACTTAGCCAGTTGGCTAAGTATGTCGCGTGACAACATCAGCCAGTTGACAAAGTATGTCGCGTGACACACCTTACCCAATTACCAGATTTTCACTCGTGGCTAACTATGTCGCGTGACAAAAGTAGCCAGTCTGGCAGTTCTTCTGAATTTCAATCAATTCCAATCATAAAGCAATCAAATCAAGTAAACAACTTTTACAGATTTAATTCAGCATAATCAGAAGACAATTTTCACATTGTTTCACATAAACAATAATAATTCTATCACATACAAAACATGCAATAAGCATATAAATAATTTATATCTTAATTCTAGCATGTTAATTCAAGCTTAACCATACAAACGGGGCTCTGATACCACTATTGGGTTTTATGGATCCATGCGCAGCGGAATTAAGCATCAAATTAACACAAAAACCCAAGCCCTAAGATCCGTTCTATATGATTAAATTGAATTCCTATGAGATAGAATTTACCAACCTTAATTGCTTTCCGGTCTTGAGCTATCGAACAATTTATTGGTGTGATTTTAAATCACAATCTTCAATCTTCAAGAACCTTTCAATCTTCAGATTGGAACTCTAGGCCTTGATCGTCAAACGAGCGAAGACCCTCTATTGTTGTATCCACACGTAAGAATGTATCAAGAACAGTTCTTGTGAATTGCTAGATTCTTAAACCTATGGAAGAATATTGAGAGAACTTTTGTTGTGAATTTCTATTGAAAAATTCGGCTCAATTTCGGCTGTTTACAGACTAATATATATACTACTTTAGTATTTAGAGTTTGTGCCCTAATCAAATTAGGAAACAAGTGTAAACCACCTCTATGGCTAGTTATATCGCGTGACAAAGGTTGCCATATGGCTAGGTATGTCGCGTGACAAACGTTGCCACATGCAGGAACTCTCAATCATTCTTCCTTTGGTTTAACCAATTCATTCTAGTTGTGTGTGACCCAATAGGATTATATTATGTTGGCAATGAGTTCGATCATATCGACACTCATAAGACATAAGCGGACTCTAGCAAGCCATTATGTCTACCCAAATAATATAACGTAAGAGTTCGCGTTTCCAATGGTACACTTCCATTTCTCCCTTTGTCTCACGATGTTATATTGAACACAAGTCATAGTCCACGTCAACTTGTATCTGTTCAATGCTTTCTCGATTCTTGAGTATAATGATATTCCAATCGCATTGGGGTGTGGCCACACACTTTCATCATTATCACTCATCGGGGGACCCAAGCAAAACATCTCTCTTTTGAGGGACAAATTCCATCTTGACTTATCATCCTTCCCATCATGAATCTGATCATGCCAAAGATAGCCTTTATAAATATCGTGTTAAGATATCGTTTGACTAAAATCAAACATGACTTTCATCATATGTAAGGTCATGATAATCTCAGGTCTAGGGACTAAATGAAGTGACCATATGAGATTTAATTATGACATTTGACCATGACATAAATCTCATACGGGTCAAGTCCAGTCACTTATTCTCTAACAAGTACCCATAATTTCAATGTGCATTCCTATGCATATAATCATCATATGATTATCCATTGACAATTATACTAATTATTCTCTTAATAATCAGGGACGAAGATTATTACAATAAATATGCAAACTATATAATAATCAAATAATAAACATAAACGATAAAGATGATACATAACGGTTCTCAGTTAAACATAACTAAAGCCTAGGGCATTACACCAACAGTATGGAACTTTGTTTGTGGGAATTTGTAGAAAGGCATCATGCCGTGCTGGGATTCTTCTTTTATGTAGCGTTTATTACTGCTGTGCCTTACATTTGGAGTTTATTGACATACCTTCGCTGTGTTTACCTGCAGGAGGAGGTGCCTGTGACCGAAGTCGCTAAAATGCTGAGGACGCACTGGCATTTTTTACCGAATTTGCTGAAATGATGAGGACGCAATGGCGCCTTTGTCCGAACATGCGGTGAGGGCGAGGTAGCGCCTCTGTCTGAACTTGTGGTGAGGGCGAGGTGGTGCCTCTGTTTGAACTAGTAGTGAGGGAGAGGTGGCGCCTCTGTCTGAACTTGTGGTGAGGGCGAGGTGGCGCCTCTGTCTGAACTAGCGGTGATGGCGAGGTGGCGCTTCTGTCTAAAATTGTGGTGAGGGCGAGATGGCACCTCTGTCTGAACTAGCTATGAGGGCGAGGTGGCACCTCTGTCTGAACTTGTGGTGAGGGCGAGGTGGCACCTCAGTCTAGACTTGATGTGAGGGCAAGGTAGCACCTCTGTCTGAACATGCGGTGAGGGCGATGTGGTACCTCTGTCTGAACTTGCGGTGAGGGCGAGGTGGTGCCTCTGTCTGAACTTGTGGTGAGGGCGAGGTGGCACCTCTGTCTGAACTAGCTGTGAGGGTGAGGTGGCGCCTCTATCTGAACTTGCGGTGAGGGTGAGGTGGTGCCTCTGGCGCCTCTATCTGAACTTGCGGTGAGGGCGAGGTGGCGCCTCTATCTGAACTTGCGGTGAGGGCGAGGTGGCGCCTCTGTCTGAACTGGTGGTGAGGGCGAGGTGGCGCCTGTCGGTGAGGGCGAGGTGACGCCTGAGGTGAGGGCGAGGTGACACCTCTGTCTGGACTTGCAGTGAGGGCGAGGTGGCACCTCTATCTGAACTAGCGGTGAGGGCGAGGTGGCGCCTCTGTCTGAACTTGTTGATGTTTTTGAGGCCGTGGGGCGCCTCTGACCGAGTTTTTGAGGTGTTGAGGACATGGTGCGGCCTCTGGCTGAGATGATGAGGATGTGGGATGCCTCAGGTGCTGGACAAGTAGAGGAGGGATGGCTCGTCTTCTTTTTCCTTCTTCGTTCTGACTTCTGTGGACGACTTGGAGTATCCGATCGAGGAAGGTGCTGAGTTCACCGAGGATGATGAGGTGGCTGGCGTAAGCACCAAGATGTGGGAGTCTTTACCAGGCGGTGGTGCCGATAACTCAGAGTAGGATTCATTTTTTTTCTTTTCTTTGCATGTTAGTGAGGAGAGCAACAAAATATTTGTATTTATATGCACAATGTATTCACATGTGATGAACTCTTTTATTTTTTGCTTTAGGGGTTGTTTCTACTCCCTTTTTTTTATGTTCTATGCATGTCGCATGAGCTTGAAATGTTTGTGGTTAGCGTATGGTGGCCGGAAATGGCTTTGGTAAGGCTTTTAAGCAGTTGGGGGCTGAAGCAGCTCTGACAGTTTCTTGAGCGACGACGGGAGTGATGTCTCCTGGGACGTGTTTTTTGGATGTGGTAGGCCATTGCCAGGTTGGTAAGGACATCGTTCCCTTAGTTTCGAGGGAGACTTTCCACGGCATAGATCGCTTGGCGATGGGGGACCGGTTCATGTGTGGGGGAAGCCCCTGCTTTGGTCCCTTCGTGGTTGCGTGAGAGGCTTGAAGCTATCCTTGTGCTTCCGACATCCTTCAGTCTGTGGACGTTTGCTCAGCGACCCCTTATCTTGGATATGGATCGGTCCGCTTAGGAAAGGTGGATGGTTTGACTTGGCACGCATCACCTCCGTTGGTGGGTTCCTCATTGGAGAATTGAGACTAGGAAGGCCTGTCAGGAAGGTTCCTATGTTTTCGAATTTCCATGTTTGTCTTGGTCCTCTTTCTATGTTCCATCGCTTGTTTCCAGGCAATTAGGGATGAGGCAGGAGCCTTTGCTGGGCTGGAAAGGCATTGCCACTATGGTGGTAGTCTCTTTCTTCATGACAGATCCAGATGCCTTTCTGTATTTTCTGAGGGTATGGAAGTTTGCATCTTTTCCTCTTGGGGTACCTCTTAGGGAGAGTGTTGTCCTGACTACTAAGTACTTGGACTGGCTCAGTCGATTCTGGGGAGCAGGCGCGAGGCGATTTCGGGGTAAGATTGCCATTTCAGCTGCGAATTTAGTAGTGCAGAAGCTTGGGTTAACCCTCAGGGTGTCACGGGAGATGCTTTGTTTGACTACGGGACTCGAATTGACAGACTAGCGGGGAGAGGTCCCCTCTTATAGACTCGTAGGGAGGAGATCCGAGCCGAGGCACGGGCAAATGATACTTTGAGAGCGACTGGTTTGTTTGACACGACAAGGATGACTCTTGATCTCAGAATGAGGGAGACATAACTCGCTCATGTGGAATGAAAGAAGACTCGTTGGGGACGAGGGAAGAAAGGAAAGAGTGACAAAGGGCCAATCGCGAGTAGCATGGAATGACCTTCTGAAACACTGAGTATCCATTCATTGTCATTGCAGACACATTAATTGTTAAATGTTTTAAATTGTCTTTTAGCATGTTGTGAATCGAGAGTAGACCGTGCTTGAACTCATCAAAAAGTATTTTAACTATGATGATTTGTGATTTACTTTTAAAGCTTTGTCGAGATGCAAAATCTCTTGCTTTCTTCTTGTCTGAGCCTTGATGGCGTCCAACTTTTGGGATTTTTGTGTATGCTTAAGACCGAACCAATGAAGGCCGCCTATGTTCCCCTCGGACTGAGGGGCTCAGGTCTGCGTAGTTCGACCCTCTTTTGTGAGAGACATGACTTGTAATGTACACTTGCAAGGGCATATATATTATTTGAAAAGGTTAGAATGGGTCCCTTTTTGTGTGAATGCCTTATTTGATGTAGGCACAAAAAACATGCTTTTGGGTTTGACTCTTTTGAGAGAGTATGAGCATTGAAAAGCTTGTAAAAGTGTATGGAAGCCCTTGCTGACAGAAAATTAGTGTTTAGCTCTATTTTCCTATTTTGTAGTAAAAGAAGTCTTGTCGAGACATCTGAAAACTTGATTTGTTCACAATGATCACATGTTTACTTAAAACCCTTTGTTGATGTTCGGGTTATTCAACAATTAAACCTGATATGCTTTGATTAATCACGAGGAGAAAGTCAACCGGTATCAAGGATCAACTTGGTCTGATGTGAAAGAAGGTTTGTGTATAGGAGAGGTCATTGATGAGACCGGGTTTGTGGATTTGTATGTGTTTATGACCGGACCATTTCTGGTTGCCTACGTTCCCCTTAAGACAAGGAGCTCAGGTCGACATAGTTCGGGGTTGAACTGTGTTTAGCTTTGGGAAAAAAGGGTATGAACATTTGTGGTCCCTTTGGTGAAAAGGCTCGGACGGAAGGTCGGATGATGAGGCACGGGCCTTGAGGTGATTCCTTGACAAGTCATATTTGACGGTCTTTTCAGTGACTCCCTTGCTTCTTATTTGTCGGCGATGGGTCCTTGACCTCATTTTTTGTAGCTTCTGCTTAAGTCCCTTTTTTTTTGAAAGCTTCCGCTTGAGCTCTTTTTTTTTTTTTGAAAGCTTCTACTTGAGCTATTTGTTTGTTTTTTTTTTGAAGCGCACGAGGGCAGAGGGCAAGCCCCTGCTTGAACTTTCTGGATGCGCACGAGGGCGAAGGCAAGCCCCTAGGTTGTTGTCGACATGGGGTCAATCTTTTAATGCTGAGTGACCTGATGTTTTCCTTTGATGTTGCCGCCGTCGTTGACTTGGTCAAGGTGATGATGGGACATGTTTTGGAAAGTGTATGGCTTGATGGAGGCCTTTGTGTGGGGTATGGTAAGGTGTATGGGGAGCTATCGATTGACTTTCTCACACCAATTAATCAAAGCATTAATCATTTGTGGAATTACTTGTTGAGCAATGCAAGTGATCACATAGAACAAAACAATTTCATTAAATGTAATGTGGGGTGCAAAATAATGTCTCAAGTCTAGAAAGAAAAGAAAGAAAACTAGCGTATGGAAAATTGAAGATTAATTACAATGTCCGAGGAGAACTTGATTGAATGAGAAAAGTACTAGAACCTACGAGGTTTGACTGTATGATTTTTTTTTATTATTTTTTTAGAGTGTAGAAGGGAGTGAAGAAGAATTTTCCGATTTGCGTCTCTGTGGGCTCTTCAGCAGTTCCCAAATTCATTTTGGTTAGAACCTTCTCGGCAGCTTGGGCCCGATTTTCCTCTCGTTTGACAATATGCTTAAAGATTGGTTAATGCATTGTTCATTAATGTGTCTGCGTCTTTACCAAGTGAATCACTATTAACTGTTTTTGATTAGTTAATTTATCATTTGTTAAAGCGGCAATGAGGGGATACTCAGAAAGGTCGATCTTTTATTCAAAGCATAAGGAAGCGCAATTTATGTTACAAACGCATAATCTTTAGGGATAAGGCCATCAGACGACTCGAGAGACTCAAACTTAAATACGACAGACTCGGGGTCTTTTATTTTCGAAGCTAGACTCTAGGAGACTAGGGTTAGACCAAGCTTCCGGACCATTTCTTCTTTGCTGGCTGTGGGTCATCAGAAGGTAACCCAGTTCCTCAATGGCATTTTTGACGTGCTTGAGAAGGTCGAAAGGCTTCTCACTCCTGCTTTCCCCAATTGTTTCTGGGGAATTGATTTCCGACTGTGTTGGGACCGCGTGGGCATTTCAACTTTCCTTCTTCAATCAGCCCCTGGATCGCTTGTTTTAGTATGACGCAATTGTCGGTGGTGTGGCCGGGGTAGTTGTGAAAAGCGCAATGCTTGCTCATATCCATGTTTGGGTTAGGATTCCTCGGCTGATAATTCTCCAGGGGCTTGAGCATGTTCTGCTTCATCAATGCCTCGAACACTTGGCTTCGAGGCATTTCGAGGTTGTCGAAGTGCTGAAAACGCCGCGTCCGGGGAGGATTGTTATTTCTCGGGGGCGCTTGATAGCGGCTTCCTTGGACTCCGTTCTGGATGTAGTGGACTGCTCCGGCGGCCTCCTTTCCTTTGTTTTGAACAGGCGTCGGATTCGACAAGGCTGCCTGGTAGAGGTAGGAAGAAGCAGGAGTGGCTGGTGTCTTTTGGAGGCTCAGCGTCTTTTCGAACTTGGTCCTGGCATTGACCATGGCACGAAGGTCGGGATAGAATTGGTGTCTAATCAAGGCCCTCAGAGATGGTTTGAGGCAGGAATGGAAGATGTCCATTTGCTCTTCTTTGGAAAGCGGGTCCATTATCTCGCTCAATTTCCAGTTCCACCTTTTGTAAAATTCTCCTACGGGCTCGTCGTCCTTTTATTCAGTGGCCTGTAGATCATGGCAGTTTGTCTCCCACTCAAGGTTGGTGCGGTACTTCTCCAGGAAGATTTCACTGATTTGGTCCCACGTGGAGCGGTTTTCTGCCTTCACGTTGAGGAACCACCTTAATGCCGTGGATTTGAGGGAATGCTGGAAGTGATCCGCCATTTACTGTGGGGTTGCCCCTTTAGCTCTCATACCCAAGACGTAGGTGTCGATGTGGGTTTTTGGGCATTCGGTCCCATCGAACTTTTCCTTCTCTGGCATTCTGAATTTTGGAGGGAGTGCGACCACCTTGCTCGGATCCGTGGGCATGAGGGAGTCCTTCCGAGAGATGGCCAGTTTGCCTTGCATGTCCTTCAATTGTTCGACCAACCAAGCTATGTGAGGGTCAGCGGGCAGAGGCAGGCTGCCATTTTCAGGGATGGAAACCGAAGATGGAGGTGGATTGGCAGATTGGATCGCCATTCGGGAGTCTTGGAGAGGTAGTGTAAGTGCTCCAATTTGAGTTTGTTAGTATTTTCGTTAGAAATTAACGAAAGTTTTAACATTCCTAACACTTCCTAACATTCCTAACTTTTCTAACAAAGTGAGGGCAAAATGGGCATTGCTATTTAAAGATAAACCTTCAAAGGAATCTCAAAAAGCAAAAGAATTAAGAAAATCCCGAAACAGCAAGTTGAAAAACAGTTTCTGTTTGATTTTTTGAAAAATATTCCTTGTGTCCAAAGCTTGGAGCAGCATTTAATGAACAGTGCACGCCACCAACCTTGTCCGCGCGGATACCTTTGTATTTTTCAGAGGGCTATAAATTGAGCCCTCCAGTCTCAGTTTTAAAAAAAAGAACAACACAACTCACAGCATTTGGCGAAAATACTTGAGAAAATAGTGAGAATTCTCTAGAATTGTCACCTTTTTCTCTTGAATCTTCCCAACTTTCACTCACTTAAATCAAACCCACTCACTCTCAAGTTCAAACACAAACACAAAAACACAAGGAAGATAGGTATAACCTCCCTCTCCTTACCCTAAATTCTCTCATCCATGCATGCATTTTCAAACTATAAAATGTAGTTTGTTCATTTTCTTGCCCTAGATCCAAGAGGATCACCATGGAAGTTCATCTCCATGGATGATCCTCTACAAGGATCAACATTTCCTTCAATGTGTTCTTACTTGTTTGCAAATGCATTTTCAAAACCCTAAAAACCATTTTCAAGCACCAAATCTTGAGTTCAAAGGATAAAATTCCCCTTCCCAAGCAAATAAAGTGTTTAGTCCTAATGTACCCCAAGGATGGTTTGGTATAGTTGATTCACCACTAAAATGTCAAGTGATCACTAGCCAAAACCTAGGGAAATGGGGACAAGCATGGATGCAAAACCCCCCTTAAAATCATATTTTCTTTCTTGAGAAGTTGCTGTCCAGTAGCAATTTTCCAAGACCCCAGTCCATTGTCTTAATTTTTGTACACAGATAAACTTGGAATTTGGTGTTAACTACAAAACACTTTTTGTAGCCAATATCCAGATAATTCCATAAATATTTTTAATTTATTTTTTACGTGAGTAAAACTCCATTTTTCAAATTTTCTTTTGAAGGTCAGATCACCAGTCTCTGGGAGTCCAGATCTCATATCTGAGATTTCCAGAAGGTTTTGAGTCCTCAGATCTTCTCCAGAGTGAAAAATTCTTTCACATAAATCTTATTTGAGGTGTTTGGAACAACTTTCATTCTCTGAGTTTTCTCATATTATGAAGTTTTGAAGCCCTTAAATCCATTTCAAAATCAAGTGTCCACTGCCTTTCTCATTCTGGCAGAAGTGCTCTTCAACTTCCAAAAATATTTTGAGCACCAAAACTCTACCCAAAAATCACACCAAAAATCATGAGATCTGACCAAAGTCTAATAAAGAATTCCCAATTTTTACTTTTCTGAGTTTCAACTTATTTTGGCCAAAACACACACACACACACACACACACAAATGATTTTCAGCTTGGAAGACTCGTTTTACGAGGCATTCCGGGTGCACACTAACGTCCTTCCCGGCGTGTAACATGACCTCCGAACCCAAATCTCTAATCTCGGGCATTTTTCAAAGTTTTGGCCCTTAAAACAAAAATGGCGTGGCGACTCCGTTTTCCGGTTTTATTTGGTTTTCAAAGAAACGCAAAATCGAATTTTTCCGCGAATGGCACATCGTCACAGTGGCGACTCCGCTGGGGATTTAAGCTTTTTCTAAAAAAAATGATATTTGGTATATCGGTGGAAACCATTAAACTTCCCGTTATCGCCTCCTAACACGAGTCGGGGATAAATTGTGGTTTAACAATCCCACGTACCGGTATCATCGTTTTCAAAAAAAAAAAAAAGCTTTTGAGGGTCAAGCTTTCGTCCCGGCTTTAAAAATCATTTGTGTGTGTGTGTTGATTTTTGCACATTTTTCGTGTTGTTTTGGCCGCCTCGGAAAAAGTCAAAATTTTGAATGTCGGAATAATGTCCCTAACTGTCGGAATTCTTGTGCTTATATGCTTATGTGTTCATTAAATTTCAAAAAAAAAAAATTCAAAAAAAAAAAGATTTTCAAAAAAAAAAAAAGAAAACTTTCAAAAAAAAAATCATGCATCATATTTTTAAGACACAAAAAAAAAATTCTATTTTACTCAGAAAAAGAAAATAGACTGCTTGCACACTACGCGCACGTGACCGTATACTGCACACTACGTCCCTAACAGGGAAATCCTTGTCGCGGCCCGTTTGGTCTTATTACGCCTCTCGGTGCAAGCACGGGACTACCCAACATCCCATGGAGCCTCGTGTCGACCATGCACTTGTCAGTGACACACTTTGTCAGAGACCCGGTTGGTTTTTAGTTTGGTTTGTGTCATGCCTGTACGTGTATAGACCTTTCCTTTCAAGCCTTTGTCGGCATACCGACTCAATATCTTTCGGGGACCCTAATCGGTCGAAGTTACGCGGTTTTCCGCCGCGGACTTTGACCAAGATATTGGCCGGCGCCTTGACTTCGGCTCGGCGGCACAAATTATACAACGACTCCCGGCATGACCTTTGAGTCATCAAGGATTAATGATTATTCCATGCCTAATTACGGCTTAATTGACGACAAGTCAAGATCAATCGTGGACATTTATCGGTCAAATCATGCCGACTTTCTTGTCGAGCTCTCGGACATGATCTTGACTTTGACGTCGGCTTTGTCCGTAATTTACATCGAATGCTCGTTAAGACTCGATTACCCTTGAGACTTTTAGGATCGTTTTCTTTCGGTCGGTGGGACCCGCTTGCCCTATAGGACCCTCGCATGTCTACCACAGGAGGTCGAAATACGGGTGGAATACGAGGGGCTTATAGACGTAGTGACGGGGCCCAGCTGATCCGAGGATCCCGAGTAGTTTGCGAAAAAGAAGAGCAATCTTTTCCAACCGATTAGGTTAATAAAACATGTTTTAAGTAAACGTGAACAAATAGCGCATGTTGCATGAGCCCAAAGCCCAAACATCTACCTTCCTTCAATTCCCGGACATCGAACCCTCGTACCTTTTCCCATGACTCCACACAAAGGTTGGTTCCGGACAGGGTCACCGTTTCATTAGTTGGGAAGAGTCAAGCGCGTCATCCGGCTTCACCGTTTGTTCCGACTCCGGGTTTCGAGAATGTCTGCGTCGGCCGGTAATGATAGGGATGACGTCACTCCGTCCTCCAAAATCCCTCAGACAGGACCGTGTATTGGATCCGGTTGGTAGAAACGAGATGAGACTTCGACACGAGGCTCAAATTAGCGACCTTACGGAGGTTGTCGCAAGTCATGGTTTGACTATCGGTCTCAATTCCGATGGCACTTTTACCGCAAAGAAGGAAGAAGGTTCTCCTCCTCTTCTTAATCGTCCGGATACATCAATATGCTACCCCAAGATTCCTATGTCTCCACCGCCGGGACTCACTGCCCGTCGACTTACGGGGCAGCGGCCCCCAAGCGGTGAAGGATGAAAGAGTTCGGCATACCGTCGGTTATCCCCTCTCAAAGTGATGATCCCGCAAACATCGGCTGGGTGATGAAGATCGAAGCTTGATTGAAGAAATATGGTCAGCCATCAAAGCCACGGAGGAACGCGGAAACAGGACACCAAGCTTTGGATTGAAGAGGCCACACGCCACTTCGGGACCTTAACAATCTCCCAAGCGGCGGGGCTACCACGAAGGACAAACATATGCTGTTCCCCGGAACCCTAATACCTCTCATTATCAGGCGGAGTCCAACCACTCGCTTCCGAGATGAGCCCAATAGCAGATCTCCCGGACCGGTTCCACTCAAAGTCATTCCGGCCACCGCTCAACTGAGGTCCCAAATCCGCCACGGTAGTAGAACACATTTGGTGGGATATACGTTTGTCGGCTTGCCTTGAAAGGGACTATCGGGGTTGGATACATGAGGACCATCCTCCTAAGAAGAAGAAAATTTCCTCCTAGCAAAAATTGAAGGAGAGGTTCGAGGCCGGTGATACCGGTGTGGGTACGCTCGGGGAGCCATGCAGGGGATTTGATTATTATGTACTCTACTCCGGCCAGTCTTCCCCAAAGCAAACGAGGGTAAAAGAGCGAGAAAAGCCTTGCCAACGACGAGAATTGAGACTTTCGAACACCGAGAATACTTGTGGACACAGGTAACTCTACTACCAATCAGAAATCTATCCCCCGCGGGAACGGCCAAAAGTCGGTTTGTCCGGCTCCCGAGTGCACACCGACAAAGAAAGACCAACGCCGGTTTGGCGCTCCCACTCAATCAACATGTTGGCCGGAGATGGCAACCGCCACAAAAGGCCTCGGTATAACCCGGGGGCTTCGGCAAAGGGTCTACCTCGCAAGAAAGAGGCACGAAGTGAGCCCGGCTTGATGACTCTCTTTCTCCGAGACCGGCACCAAATCTATGATCCTCGCCTATATGGTAGCATGATCACCTTCTGCGACGAAGATTTGCCAAGAGATGTTTCCCGGCACAACGAAGCTTTGTACATCACCATTAAGCTCAACACCGTGTCGCTCCACTGGAGTATTGGTGGATAATGGATCGGCCATTAATGTCCTTCCCACTTAGCATGATGCGGGCCTGCGCATCAATGAAAGGCATATGATCCCATCTACCCGGATTATCAAGGCCTATGACGGCTCGTCTCGTCCCATCTGGGGATAGTAACTCTGGAACTGCAGTACGAAACCCAAATGGTGCCGGCAAAGTTCCATGTAATGGACATCCCATCCGAGTTCACGGCCCTATTAGGGCGCCCTTGGTTGCATCACATGAAAGCCATAGCTTCCACTCTCCACCAATGCGTCAAATTCATTAACCGACAAGGGGACCTTGAAGTCATAAGGGGTGACAATTTCCTCATAGGGAGCAGAAGCGAGGGCCGTCACTAAGCATGCTCTTAGCCGGACACCGGGGCTACCTCTTCCAGAGTCGACCAAGGGACTATCGGGGCAAGTCTCGTCGAGAATCCCGAATCCGGTGATGCCAACTATGTCAACGCACTCAGCGAGCGAGACTCAGAAGAAGTTCGATTCATCAAATTCAATTGTCATTTCCAACATTTGGAGGCATCTTTGGAAGGAAACATTGAACACCGCCATGATACGGGCACACAAACCCCGGTCCCTAATCACGGCTTTGTCACCATTCTTCAAACCCACTCTCGACCACCAAGCCAGGAAATTTTCATGATAAAGATCGACAAGCATCGTCATACCCAACTCGAATCTATGAACGTCGTGTGGGACGTCCTCCTTATTGAACTACTGCTAAGCCTTTTGCTCGAGTATGGGACATGAGATTTTCCAGCGGCTTACAGGGCGCAATACGTCCTTACATACTGGATTGAGTGGTCGAGATTGTGACGAGATAGAAATCCCGAATTGAGGAAGATCCCTACATCCACATGCTCGGTTTTCGGACGCCAAACACAATTGATTACGGTTCGAGACAAAGAGATGATAGCAACGGCGAGGAAGGAGGACGAGAACGAGACGGCCCAGAGTCATGAGGCCTCGACGGCAATGCCGCTAAAGAATTGGGAAACTCTCTCGGGCCCGTCCGCGACCAAAGAAGAAATGATCACCAAACTTGGATTGGTCCCCGATCCCTTTGTGTCAACCTTTGTAAAGTCCTACGAGTCTCTCATTGTTGAGTTTGAGTCTTAGAATCGTCCAGATGGCCTCACGCACGAAGACCACGAAATTGTAGCCAATCTTTGTATTCCCTCTTATTCTCAATGAAATGACGAACCTTTACAGTATCCCTTAATTGTCACTTTAACTAATGATGAATTAACTAATAATCTAAAAGCAGTTAATAACGATTCACTAGATGAAGAAGCGAGACACATTAAATGAACAATATATCAAAGAAATCTTTAAGCGGGTTGTCGGAAAGAGGAAAATCGAGCCCAGAGCCGAAGAGATTTTGACGAGTGTGAATTTGGGAGCTGCGGAAGAGCCTAAAGAGCCTTGATTGGTAGTTTCTTGAAGGAAGAAAGGGATGCCTAATTGAGCTGCTAAAAGAATTCGTGGATGTGTTCGCATGGTCCTATAAAGATATGCCGGGCCTCGATCCTTCCATAGTTGAGCACCGAATACCGCTCGACCCGGAAGTCAAGCCGGTAAGCGAAGCTAAGAAGAATTAAGCCGAATGGTCCCTACAAGTGAAAGAGGAGATAGAAAAGATGCTCGGGCGGGGTTCATCGGGGTCATTGAATACCCTACATGGCTTTCCAACATAGTAACGGTGACAAAGGCCAACGGAAAGATCCGGTCTTTGCGTAGACTTCAAAGACTTGAACAAAGCCGGTCAAAGACGATTTCCCCTGCCAAACATCGACATTTTGGTAGATTCCATGGCCAACCATGAAGTTAAATCCTTCGTCGACGGTTTTGTCGGTTACAACCAAATCAAAATGGCGAGAAGAGGATCAAGCCAAAACGGCCTTCACAACCCCTTGGGGCACCCTCTTGCTACACGGTCATGCCGTTCGGACTAAAGAATGCTTTGGGGCTACGTACCGGAGGGCGGCTACGGCTACGTTCCATGACATGATCCACAAAGAAATTGAGGTCTATGTGGACGACATGATAATACACTCCGAGAGGATCGAGATGGCCAACACTTTGTTGATTTGAGAAAATTCTTCGGCCGCCTTCGAGACCAAAGCATGAGGCCGAATCCGGCCAAATGCACCTTCGGTGTAAGACGAGGCAAGGTGCTAGGATATATGGTGACGAACGGGGGATCGAAGTAGATCCTCGGAAAATCAAGGCGATAGTTGAAATGAAGCCACCAGGACAACGACAGTGAAATCCTTCATGGGAAGGCGCAATACATAAGCCGCTTTGTAAATCGGTGACCTCGATCGTGAGCCGATCTTCAAGTTGATGAAGAAAAATGCCTACACAGAATGGACTCCCAGAATGTCGGCTCGCTTTTGAACAGAGATCAAGGCATACCTCGTGAATCCCCGATTCTTTGCCCACCACATCGGCAAAAGCCACTATTGCTATACCTAAGCATCACGGATACGGCAATTGGGGCTATGCTAGCTCAAGAAGAAAGATTCCAAGGTCGAAACGCCATCTATTTCGTAGCGAAAGCTCCAAGGAAGCGAACTCAATTACTACGCTTGCGAAAAGACTTGCGCGAGGTTTGGTGCAGGTAGTGGGAAAGTTGAAACACTACATGCGGTCTCACCCGATACATCTCGTCTCAAGGATAGACCCCATCAAATATACTGTTCGACAAGCCTTCCATCTCTATGAGGTTGGCAAAATGGTCATTCTTTTTGGCTGAATACGACATCACTTATGTTTCAAGGAAATCCGTAAAAGGACGCATAATGGCGGAACATTTGGCCAATTTCCCAAGTGATGAGTCAGAGGACTGAACCTCAATTTCCCGATGATGGAATCTTTGCTCTAGAAGGAGAAAATCGGCGGCAACTCTTCTTCGACGGGCGTCAAACAAAAGGGGAACGGAATAGGAATGCTTACGGTCGATCCTGCGACGAACACACCCCCATAGCGGTAAGGTTGAACTTCGAAGTCACCAACAACGGCTGCTGAATATGAAGCTTGCATAGCCGGGTTGGAAGCCGCCCTTGAAAGAAATATCAAGGAATTGGAGGTGTATGGTGACTCTGCCCTCATCATCAATCGGGTCTCTAACAAATGGAAGATCGTGGATCCGGGTCTACGAAATATCACACTTACATGGAAGAGCTAGTAACTCAATTCAAGGAGATCGGCTTTCATTACTTGCCCGAGAGATCGCAGCAGTTGCGGATGCTCGGCAACGCTAGCCTCTCTCGTTGAAATACCCGAAGGAAGTCCGTCAAACCATTCGAGTCGGGAGAAGAAAATCCCGCTTATTGCTTTGAAATCGAAGCGAAGCCGAACCCGACGATGATCCACAGTACACTCGGATCTATCGGTACCTTAAGAACGGAGAAGCCTCCTTCAAAAATGAAGATGGGGAATATAAAGAAGGAATCAAAGCGAAAAGTCTCTCGGCCACAGAGCGGCTCGCCTCCCATTATGTTCTTTTGGGAAACATGCTATACAAGAAGCGTTATCAAGGCCCCCTCTGCGATGTATCGGCAAACAAGAGGCTACCGAACTCATGAAAGAAATACATGGTGGTACTGCGGCACTCACATGAATGCTCGAGCTACGATGCAAATCATGCGAGAATGGGGTACTTTTGGATCTCCATGGAAGCCGGCGCATCCGGTTCGTCAAAAGGCTGCGACAAATGTCGGCGATACTCAAATCTTAATCACTTGCCTCCTCCACGAGTTATCTTTGCATGACAACCCCTTGGCCTTTCGTCACTTGGGGAATTGATGTCATAGGCAAAATCACACCATCGGGCGATAACGGCCACGAGTTCGTCTGGTAGCCGTGGACTATTTCACCAAATGGGTTGAAGCAAAATCCTACAAAATCCTCAACTCAAGGAAAGTAGCCCTCTTCATCAAAGAGAACATCATATGCGAATACGGGTTTCCGGCCGAAATCATCTCGAGATAATGGATCCCACTTCGAAGGGAATGTGACGGAGTTCTTGGCGAGAATTCCGAATAACCCGTCACAAGTCATCTCCTTACAGACCCCAAACCAACGGAGCCGTCGAGGCAGCAAACAAGACTTTGGAAAGCATCATCCGGAAAATGGTTGTCCAAGGCAGAGATTGGCCCGAGAAGTTACACCTGGCACTGCGGGGCTACGGAACATCGGTCGGAATGGCAAGCGGGAAACACCGTTTGCCCTCACTTACGGAATGGAAGCCGTACTCCCAATCGAGCTAGAAATCCCCTCGCTCAGGTATCTTCTTTGGAAAGCCGGATCAACGAGGTCGAATGGCTCCAGTCGCCATGATGAATTGGCCTGCTAGATGAACGCCGATTGAAAGCAATGGAACACATCCGAGCCTACCAAGGAAGAATGGCGAGCCTTTGACAAGAAAGTAAAGCATCGGGAGATCCGAGAAGGGGATCTCGTTTTGAAAGAAAAGCCCCGGTCCGTGTCAACCCGCTTGGCAAATGGGAGCTGTGCAGGTCGGGCCATACGTCGTCCAGAAGATCTTCTCCGGAGGAGCCATGCAACTTGCAGACCTCGACGAAAATCTCTTTGTACACCCAGTGAATGGTGACAAGCTGCGCAGATACTACGCGTAAAAAAAAAGAAGAAACAAAAAAAAAAGAGTGCTAAAAGAGTAATACCCAACTAGGTTGAAAACCACGAAGAGGGCGGCCTAGGTAAAAAACGGGGTTGCACCAAAAAAAAACAAAAAAAAAAAAAACAAAAAAAAAAAAAAAAACAAAAAAACAAAAAAAAACCGGGTTGAACTACGAAGACTGAGCTCCTCAAAATGAGGGAACGTAGGCGGCCGGAAACGGTTCGGTCTAAAGCACAAATAAAAGTCATACTCGACATCAATACAAGCGATCGAGACCATGAAAGCGTCTCGAAAAACTACGAAGCAATTCAAATATTCATTACAAGTTAAAAACATTTTGATGAGTCTAAGCCCGGTTCATTCCTACAACCGGCGGCTTTGCTAAAAAGAAACTAAGATACATAATTAAACTAATGTGTCTGCTACGGCAAGAAAGGGATACTCAAAAACCTCGAGGTCACTCTAAACCGCTCGTACTGGCATCCCCCCTCTTCTTCCCCCTTCGAGTCTTCTTCTTTTGAACAGGAAAAATGTCGGTCTTCCTCCTACCAAGCTCTGGTATAGGAACAGGGATCTATCAAACCGGCCTCCGTCGGGGCCTTAGTAGCCCTAGCGTTATCTCTCATCTCCTGTAGGCGGTGGTAAAGTAGGAGTCCTCCTCTCTTGTCTCTTGACATAAGCCTCATAGTCGGTCACAGCGTCTCCGCTCCTGTCATGAGGGTTGGCCCTCGCCTCGGCCCTCCTCCTCTCAGAAACTGTCAGGTCCTCCGCACCCACAATGGCCTCACGCCGTCTCAAAATAGCCATCTGAGTCTCTCCCAAATGCCTCTCGTACCAATCCGGGTACCAAGTGGTCGAGGAACACCGGTCTCGGACGCTGAGGATAACCCGAGGAGGAAAAGACGTCATACCTCCATGCTCGGGAAAGAAAAGGAAAACACCGAAGGATCATCTATAGAAACGAGGGAGCCACCACCACGGTGGCTATATCATCAAAGTCCTCCAAAGGAACTGCTCCAAGCCGAGCCTGTCTCAGAACCAAGGACGGAATATAGAAGGCTGGAGCGAAAGCCCGGAAGCATGACCACATGAGACCCGTCTGAAGCACTCTGCCGAGTCTCCACCCGCCAACAAGGTTGACCATCGATATCTTACGTTTGGCGACCAGCCATCCAACGCTCCCATGAGCCCTGGTCATCAAAATCTACGACAACCCCTCTCCTGGCGAATGTCCAAGGCTTGATCATATCGGGAGTTTCCCGAAAAAGAATCCCCAAGCGCTCCATCAGGCCACGAGTCAAGAGGAACAGGCTGCCCCGTGCATATACCGTCTCCCGTAGCTTGACCTATCGAGAGCATGGAAAGTCTCCCCCAATATCAAAGGTACAACATCTCTGCCCAAGCGACAATGAACGACTACATCCAGCAGAGACCGATGACAGATCCCAAAAGAATAGACCATGAACAAGGTCCCAAACATGCAAAGTGCAAATGCATCCCAATAGGCTCGAAACCTGTGCCAAAGCCTGTCCAAACCAGTCCATGCACCAAACATCTACACCCTTACCAAAAAAAAACCTAGGCTCATGCAACATTGCATTCATACTGCATTGCATTCATAAAAAATAAAATTCTAAACTATTACATTCCAAAAATAAAAGGAGTGTGCAAAAAAAAAAAAAATCAAATAAAAAAAAAAGGGGTAGGTAACAATAATCCTAAATTATTACATCAAAAAAAAAATGTGCATAAAAAAAATAATAAGTTGTATCTGTACAAATCTCAAAACTCAGAAATCAACTCAATCTCAAGTAATCAATCGGAGTCCCCAGCGGTCGACGTCTGCCCCCGGTCCCTCTTGCGACTCGGGCCCGCCTCCTCAGGAGCCATGAAGATCTCAGGCTCAGAATCATCGTCCTCGTCCCCGGAAGAAGGCTCATCAGGACCAACCGGCACGCTCTTATAGGGCAAGCCAAGATCTACGAAAAAATCATATCCGAAGGTGAAGGCGTCGGACTCCTGGACGTGCGAAGAAGATCCACCATCTTTTGCCCGGACGTGTCCACACGCCGTAAGGATCTCCGAGCATGACGTGGTCCGAAGGTAGTACCGCGCGAGGATCAAGGAGAGGAGACAGAGGAGTCTCGAGAAGAAGTCTCTGAAGGAATAGGGGGAAGCCTCCCGCGACGGGGCGCGGTCGTGGTCGCCTCGCTCCTAGCACGAGGAGCCCCACAAGCAACCATCCTCCCGATAAATCTCTTAGCCAGATCACTTGTTTCGTCGGCTTCTCAACGACCACCTCAGCGCACGTGAAAGCAAAGCGTCGAAACGATTGAAGCGAAAAATGATGACGGGAAAGAAAAGAAAAGACAAAAGCAAAAGAAAGAAAGGTGGAAAAGAGAAGCCGTACCTTCGTATGCCGGACGAGGCCGGTAAGCTCGCGAGCCGCTCGAGTGAGGATCTGCACCCTCAATCGGATCCCATCCTGTACATATGAAAAGTCCGTCCCAGGGTACCGCGGGACCACTAACCCCTCTCTATCCGGGAACACAGGGCGTCCTCGGCCTCCTCAAGACAAATCTTGGATATGGCTCAATCGCCACAAATGCCGAGAAGTCTTTGGCCGGCTCGGTAATCATCCGGTCGCGAGATCTATCACTCGGGTGCATCATATCGGCGGGAGGCTCCACCGAGTGTCATCAAGGCGAATTCACGCCATGCGGCGCGTCACCCTCTCTCCCGGATAATAGACGTCGCAAGTCGGACCTCTCGAGAATCCTCCATTGCCGAGTCCATTATCTCGGCGCCCTTCGAGCTGCGCCACCTCGAAACGATCCCAGGGGATAGAATATCATCCCCTCATCCGTCTCGGCCCACAGCCAAAGGCGGGCGGTCCCCATATCGAGAGTCGTACGCCCCCTGGAGCTTATCTTCTCTCGAGCATGCTTGGACCGGGAGCGCGAGGGGCTGGATACGCCCCGGCGTACTCCGCCAGGCGTCGCCACATCGTGACGTGAAAAAACTCCAACGCCCATACTGCGAAAGGTAAAGATCAAATAAATCCGAGTGCAAAGAAAAGTGTGTGCTCAAGAAAAAAAAGGGAAAGCAAAAAAAAGAAAGCTTATACCTCGGAGCAAACTCGAAACGTCTGAGGAGCTCGCGGACCTTCAAATTTGTATCTATCAAGAGCAAAGTAAAGCTCGCCGGCCCGGCCTCTCCCAAGAGACATCTCCGACCATCTCCACATCCTCCAAACTCCTCGCCAAAGCAAACACCGCCGTCCCCTCGGCGTGTCCAAAAAGAGTGCTCGAGAAAAGCAAACCATAAAAAGGCCCTAGCAATCGCTCGGCGCCTATCCTCTCATCCCCGACCTCGTAGCTCCCGATGATCTCCCACAATCTTCCCATAAACCACGGCGTACTCCATCCCCATCCCCTTTATGGGAATAGGGGTAAAGCCCAGAAGAGCACAACGGGTCCACATCGTTGTAGCCGTCCCGCCACTCAATGCTGCGTCCGTTGAAGGACAAACCCGTGATCGCGGCGTAGTCGGAAGGCGTAACCGTAGCCTCGCCCCGAAGAAGTGAAATGTGTGGGTCGCGTCCCACCAATCTTTGCGCCAAAGCAAACATCAGGCCCTTGCTCTTAGGGAACTTAACCAACCCCCTCAAGCACTCAATGAACTCCCAAAGCCCGGTCTCAACGACAATCTGTCTCGGACTGATCAAAGCTCCTCGGCCCGCATTCGGAAGCCGGTCCCACAGGTCAACTACAGACTCCACTGATCCGCGAGTCTTCATCTTATTCAACTGCTCCGTCACATAGTTGTTTCCACCCTGCAATAAAAAAAAAGAGAGAAAATGTCAAAAAAAAAAATTTGCATTTGCATTTGCACAAAAAAAAAAGAAAGCATATACATGCATCATTCATCACAAAAGTTTTGAAGAAAATTCGGCATGCAATAAACCTAGCCCCATTTTTTTTTCTCGCACAAAAAGAAGCAGTTTTCAGCAAATCCCAATCAACATTCATACATAAAAAAAAGAGAGTCAACGGAAGTAAAAACTCCGTCCCATTTTCAAAAAAAAAATGCATACATGCATATCATCCATCATCATACAACGGAAGCAAAAACTCCGTCCCATTTTCATAGAATAACATGCATACATTCATTCAACGGGAGAAAAAAATCCGTTCCGTCTTTCAAAAAAAAAATCATCATACTTCTTTACAAAAAAAAGAGGAGCATGCACACATTCATATCAACATTGCAAGAATCCTACATTGCAACAAAAAAAGTCCGTCCCAATTCCGGGAAATCTTTCATCATAGTCTCATATTTCAAAAAAAAAAAATAAAATGGCTAAAATGCCAATTCTTTTTCCAAGCAAAATGCACATTTTGAGTTACCCATATACTCATTACAACATGCAAAGCATCAAAATCAAGATTCAAAGCCAAGAACATCAATCATTCGAATTTTCAAAAAAAAAAAATCAAAAATCACCCAAAATTCAATTTCAAGCAAGAAATCAACAAAGGGAATGAAAAGATTCGAAGTATACCGTTCGGAGACTCGGATCAGAAGCCCAATGTTGCCAAGCATCGGGGTAGGGCTCCTCCGCGATCGATTGCGAAAGAGTATAGTGCCTCCTCATTCGGACGAGCTCCAATCGTCTCTCCGCCACCGGGCCACGTTCTTGGCCTTGAAAAGCGCCTTCCCCGTGTTCCATTGCTCGAAAAATCAAAGAAAATGAAGGATTTTAGAAGCTTTCTTGGCCAAAAATGGTGAAATCCTCGGTTTCTCTCTCTTTCTCTGCGTTCAAATGCGAAAACTGACTGGGGAAGAGGAAGGGCGTTGGCCCCTCATTAATACCAATCTGATTCTCAACCCTCTCTGAGCGGATAGGTTTGTAAGGGTCAAAATGACCCTTTTGCCCTTTAAAATTTCAGGACTCTGCAGTTCAGTCCTCAACTTAACAGAGTTAACCAGAGTTAACCAAAGTTAGCCCCCCTCTTAAAAGAGTTCCCCGGCAGTTAAACGTAAGTCCGATCTCTCATCAAAATCATCTCCGGCAGTCAAACGTAAGTCCGATCTCCCCTAGAAAGATAACGGAATCCCGTATCTTTCATCAAAACCATCAACGGCCGTCAAACGTAAGACCGATCTCCCCGAGGAAGATAACGGGATCCCGTATCTTTCATCAAAATCATCACCGGCAGTAAAACGTAAGTCCGATCTTCCCGAGAAAGATAACGAGATCCCGTATCTTTCATCAAAAATCATTCAACGGCAGTTAAACGTAAGTCCGATCTCTCATCGAAATCATCTCCGACAGTAAAACGTAAGTCCGATCTTCCCGAGAAAGAAAACGAGATCCCGTATCTTTCATCAAAAATCATTCAACGGCAGTCAAACGTAAGACCGATTTCCCCGAGAAAGATAACGAGATCCCGTATCTTTCATCAAAATCATCACCGGCAGTAAAACGTAAGACCGATTTCTCCGAGAAAGTTAACGGAATCCCGTTTCTTTCATCAAAATCATTCCCGGCAGTCAAACGTAAGGCCGAATTCTCCGAGAAAGCTAACGGAATCCCGTTTCTTTCATCAAAATCACCTCCGGCAGTAAAACGTAAGACCGATTTCCCCGAGAAAGTTGACGGAATCCCGTTTCTTTCATCAAAATCATCTTCGGCAGTAAAACGTAAGACCGATTTCCCCGAGAAAGCTAACGGAATCCCGTTTCTTTCATCAAAATCATCTTCGGCAGTAAAACGTAAGACCGATTTCCCCGACGAATACGTCTGATTTTCCCCAGTGAAGCTAACAAAATCCCCAGCAAAGCCAACGGAATCTCGAGTAGATTTCGAACTACGAAAGGGCTTGATTCCCACTAGGGATACATAGGTAGCCTATCATTAGGTCCAGCCACTCGACCAGCATGGTCATCCTTCGGCAGCAGACGTAAGACCGATCCTTTCAAAATGAAGTCCACTAGAGGACCAACTATCCCAAACCATCAAAGGAAATCATCACCATTAAGGTTCAAAGGCACCTAAAATGCCATCTTCAAGGCTCGAGGCACCTAAAATGCCATCATCAAGGTTCGAGGCACCTAAAACACCATCTCCAAGGTTCGAGGCACCTAAAATGCCATCTACAAGGTTCGAGGCACCTAAAACGCCATCTCCAAGGTCCGAGGCACCGAAGACGCCATCATCAAGGTTCGAGGCACCTAAGACGCTATCACACACAACACTAGGAAAGCGATAAATCGCAATCATCCCCAGTAGAGCAGATAGCCATCAGACCGAAAACGGTCATTCCTATCCCCAGCAGAGCGGATAGCCATCAGACCGAAAATGGTCATTCCTATCCCCAGCAGAGCGGATAGCCATCAGACCGAAAAGGGTCATTCCTATCCCCAGCAGAGCGGATAGCCCTCCGACCGAAAATGGTCATCTCTTATCCCCAGCAGAGTTTCTCTTCAGCAACCGACTGCAAAACTCGCTCATCAGGTCCGAGGCACCTAAAATGCCATCATCTCCAGGGTCAAAAACCCGAACTACGACCGGCTTGATTACCATTCGGGATACGTAGGTAGCCTATTAAATAGGTTCAGCCACTCGATCACTCGATCATCCTGTCAAATATGGAGCCTTACTCTTATCGACGACCCCGCTTCCTTCGAAAGCACCGTCGCCGAGGGGCTACTGTAAGTGCTCCAATTTGAGTTTGTTAGTATTTTCGTTAGAAAATTAACGAAAGTTTTAACATTCCTAACACTTCCTGACATTCCTAACTTTTCTAACAAAGTGAGGGCAAAATGGGCATTGCTATTTAAAGATAAACCTTCAAAGGAATCTCAAAAAGCAAAAGAATTAAGAAAATCCCGAAACAGCAAGTTGAAAAACAGTTTCTGTTTGATTTTTTGAAAAATATTCCTTGTGTCCAAAGCCTGGAGCTGCATTTAATGAACAGTGCACGCCACCAACCTTGTCCGCGCGGATACCTTTGCATTTTCAGAGGGCTATAAATTGAGCCCTCCAGTCTCAGTTTTAAAAAAGAGAACAACAACACAACTCACAGCATTTGGCGAAAATACTTGAGAAAACAGTGAGAATTCTCTAGAATTGTCACCTTTTTCTCTTGAATCTTCCCAACTTTCACTCACTTAAATCAAACCCACTCACTCTCAAGTTCAAACACAAACACAAAAACACAAGGAAGATAGGTATAACCTCCCTCTCCTTACCCTAAATTCTCTCATCCATGCATGCATTTTCAAACTACAAAATGTAGTTTGTTCATTTTCTTGCCCTAGATCCAAGAGGATCACCATGGAAGTTCATCTCCATGGATGATCCTCTACAAGGATCAACATTTTCTTCAATGTGTTCTTACTTGTTTGCAAATGCATTTTCAAAACCCTAAAAACCATTTTCAAGCACCAAATCTTGAGTTCAAAGGATAAAATTCCCCTTCCCAAGCAAATGAAGTGTTTAGTCCTAATATACCCCAAGGATGGTTTGGTATAGTTAATTCACCACTAAAATGTCAAGTGATCACTAGCCAAAACCTAGGGAAATGGGGACAAGCATGGATGCAAAACCCCCCTTAAAATCATATTTTCTTTCTTGAGAAGTTGCTGTCCAGTAGCAATTTTCCAAGACCCCAGTCCATTGTCTTAATTTTTGGACACAGATAAACTTGAAATTTGGTGTTGACTACAAAACACTTTTTGTAGCCAACATCCATAGATTTCCAGAAATATTTTTACTTTATTTTTTTCGTGAGTAAAACTCCCTTTTTCAAATTTTCTTTTGAAGGTCAGATCACCAGTCTCTGGGAGTCCAGATCTCATATCTGAGATTTCCAGAATGTTTTCAGTCCTCAAATCTTCTCCAAAATGAAAAATTCTTTCAAAGAAATCTTATTTGAGGTGTTTGGAACAACTTTCATTCTCTGAGTTTTCTCAGATTATGAAGTTTTGAAGCCCTTAAATCCATTTCAAAATCAAGTGTCCACTGCCTTTCTCATTCTGGCAGAAGTGCTCTTCAACTTCCAAAAATCTTTTGAGCACCAAACCTCTACCCAAAAATCACACAAAAAATCATGGGATCTGACCAAAGTCTAATAAATAATTCCCAATTTTTACTTTTCTGAGTTTCTACTTATTTTGGCCAAAACACACACACACACACACACAAATGATTTTCATCTTGGAAGACTCGTTTTACGTGGCATTCCGGGTGCACACTAACGTCCTTTCCGGCGTGTAACATGACATCCGAACCCAAATCTCTAATCTCGGGTATTTTTCAAAGTTTTGGCCCTTAAAACAAAAATGGCGTGGCGACTCCGTTTTTCGGTTTTATTTGGTTTTCAAAGAAACGCAAAATCGAATTTTCCCGCGAATGGCACATCATCACAGGTAGTTGAGTGTATACCATCCCGTATCCTGAATTGTTGAAATTGAGGGCGTGATTGCCTGGACCGCTAAGGGTTGTGTTTGGAAACTGGGGAAATGTTTCACTAGCCCCAAGTGGCAGTCCAGGGGGTGGAAGGTTTGAAATGTCGGGATATCCGCTTGGGATGCCTGTCCTTGGTAAGCATGGGGATTTCAAGTTATGGCTGCGAGGCTCGTATAGAGGCAGAGGATTGAATCCATGGGGATATCGAGATGCATTGGGATCTGGTGGTGAAGGCAAGTATGTGTGCTGTTGATATTGAAATTGGGGCGCCGGGCCGAGAGATTGGCTGTGCTGAGGCGGGCAGATCGGCACTGCTTGACTGATGCCCAAGTGAAGCTTTGAGCGAGAGCTGGTTTGCGTTGCTGGGATCTCGTAGCTTGGCAGAGGTGGGACCTGCTGGTAGCTTTGAGAGACCGGGGGAGCCGGTATTTCTTTGTCTTCTATGAGAATGAAAGTCCCATCTGTTTGGGGGACAGCAACGGCTCCGCGACGGAGTATGGTGTCTATGATCCAGGATTGCTGCTCTTCCTGGTGCTTCTTGAGAGTTTCGAAGGCTTGTAGCACCTCCTCCATTGTTTGGAGGTTTCTCAGTGGTGGGGTTCCATTTCCCTAACTGTTATCTGTTGATCCCGCCATGGGGGAATAACAGACTGTTCGGACCGCTGAACCGGAAGGGCTGTCGGACCTTGTAACTTCGATACTGAAAAGGCGGCTCCCGAGTACTCTCAACCACTCGCAGTTCACTGGAGGGGGTGACGGGTAAGGTTTAGACAGGGGAAGGCCTTTTTTGGATAAAGGTTGGGAAAGCTCATGTGACATGCAGTTTCCGTTTTTTTTTATTTATGATTTTTTTCTTTGTTTATTGTTTTAATTTACTTAAAACAGTGTTTTCTCATTATCCTAGGAAGGTTGGAAAAGATTGCTCTTCTTTTTCGTAACTATGCTAGATCCTGGGTCAGTGGAGACCATCTGTGCGGCTATAAGCCCCTCATTTTGCACCTGTATTTCGACATCCCAGGGTGGACAGCCCCGGGCGAGGGTCCTATAGGGCAAGCGGTTTCCACCAGCCTAAAAGAAAAATCTGAACCTAAGGACCGAGCCTGTCATGTTGGTTTTAATGCGTCGGCCATGTGAATAGTGAGCCAAGCCGGCACCTGAGTCATGATCTGGTCGAGAGTTCGGCATGACCTCTCTTTACCTTGCTTGCGCAAGGGATCTGTGACGTTAGGCATTGGTTAGGTCATATTGTCATGGCTGACGTATTAAAGGCTTGATGACATGGTGTCATGTGGGCATGGATGTATATCCAGGACGGAGCATCGTCTGGGTATAGCTTCGGAAATCACGATCGGGTCAAGATTTTAGCATGACCTTTCCTCGCTTTGCTTGCGCAAGGGATCTTGAGTTCCGAGCTTCGACTCAGAAAATGGTCGGCATGGGATATGTATCCAGGCTGTATGACACGGACTGGGTAAAAACCAACCGAGTCTGGACAGAGTGTGACGCTAGCTTGCATGGTTGACACTGGCTATGATGGGAAGTTTGGAATGATCCCGTGCGCATCCGAGAGGCGTAGGAAGGCCAAATGAACTACAACTGAGACCACCCCGGGTTAAGGGTTGTAGTGAGCAGTGTATCCGAGGCAGCAGTGCGCGTATCGTGCGGTGTACCGAGGCAACAGTGCGAGTAGTGTGCGGTCACTAAAATTCTTTTTTCTTAGTAAAACAGAAGTTTTTGAAGAATTTTAAATGTATGTAAACAGATGTATATTGATGCGTTTTTTGTATTTTTATTTTGTAAAATAAAAAGTAAAGCACATGCACACACACACAACAGTTAAAGAAAGGGGTAAAATGAAAGTTTGACCCTCATCATTGTTTTAAAAATCTTTTGTTTTTGTTTAAAAGTTTTTAAAACAAAATATCCCCAGCAGAGTCGCCAATTGAAATTACCCGGATCCGAATCGCGCGCGGAGCCCCTGCATCTCACATTCGTTTTGTTGGAGGAGGTGTCTCGCTGTGTTTTTGCTTTGTAGAGTCGCCACGCCGTTTTGATTAAGCCCAAAACATTGAGAAAAGGCATCAGTTTAAAAACTGTTTTTGTGTGATGAGATTTTTGAGTTCGGAGGTCAGGTTACTCCTCGGGAAGAGAATATTAGAATATTAGAGCTCACCCGAGTCGCCTCATAAAAACGAGTCTTTCGGTACCCCTTCTTTCTTTAACTGTTTTGTGTGTGTGTATGTGTGCTTTTAAAAATGCATGTTGTATCGGATGTCTACATTGTACACTACGTATTGAAATGTATTGAAATAGTAATGGAAGGAAGCCTTACCAATGTTGGTTCGTGTCTGTCTTCCGCTGGGAAAAAGTGTTTGAGAATGGAATAGTGTTTCGAGATGGACCGGGATTGCTTCGGGATGTGTCGGTTGTCTGTGGACAGAGCTTTGGCGTGCCTCGAGATTGTCAGGTGTGCACTCGGTCAGAGTTTCGGCGTGCATTGGGATCGCAGGGATCATTCGGGCAGAGGTTCGGCGTGCATCGAAATCGTCGATTGCGTTCGGGCAGAGTTTCGGCGTGCGTCGCGATCGTCGGTTTGGCTCGAAAGGGCCGGGATGCCTCGGGAAAGACCAGGAAAGGCTTTGGAGTACCACGAGGGACCTCAGAATACCTCGAGAGTGCCTTGGGGCAGCACGGGAGCGTCTCGGGAGCGCTCGTTAGTGCTCGGCAGGGCTTCGAAGCACCACAAGGGAGCTCGAAAGGCCCCGGAGGGAACCGAAAGGGACCGAGGGTGCCCCGAAGGGTCTTAGAGGGGTAGCATGAAGTCTTATGGATAGAGGAGTAGAGGGAGGAGTGAAAGATGAGGGAGGGGGAGCCCTCTATTTATAGTTTTGAAAAACATGCAAGAAGGTCCGTACGAACCTTCTATGAAATCAAAAATTTTAGTTTTCCCATATTTGAGGGAATAATGTGGATTTTAAAGGGTTTTTTAATAATTGTGTCTGGATGCAAGGAGGTCCATACGGACCTTCTGTGCTTTTCCAAATTTTCCAAAATTCCTAAAAAGTCCTTTTGTGCTTTTTTGTCCCAGAAAGGCCCCCCCTTGGTTTGGTTGGTGGTTTTTTGGGTTTTTGAGGGCTACGGGTGTTCGAGACTGCATTTGCGTGAGTCTGCGATGTTTCTCGTGCGTTCGGAAGAGAGTGATCCAGATTGGGGTACTTACAATTACGAGCACCTGCCTTCCCCAAACGTTAATATTGATATTGAGTTGATTACAAGTGGTGGAGCTATGGCGGATTACAAAAACATGGGTGTGAACAGTGTCTGTTGTTTTCCGGCCGTAAACCCTTTAAATAGAGACAAGATAACTAAAGATAACAAGAAGTAACAAATTATCCTAAAATCTCGGCATGATCATCCTCGATCCTTGACTTGGTCTTCTGACCGTTTGAAGTGAGTCCATGAAAGCATATTTCCACGTTCTGTTTTTTCCCTGTATCAGAGATATAATAATAATTAAATAATAATTTAATTATCAAAGTATTTTTACCTTGACTGCAGTTACGAAGATGATGACATGCTGAACACTTTCAAGACGTCGCAATCCTGAATTTTTACCCACAACAAACATGTTTAGATTTTGGTATACTTTTGGTCTTTGGTTGGGTATATTTCTTTATTAGGTCAATAATGGTGATTGGTGTGGGTTCAGGATTTAGGATTTGATGTGTGTGTAAGGGATTTGATTCCATAGAGTTGTATAAAACATTTGAGTGTAAGTTTAAAAGAGTGTCAGGGATAAGGACAAACAATACTAGTGCATATATATTTGAGTGTAAATGCTAGGGATAAACAATGTCAATTATATTGTTATTGACTGCCAGTGCACTTGTAAAAAAATTAGTATTAGTTTAAAAGAGTTCCAGTACATGTGTGTTTGAGTGCTAGTGCAAGTTTAAAAGAATGTTAGTGTTGGTGTAAAAGTGTGTCAGCGCATGTGTGTTTGGGTTCTAGTCCATGTGTATTTAAATGTTTTTGCTTGTGTGTTTAAGTGCTAATGTAAGTTTAAAAAGTGTCAGTGCGTGTGTTTAAGTACCAGAGTAAGTATAAAATAGTGTCAGTGTTAGTATAAAAGTAAAAGAGTGTCAGTGTTGGTGTTAAAGAAAGCCGGTGCATGTGTTTTTGAGTGCCAGTACATTTATTAAAATGTATCAATGTAAAAATGTGACAGTGTTACTGTAGAGAAGCCAGCGATTGAGAGAAGCCAATGCATGTGTGTTTAAGTGTCAGTGACAAAAAAATGATTTTTCCTTAAGAATAAAAATCTGTTTTTTTCTAACACCAACTCATACAATAAATATTTCTGTAATACTCCAAATATTCAAAAACAAAAGTTCATAAAAATAATTACTCATTTGGGATGGCTGAAGTAGTAATTTCAATTAAAAAAAAAAAAGAAAAAAAGATAACATAAGGCAAAAGAGGCCTCTGTCAATGCCACTATGAACGGTAAAGTGACCTATTTAAGTGTACCTCCTCCTCTCACCAAACGAAAGAACGAACGTAGCTACACTCTACTCCAAGGAATGACCCAAGCCAAGGCATTTGAAGTTTTCGTGGCCAAGAGCCAAATCAAGCTGCTATAAGGGTATAAAGTGATGGAGATTCGTGACAATCATGCTCATGATAAGTGGTGTGGTTACCACCAACATAGTGGTCACACCACCGAGAGATGCTACACCCTCAAAGATGTCATCCAAGATTTAGTGGATAAACATATATTCATCATCCCCAATGTCGGCAATAACCCCCTCCCTAACAAAGATATCAATGTAATAGAGTTAAAGGATGAAATTAAAGTTACCACTCATTCGGCTCCACTTCTGAATGAGGGACCTTATGTTTTTAATGAAATTAATGATTCTTGCTACGTCATGAGTTATGATGAGGTTATAGAGGCAGTTTTAGAGCGTAGATAGAAAAAACAAGAATCGAGTGTTAACATGATGGCTCATTCTGGATGGTCATCACAAGCAACACTCTCGCTCAAACCATTCCATCTCAAGTGAATGAATTTGGTAACCCATTGCTTGTGCAACTCAAGAAAACCCAATCCAATATCTCCATTTGGGAATTGATAGAATCTTCAAAGAAGCACAAAGAAATGATCATAAAAAATATAGCAGCTACTTTAGTCTTGCCAAACACAAGTCCCGAAGACTTGGTGTTGATAACTGGTAATATCCACTTCGAGAATGTAATCACTTTTACCGACCTAGATCTGCCTCCATATGGTTGTGAAAATAATGAAGCCTTGCACCTCAAAGTTTAAGTATAAGGGAGACCATTGCCACGAGTCTTGGTTGATGAGGGATCTGCTTTGAATATCATGCCATTGAAAATCATGGGACTTCTGGGTCTTAGTCCATCCGACTTGAGACCTTAGAGAAAATTGTAAGGGCTTATGATTGCACAAGCTGTACAGTTTTGGGAATGATAAAAGTGAACGTCGAGTTTGGGAATGCTACAATGCCGATAGAATTTCAGGTGATTGAAGTTCCATCTTCTTTCAACTTGCTCCTGGGTCGGGCATGGCTACACAGTACCTTTGGGGTTGCCTCTACTCTATATCAATGTGTGAAATACAAAAAGGGGGATGAAATTGTGACAATTATGGGGGAATAAGTGGCTAGCAATGAAAAAGGCAATCATCCCGTGCTTCAGATTCAGCAGGGTATGGCAGAGTTAACCCTCACATGTTTCAATTAGGATCCATCTTCATATTCTTTGGTAAAAACAATCGAGACTGGGGAAGAACAAGATTTTGAAGAAGGGATATGGGAAGAGATCAAGCTAAGCTCAGAACTGCTCAAGAATTGGTACTCAATTGCGGGACCTATTGCAATGGAGAAACTTACAATCAAGAAGATGAGCTACACATCCCGCACCCCCAAACAACCTTATTTGTTATCTTTTACTTTTGAGTCCGGTTGTGCCTCGGATGACCTCACTCCTGAGGACATTGAGGCAATTTTTGAGTGTGTATTCCCTTCTATGTTAATAAGAAATTCAATATTTTTTATTACCCCGTGATCGCAAACATAATAATTGACGAATTAACTTATAACGAAGATAATGAACTAGTTAATAATGAATCATATGTGAAATTACCCCCGATCTGAAACGGCGCCCGAAAAGCATCGGCTTCGCTCGAGATCGCCAAAACGGCGAGCGATTTGAATTTTTAAAGGAAAAAGAGAGTCTCCACGCCATTTTTATTATGAGCCAAAACTTTGAAAAAGGCTTTTGAACAGAGATTGTTATGTTTGGAGGTCTTGTTACGCCTCGGAAACAGATTAATTGTGCTCACCCAAAGGGCCTCGTATTAATGAGTCTTTCTACCTTTCTCGAAAATTGTGCGTGTGTGTGTGTTTGTGTATTACTTGAAAATGAGTTTGAATGCAGGATTTTGAAATGAGGGATATTTTGATATGAATTCGGCGTTATAAAGTTACCTTTTTTTTTTATAAAATGATAGTAACGAAAAGACATTTAAAGTAATCGATAGTAATGAAATGACGATCGAAAAGTCAATTTCTTGAATCAGATGTTAAAGTAAATGTGATCAACAAACCAAACGGTTTGGACGGTAAATAACAGTATTGAAATGACGGTATCAACGAATCAAATGATTCAGACGATAAAGGACGATCAACGAATTAAACGATTCGAACGGTAAATGACGATCAACAAATCAAACGATTCGGACGGTAAATGACATTTAATGAAATGACAATATCAAGGAATCAAACGATTCGGACGTTAAAAGACGATCAACGAATCAAACGATTCGGACGGTAAATGACATTTAATGAAATGACAATATCAACGAATAAAACGATTCAGACGGTAAATGACATTATAAGATAAAATGACAAATGACGAGTCAAGATCTCCCATTTTATCTCTAAATTACTCTTTTCGAGAGAGAAAAGTAATAGAGAGATGGTCATTTCTTGACTCGGAGACAAACGTAATGTCTACACTTTGAGAAGTACGATCGGAACAGAAATAACGAAAATAAGTAAAAAGGAGGAAAGTTTAGATTGAGAAGGAGAGTTTACCAATGTTTGGTTTTTGATTCTATATTTCGAGGTTTCGTAAGTAGGATACGAAAAGTGTTTGGATTATGGATTGTTTGGGAAAAATGAGGTTTTCATACAAATCGAGGCAGTTTCCGGGACTTTCGGAGGATATTTCTTGGTTGAAACTGAAAATGGGAGTGTTTTTTATTGAGGAGGGTGAAAATTATGGACCAATTACTGAATGACTGAGGCTGTATTTATAGGATGTATTTTTGCAAAACAGGCCGGCCGGTCGGCCTCTCTTTCATGTTGAGGGCATTTTGGGCATTTTGATTTATTGATTTGACCGTTGGACGACTTGATGGTTAAGCAAGCAAAACAGGCCGACCGGCCTAACTTTCAGTCCGAGGGTATTTTGGTCATTTCACACTCTGACATGATTTGACCCTGTTTGACCATGATTTGACCCTTGGGGAGACTTTTGTGATGAGTTATCATTGTTTCGTCCTTTGATCAAATTTTTGATAGATTTTTAATTAACTGTCCGAATAAATGTCGGAACAGTCCCGAAAATTACGTGTTTTTTGAAAAGAAATATTTTTAACGTGTTCTAATGTATTTTTAATACACTTTGATTTTGAATGATCTGGACAGCCCCAAAAAATCTCGTTAATCTTGAAAGTGCGAATTAACGTATTTTTACGAACCAGATTTGGGTACTTACAGTAGCCCCTCGGCGACGTCACTTACGGAGGAAGTGGGGTCGTCGAAACAGATAATGATCCCAATCTGGGGAGATGCCTTACGAAGTGACCTGAACGGTCAAATGTCTGGACGCTAAAGCAAAGATTACTACGTATCCACGGGGGAATCAAGACGATCATAATTCTTGTTCGTTAAGTATAAGAGACTTAACTGACTGACTTTAGGTCATGAGCCTCACGCTGGAGATCTAACAGAGTGACAGGAATGGTTATGTTAAACAGATGTTATGACAACACGGTCTAAGTCCGAAGAAGAGATTGAAGTTCTAACGACGTGGTTAGAAACGGAATTTAACCTCGGGAGTGGTTGGTATGTTGCTGGGAAAAGGCGTCCAAAGTTCTAACGAAATCGGTTAGAAAATGAAGGAACACGGGAAAAAACTCTGAATTGAGACGGATGTTTTTAGAATGTGAACCGTAAATACTCCGAATTCAGACGGAAATATTTTTAGGAAGTGAACCATAAATGCTCCGAGTTGAGACGGAAATATTTTTAGGAAGTGAACCGTAAATACTCCGATTTGAGACGGAAATATTTTTAAAAAGTGAACCGGAAATACTCCGTACTCCGATTTGAGACGGAATTATTTTTAGGAAGTGAACCATAAATACTTCGATTTGAGACGGAAATATTTGTAGGAAGTGAACCGTAAATACTCCGATTTGAGACGGAAATATTTTTAGGAAGGGAACCAAAAATATTCCGAGTTGAGACGGAAATATTTTTAGGAAGTGAACCGTAAATACTCCGAGTTGAGACGGAAATATTTTTGGGAAGTGAATCGTAAATACTCCGAGTTGAGACGGAAATATTTTTAGGAAGTGAATCGTAAATACTCTGATTTGAGACGGAAATATTTTTAGGAAGGGAACAGTAAATACTCCTATTTGAGACAGAAATATTTTTAGGAAGTGAACCGTAAATACTCCGATTTGAGACGGAAATATTCTTAGGAAGTGAACCGTAAATACTCCGAGTTGAGACGGAAATATTTTTAGGAAGGGAACCGTAAATACTTCGAGTTGAGACGGAAATATTTTTAGGAAGGTGTGAATGTGTGCCCCAAATTGTGTGTTGGATTCACGCGAGTTTGAAAACATCCGGTTTAATTTGAAAAACGGAGTCGCCATGCCATTTTGATTTCCTCAAAACTTTGAAAAAAAGGATTTTAGGGTTCGGAGGTTAAGTTACCCCTTGGGAAGAACGGATCGTCGTTCACCCAAGGTGCCTTGCCGTAGCAAGTCTCCCTAGATTTCGTTTAATTTGCTTGCGTGCGTGCTTTCTTGTGTGCATGTGTTTGAATAAAAGGGGAGGGAATGTCCCAAGTTGTCTTCCGGACGTACAAACCATTTATTGGTTGTCGCTCGGGATTTCTTGGATTTTATGTATTCGGGATTTTGATCCCGTCCTCATCTTGGACTTGTGATCATCGCTTTTTTTAACCTCGGGACTTGCGTGATCGAGAGAATGACTCCCTTTATAGTCAAAGATGAGGTTCTTTAGAAAAGGAGGGTCCTTAGCCCATCAATCCTACGCTTTAAGACGGTCGAGCTCATATAGATGCTTCATACTCGTTTTAAGCGATAATTGGAGATATAGGGTTCAAGGTTGTCCCTTTCTAAAGAGATCATGAAACCTTTATGGAAGAAACGATGTAAAGATAGGATCTTTACACCGGTCCGTTCCAAGATTGCTAATGGGGACACGGGGGAAATGCATGATTTAATATAAAAATGACATTTTTAGTGAAAAGATGACATTTTTGGGTTGCAAAGGACGCTTTTTGATTTAAAGAAGTGATCTTTATTGCAAAGGATGCTTTTTTAATGTAAAGACATGATCTATATGCAAAGGATGCATTTTTATGAAGAAATTGGGATTCAAATATGCAAGGGATGCATAAAGATTGCATTTTTGAAAAGCATAGGATGCTAATTTAAGATAAAGATATGATCTTTAATGCAAAGGATGCTTAAAAATAGGTTTTGTGTGCAAAGGATGCATTTTTATGATAAAGACTTGATCTTTATATGCAAATGATGCATAAAGATGATACTTTTATTGAAAAAATGGGTTTTTTAGGTGCAAAGGATGCACCTTTATATATGAAGATTACATCTTTAATGGCAAGGGATGCCTAATGCATGCAAAAGGGAAGGGGGGATGATAAAGATATGATCTTTAAACTACCAAGTCCCAAGCAAGGATAATAACAATATATGCAATGAGCAATTAAATCATGTAGAGCAATTAGGATGCAAGGTTAGGGAGTGAGAGGTTACCAATGGTGGCCTCTTCTTCTTTGGGATGGAGCTAGGAGGAAGGATTGATCTTGGGATCTTCAAGGAGGAGGGAGGTGGTTTCTTGACCTTCTTCTTCAACCTTCTTGGACTTCCAGCAGCCTTTTGGAGTGTATTTTTTGTATTGTGGTGATATTGTGTTTTTTGTTGATGATCAAAATGGGTAGAGGAGGGCTCTATTTATAGGCAGTCTGGGAAGAGCGAATGAAGCCGTGCGGCTGGAGGTCTTTGGCTAATGCAGCCGTGCGGCATTATCCACAATGACTCAGCACTTCTAGAATCATGCAAGGTGGCAAATTCTAGAACATTTCTCCCAATTAAGAAAAACATGTTTCTTAATGGATAAGCCTTCCTTTCAGCCCTTAAATAATTTGGAACAGTTCCGGAATATTTCCGGAACACTAGGAAGGTTCGGGGAATTACCGGAAAACTTACCGAAATTGCCGGAAAGTTTAACCGGAAGGCATGAGCCAGATTTGGGTACTTACAGAAGCCCCTCGGCAACGTCACTTGCAAGGCGAGTGGGGTTGTCGATAGAAAAGGATCCAATCTAGTGAATGTCGAGACGGATCGAGAGACCGAGGTGGTCGAGTGGCTGAACCTTCGAAAGGCTACCTACGTATCCCGAGTGGGAATCAAGCCAGGCCGTAGTTCGGAAAAGATCCGCTGGGGAATGGGGTGTCTTATGTGACGAATTGGCTGAACCTAAGGTAGGCTACCTACGTATCCCGGGTGGGAATCAAGCCGGGCCGTAGTTAAGAAAAGATCCGCATGAGGAATGGAGAAGAGAAAACTGGTCTCTTGATGGGAAAATAGAAGAGGAAATGACCTAGGAGGTCAGGCAATTGATCCTACTGGGGATATGCTAGAAGTGACCGAGGTGGTCGGATATCTGGACCTCTATGAGGGGCTACTTCATCATTGAGGAGTGATGAAGGAAAAGGGTGACCAAAGTGGTCGGATGGCTGGAGCTTTTATAAAAGGCTACCTACGTATCCCGGAGGAATCAAGACTTGATCGTAGTTCAAACATCACTAGATAGGTTAAGAATGATGTCTAGGATTCTTGAGGTTTTGACAATTAATGGAGGTTGTCACCTGATTGACAATTAATGGAGGTTGTCACCTTATTAACAATTAATGGAGGTTGTCACCTTAGGAAACTAGAGCTTACGTCACTATCGAGGAGATAGAGGTAGCTAAAGTTTGGAGAACTTGAGCATACTTCACTATCTGTGATAGAGGTAGCTAAAGTTAGAAGAACTTGAGCGTACGTCACTATCTGTGATAGAGGTAGCTAAAGTTTGGGATAACTTGAGCATACATCACTATTCGTGATAGAGGTAGCTAAAGTTAGAAGAACTTGAGCGTACGTCACTATCTGTGATAGAGGTAGCTAAAGTTTAGAAGAACTTGAGCATACTTCACTATTAGTGATAGAGGTAGCTGAAGTTTAGAAGAACTCGAGCATACTTCACTATTCGTGATAGAGGTAGCTGAAGTTTAGAAGAACTCGAGCATACTTCACTATTCGGGATAGAGGTAGCTAAAGTTCGGATTTCGACAATTCGGAGGTTGTCACCTAGAGTTATCCCGTTATAACGGAATTAACGGAGGCGACTGGGAAGAAAGCTTAATTGCTTAGGAGATAAGGGATATCTTCTGAAAAAGATGTTATCTTAGTTAAATGATAACGGGAATTGGATGCCCAAGTGGAAAGTCCAGGGGCAAAATTGTAATTTCGCCGTAGCGAAAGAAGCCGCCCGGCATGAGAGGGAGGCAAAAGAAGCCGTACGGCCGGAAGATTAATTTTTCCAGATTATTTAAAATCAGATTTGAACGGGCTATCGGGCATTACACGCGCCCATTCCAGCCGAGGGAGAGAGAGAGAAGAGAGGAAGAAAATTCGAAATTCTTTCAATCCTCTTGCTTCCTTTGATCAAGAATGGATCCGGTGCCAAGGCAAGCGAGGAGGAATATCTCCGCGGCCGCTCAGAGGAGGAGGAAGGAGCTCGTTCGTACGGATAGGAGGTACGACTTTCTTACACCTCCATCGGAGCTCTATCCGGGGAGAAGGGAGCACAAATCGACGAACCCGCGATCGGTTGGGGTAAGCATTCTTATTTGGCTCAATTCCGTTGATTTTGATTGAGTATTGATTGATTTAGGGCTTGACCCGAATTTTAAGAATTTTCTAGGATTTTCCTAGGATTTTTTTTTTTTGAATGATTTTGAGACATTGATGAATAACCTTTGAGGCTAAGAACATGCATGTGCAATTTATTTGACAAAAATAATGAGAATGACCCACTTTTTTCTCGAAAGTAAAGTAAGAATAATAATTGTCTAAGGTGAGACGAAGCCCTTGCATGTGCTAGAACTAGGTCAAAATTTTGATTATCAATGAGAAAATAGGATTTTGGAAGATGAAAAGGATTCATGCATGCCACTTTGTTGAAAAATAATGCTTATGTGCAAAGAATTTTGAAAATTGTGATTTTGTGCTTTAGGAAAGCAATGTGATTTGACATGACGTGTTTCGAGTGATGAAAGACGTGTTTTCTATACAAAGGATGCTAGAAAGATTTTTATGAATGCTTTTCTTTTGAAAATATGTGCACTTTTTGAACATATGCATGCTTTTGAAATGAGATGAAGGACTGACACATTTCTTTGCTGTGCTTGTCTACTGGAGAACAAGTCTAGAGGGCCTTCGGAGATTGCTGTCAGGCTATGGGAGAGGACGCCCGATTTTGAGAAGAATGGGGCGAACCCCAAGCAGCTGGTGCGGGCTACCGGCTTGGATTTGTTCATTGAGGCCATAGGCAGAGGTATCCACATTACCTCGAAGAGTAAGGGCTTGGTCCAGGCCCTTTCAGAGTTCTGGTGGGATACCACTCACAGCTTTCATCTTAGCTGGGCAGAGCTGACAGTGACTCCCACTGATTTTACAGCTATCACTGGCCTACAGTTCACTGGGAGGCCTGTGACTTGGAGGGACCACATCACTGCCGAGGAATTCAGAGCTTTGGTTGGGTTTGAGCTGATTCCTATAGGACTGGGGATGGAGACCAGGAACGTTGAGGTGGCAGTCCAGAACTGCATGCGAGAGTTTGCTGCTAATGATGTGACCGCCCACCAGCTTGCTAGAGCTTTCGTGTGGTTGATGCTGTCGGTCACCATCTTTGCAAATTCTGGGACTCTGGCCATGACTTGCCTCCTCGATTCTCTGGAGGATGTACATGGGATTGGGATGATCTCCTGGGGAGAGGCCAGATTAGCAGAGCTCTACTTCTCTCTGGATATGTACAGCCGTAACAAGGCTGCCTCCATGGACTGCTTCTCTTTTCCCCTTGAGGTAGTCTCGCTTTCTTTTCTCTTTTACTTTTCTGTCTTGAGACTTTTCATGAGAGAAAATTGACCTTTTTGATGTTTTGAACATGCAGGTCTGGTTCTGTGAGGTGATTGGGTTCTTTCCGTGGAACCAACAGAGTGATATCACCATCTTCCCTGCTATGGTTCGCTGGAGGGGAGATGTGAGGGATAAGTTCACGGGGAAGACCTGGATCACCTTTGATTACAAGATGGTGAAGCCAATCATTAATAAGGATGGGCACGATGGAGTGGACTTCTACCCTTGGGGCAGGTATCCAGAGATTTTGCTAGGAGAGGCCATTGAGGCGACGAGGCAGAGGAGATGGCTGACTGGGCTGACATGTGATGTCATCTATTTGGGGGACCGTTTCTCAAGGCAGCATGGCTATGTCCCTCCATTGGATGCCATTACTCCCCATGATCCTCCAGCACGGATGCTACAGCCCAGGGATTGGCAGGCAGATGAGATAGCTAGGTACCAGGGAGGTATAGCCGCAGAGGAGTATTTTGACATGGATACCCCCTACGCTGTGTTTGTGGAGCAGCGCCTGAGGACGCCACAGAAGCTGATGAAGCTGGCGGTCACTCAGGGATATGGGGAGGACGAGCCTCCTGACCCGCCGATCCCTCCTGCGCACATTTCATACGTGGTCCACGGAGTTCCAAGGAGGATGAGGATTCCTGTCCCCGACACTAGGGAGCCCCAGTATACTTTGCTGCCTGACAGCACTGTAAGTATACTTTTAGGATCTTTTCCCTTTTCTTTTCAGATTCTTTGCTTTTTTTTTTTGCAATTCTGATATTTTCTGATATTTTCTTCTCTTTTTTTTTTCTCAGGTTCCAGCTCGCACCTATGACAGATTGGTCAGGCAAAACAGGGGCTGGAAGGACATGTGCCGATCCCTCTTGAAGAAGCTGGCTTGCACTTCAAAGGCAGCGGCGGACGCACAGGAGCTCGAGCACAAGAGAAGGCATGTCGGGGGCACAGCATCCTCCTCATCGGCTTCGGAGTACTCTTCTAGCGCCAGGCCTCGGGGACGAGGACCCAATGCTGACATCTTGGAGCAGCTGGCTGAGTATGAGCACGATAATGTCCATCTGTCAGACGTGAGTGACCCGGAGGACTTGATGAGAGAGGCTAGCGTCTATGAGCTAAGCAGCGATGAAGAAGAAGAAGAATCGGAGGCCTAGGAGGTCTCTAGAGTGGATTTAGGAACAAAACAAACAATGAACAAGTTTTATGCACATTTTGTTTATTTTTTGCTCTATTTGGGCGCCGATGGGGCGAAGACAATGTATTAACAATTTATTTGCTTTTCTAATTATGCTTTTATTAATTTGCATATTACTTGAGCCTCGGGGCAGTTTTTTGCTTGGAATAGGGGCTGAAACTGGGCTAAAATGATATATAATGATGCATACATGCTTGGATGGTCTTTGAACATGTTTTTGTACAGGTCTTGGTTGAGAAAGTGGGGTGAAAACTCCCTTGGACAGCAACTTTGGTTGCTGCAGATTTTTTTCTGCAGATGGCAAATGTAGCCGTGCGGTTTGGTCTCTGGGGCAAATGAAGCCGTGCGGCTCACAGTTCTGTCTGGACTGGTCATTTTCTGAATAAAATCAAGGTTTGGCCATTTCACTTCATTTTCAACATTGACTTGTCCCAATTGTTCCCAGAGCACATTTTGGACTTAAAGACACCATCTTTGGTCATTTTGCAATGGAGAAGCCCGTCAGATTGCAAAGGGGGAAGCGAGACCATTTTCTGTCCGATCTTCAATCTTGGGTGAAACACAACTTCCAATTTCACAAGGGGCTGCTTGATTCTTCCTTCAAGATCAAGTCTTTATGGCATTTGAGGGATCTCCCGCCCGATTGGGACCTTTTGAGAGCAGCAGCAAGGTTTTGGGACGTCCGGAGACACGTTTACTGCTTTTCTTACAATGAGATTGTCCCAATGCATGAAGACTTCCGAGCCTTGATTGGGGGTCCAGAAACTGAGGCTATATCGATTCCTTTGATCGAAGACGTGCCGGTGGCGGCAAAGCTTGCATCTTTTCTGCAGATTCCTTTGGAAGAGGCTGAGGGGATGATGATAGCCCCGGACAGGATTGACCTTTCTGATATCCCGGGCAGGTTTGGGTCTTCGGCTATGGCTGCGACCACGGTTGCTATGGATTCCTTTATTCTCTGCATATTTTCTGCTCTGTTCACCGCTGAGTCCGTGGGGATCTGTCATGGTGGTCTCTTGGACATGGTCAGAGATTGTAGAGCTGGGAAGGACATTGTCCCACTGGTTTTGGGAGAGACATTGCATGGCATTGACAGGATGGCTAGGGGAGACCATTTCATGAGGTCTGGGAGTCTAGCTGTGCTGACTTTATGGCTGCAGGAGAGGATCGGGGCTTTGCCAGGGGCTTTGCCGACTCAGTGCCCTTGGGTGATTTCTCGGAGAGGTGCACCGAGGAAACACGACCAGGGTAGCTGGGAGCTGATGATGGCTAGGCTATCCACTTCGGACATCCATTGGTGGATACCTCATTGGAGGTTACAGACCAGGAGGACATTTCAGGAGTCCTATGCTGTGAGGGTTCCAGGATTCTGCTGGTCATCCTTCTACATACCCTGCTTGGTATCCAGGCAGTTCGGGGCTTTACGGGAGCCATTGAGTGATTGGGAGGACATCCGAACCATGGAGGTGATGCCATTGGATATGAGGGATCCAGCCAGCTTCGCATTCTTCTCGAGGGCTTAGACATACACTGCTTTCCCACCCAGGGCTATCTTCAGGAGCAGAAAGAGCACCATCTTAACCACTGTCTACTTGGATTGGTACGAGAGGGAGATGGGAGCGACCCAGGTCATATTGGGGGAGAGATGTCAGGCTTTATTGGGGGCTGACTGGGACTCGAGTAGGACTCTGAGGGAGACTGAGGCTAAGGCGAGTCGCCATAACCCGCCTGGGTGACTCCGATCGAGATATGGAGGCTCGATACAAGAGATTGTCCGAGGTTGCTCCTTTGAATGAGGCTCAGAGGGAGGAAGTGCGGATTCGTGCTCGTATAGAGAGGGCACTTATTGACACGGGTTTGGTGGAGGCTCCAGTGAGGATACCGGAGATCGGAATGAGGGATACCGACATTATAGAGAAGAAGAGAAAGAAAACTCGACGTGGTCGAGGTAAAGGGAAGAAGACCAAAGAAGACTCAGCGAATGACGACTGACAGATCTTTTCTTAGGATTCCCTTATTGCCATTTTGCAAACACATTAGTTTATTTAGGCATTTTTTGTATTATAGATCTTTGTAGCGGAGTTAGCGTAGTCAAGAGTAGACCGTGCTTGAACTCATCAAGAAGTTTTTAACTTGTAATGAACAAGAGATATTATCTTAGAAATTAATCAAGACACATTTCATGGAAATTCAAATGTCTTATTGCTTGGGACCCGTTTTATGAAAACTGGAATGCCCTTTATTTTTATTTATTGTTTAGACCGAACCATAAATGGCTGCCTACGTTCCCCTTTTACAAGAAAGACTAAGGGGCACAGGTCTTCGTAGTTCATTCTGGTGAACTAACAAAAACAGGTCTTTTGACTTCTTTTTTCTTTTTTTTTCTGTGCAACCCTGTTTTTTGCCTAGACTGCCCTTTTTGGGTTTTCAGCTTAGCTGGGCATTACTCTTTTTGAACTGAGATTTTTCTTTTTTTTTATTTGTTTTTTTATATATATTTTTTTTCTTTTAGACATAGTACCTTCTGAGCTTATCACCATTGACTGGGTGGACAAAGGAATTGCCGTCCAGGTCTGCAAGCTTCATGGCTCCTCCCGATAGTATCTTCTGCACCACATAAGGGCCGATCCAAACGGGTTCCCATTTTCCCAGGGGGTTGTCTCTGGTAGGGGGCTTCACTTTCAATACTAAGTCACCCTCTTTGATGTCTCTGGCCTTGACCTTTTTGTCAAATGCTCTGGCCATTCGCCTCTGATAGGCTCGGGTGTGCTTCATGGCTTTGAGCCTTCTTTCATCGAGCAAGGCCAATTCGTCGTGCCGGCTACGCAGCCATTCTACTTCGTTGACACTGTTTTCCAGGAGGACCCTTAATGACGGGATTTCCAACTCTACTGATAACACTACTTCCATCCCGTTGGTTAGGGCAAAAGGAGTTTATCCTGTAGCTGTTCTGACAGACGTTCTGTAGCCCCAGAGTGCCAAGTGCAGCTTTTCGGGCCAATCACGACCACGGGTGGCCATTTTCCGGATGATCCGTTCGAGCGTCTTATTAGCAGCTTCCACGGCTCCATTAGTCGGAGGTCTGTACGGGGACGACTTGTGGCGAGTGATTCTGAACTCTGACAGCAATCTACCGCAGTCCCCTTCAAAGTGCGACCCATTATCAGAAATGATCTCATTGGGCACCCCATATCTACACATTATGTTTTCTTTGATAAAATGGGCAACCTTCTTGGATGTGAGGACCTTGTAGGACTTGGCCTCTACCCACTTGGTGAAGTAGTCGATGGCTACTAGCACAAATTCATGCCCATTGCTTCCTGCCGGGGCTATTTTCCCTATCACATCAATACCCCAAGTTGCGAACGGCCAAGGAGTCGTCATGCAGTACAGGTCATGAGGCGGGAGATGATTGAGGTTGGCAAACCGCTGGCATTTGTCGCATGCTCGGATGTGCTGGACACAGTCTGTCTCCATAGAAATCCAGTAGTAACCTATTCTGAGGATCACTTGCATCAGGGCTCTGGAATTCATATGAGGACCGCAGGGACCATTGTGGACTTCGGTCATCAACTCTTTGGCCCTTTCTTGAGTGACACATAAGAGGAGTAGTCCTTGATACCGCTTCTTGTACAGGTTGCCTCCTAGAATGACGTAATGGGAGGCCAACCTTTTCAAGGCTTGCAAGCTCTTGGCTCTGATACCTTCTTTCGGTCTACCTTCTTCGTCTCTGAAAGCTGACTCTCCATCCTTGAGGAACTGGTAAATTTGATTGTACCAAGGTTCCTTTATAGGCTCGGGTCTCGTGTCTACTTCACAAATGTAAAAGTCGGGGCTTCCCTTCTACCCTCTACCGAAGGGTTTTATGGCTTTTCCTCGGGATCTCTACCGGTGAGGCTAGAGTAGCTAGGGCATCTCGCGACCTGTTCTTTTACCTTGGCAAGTAGTGGAAGGTCACTTCTCCGAACTGTCCAAATAACTCCTCCATACGGGCATGATACCGCCGAAGATTAGGGTCCAGCAGTCTTCCATTTGTTGGAGACCTGGTTGATGATCGTGGCCGAGTCTCCATAAACTTCAAGCTCCTTAACATTCCTTTCTAATGCAGCTTCCAAACCAAGAATGCAAAGCTTCGTACTCGGTGACATTATTTGTGTGTGGAAGTTTAACTTGAGGGCTATGGGCGTGTGCTCATCTTTCGGATCGACCAAGCAGCATCCCTACACCATTTCCTCTTTTGTTAGCGGCTCCGTCAAAGAATAATTGCCATCGAATCTCTGGCTCAACCGCAAAGATCCCTTCATCTCTGGGAATTGGGGCTCGTGCCCTCTGTCCTCATTATCGGGAAGTTCGCGGGTGGTCCGACGGCGCTTGACCCTTGATGGCCTTTACGGTCACATAGTTGATGTCGTACTACGCCAAGAAGAAGGACCACTTTGCCGACGCATCGAGAGGGAAGGCTTATCAAATATGTACTTGATGGGGTCCATTTTTGAGACCAAATTCACAGGGGTGGGCTTCGCATATAATGCTTCAACTTGCCGACTACCTGCACTCCCCGCACAAGTCTTTTCACATGCCGAGTAATTAAGCTCACTTCCCCGCAGCCTTCCGACCGACAAAGTAAATGGCATTCTCTACCCGAGAGTCTTTCTTCTCTGAGCAAGCATAGCCCCAACCGCCGTATCGTTGACGGTGAGATAGAGCGTAAGAGGTTTACTGTCTATGCTGGGGCATAGCACCAGAGGATGTACTAAGTACGCCTTAATCTGGTCAAAGGCATCCTGGCATTCTTCGGTCCATTCTGTGTCTACAATCTTCTTCATTAGCTTGAAGATGGGCTCACACATAGTGGTCAACTGATTGACAAAATGACTGATGTACTGCAGCTTGCCCATAAAGCTCTTGACTTCTGTCTGGGTTTGAGGTGGCCTCATATCCATAATGGCTTTGATCTTTCGGGGGCCGACTTCGATACCTCGCTCCGTGACCATATACCCAAGCACTTTTCCCCTTGTCACTCCGAAGGTGCATTTAGCAGGGTTTAGTCTCATGGAATGTTGTCTCAGCCTCTCAAAGAACTTTCGCAGGTCAACCAAGTGCTGCCCATCCTCGCCTTTGGAGTGAATTATCATGTCGTCGACGTAGACCTCAATCTCCTTGTGGATCATGTCATGGAAAAGCGCAGTCGCTGCCCTTTGATAAGTAGCCCCGGCGTTCTTGAGCCCAAATGGCATTACTGTATAGCAGTAAGTTCCCCACGGTGTGGTGAAGGCTGTCTTTTCTTGGTCTTCTTCGGCCATCTTGATCTGGTTGTAGCCTGCAAAGCCATCAACGAAGGATTTGACTTCGTAGTTGGCAGTGGAGTCCACCAGGATGTTTATGTTTGGTAAGGGGTAATCATCTTTGGGGCTGGCCTTGTTCAGATCCCGGAAATCTACACAGCAGCGCACCTTCCCATTAGCCTTGGTGACGGTCACAATATTGGACAACCATGTCGGATATTCGATGACTCTGATGAATCCTACCCGTAGTAGCTTCTCAATTTCTTCTTTGACCTGTAGAGACCATTTTGGCTTGATCTTCCTCAATTTCTGCTTTATTGGCTTAGCATCTGGTGCTAGAGGGATTCTGTGCTCCACTGTTGAACTGTCTAGCCCCGGCATATCATTGTACGACCACGCAAAGACGTCCATGTATTCTCCGAGCAGATTAACCAGTCTGTCCCGTTCAACCCCTTGGAAGAAGTTTCCAATCTGTGTCTCTTTAGGTTCCTCAACAGTACCCAAGTTCACACTTATCAAAACCTCCTCGGCAGCTTGGGCCCGGTTTTCCTCTTTTTCTGAAACCTGCTTAAAGATTTCTTTAATGTATTGTTCATTTAGTGTGTTTGCATCTTGTTCAAATGATTCATTATTAACTGTTGTTAAGTTTTGAGTTAATTTATCATTTGTTAAGTTGGCAATAAGGGGATAATCAGAAAGATCTGTCATTTCATTCAAAGCAAAGGGAAAGATGACATCGATTACATATTGATAGTCCTACATATTGATAGTCCTCAGGCGTGAGGCCTTCGGATGACTCAGAGGACTGGAATTCAAAGATTCCTGACTCGACTGACTCTGGACCCTACTGACTCTGGACCCTACACTACTTATTGACTCGAGGGTGTTTGACAAAGGTTTGACCGGGATCTCACTCCTTCCTGCTGTTGCCCTGGGGAGTAGCAGTCTTGTCAGCGTTCTCATTTGGCTGTGCATCCTGTGGATCATCATTGCCTTTGTTGACACCATTTCCATGGGGAATACCTAACTGATCTGGCGGAATCTCCTTTCTGAACATAACTTTATCCATTTGTACCTCCGGGGCAGTAGGACCAGTTGTGCTTTCGGCATCTGAGATACATCTTTCTTCATCCCAAAAGTCTTCTGGCTTGTTCACTCTTCTACTGTTCCTTCTGGCACTTCAACTGTGTCTTCATCAGTATCACTACAGTAACTCTCATGAGAACTTTCATCATGACTTTGATGACCAATGAGGGCAAAAGCAGGTCGGGATACTTGACGCCATATAAGAGGTATCTTGGACTCTTCCTCTGACTTGGGATTACCAAGAAAACATCATTGTCATCACAGGACATAAAGGGGACCGGGGTCACTTCAAATTTTAGGACTCTTTCCAAGGCATCCATACACTCTTCTTCAGACAAGGTCTCAGGGGTGATTATTAACACTATAACGGAGTCTACTCTTCCCGATGAGGGTTTGGCTTCAGCGACGCTTACGTGTTCCATATCGACGGGTGGAGCCCACATCCCTCTTTCAGCTAAAGCTTCGATCAAGTTCCTCCATTCACCGACCAAGTCTTTGTAAGGAGTATTGAACTCTAGGATGTTGGATTCATACGCTGCCTCATCTGAGCTAGCATCCTTTTCCTTTCCCAAAGCCTTCACACAGGCTGCAAATACACTTTGAAGTGATTCCATCCCCTATTCCGGGTTTGTGGTTTTCTACCTCATCTTGCCCTTAGGGTTTCACTTCCGCTGACTCCAAGTCCATTCCTTCTACTGAACTGTCATTATCACTGTAAATCCATCCATTCCTATTCTCATTTCCGACTGATTCTTCACTACCACTGTCTGGGAGATAGGCAAATTCACAGGCGTTGACGAAATTAGAGAGGTCAGGCTGGTATTGAGATTCCAGGGTAAGGAGATTTGGATCAGGCTGAAAGGAGGGAAAGGGTCCCATGGGGTAATGCAGAGGCTGCGAGGGTGTCGGGACCCTGACGGCTTGGGATATTGGGGAAGACTTAAAAGGGACAGTCTTTGGCAATGGATTATATGAGGATGGGGGAGGGCATTGGCTATAGGCTAGCTCTTCTTCCTTAGTCATCTGGTTACCCAAACCAGTACTGTTCTCTGTCGAATCGGACATTCTGACTCTCTGAGCTGACAAAACTGAGGATTCTGGCGAACTGTCTGAGAATTATGCGCTAACAAGTCGCTGACCCGGTGTTCTCACCCACTTCTTTCTCGCTGCGGGAAAGGGCTAGGAGAGGTTTAGACTCGGGGTAGGTGTTTAGGCTGAAGGCTCAAGCAATATGCAAATTAGGAATCTTCCGGTTTACTTAAAACAGTGTCTTTTATTAATTTCTATTTGGTTGGAAAAGGGGATTTGCCCTTCTTTTTCGCAACTACTCTAGATCCTGGATCAGTGGGTTCCGTCACTACGTCTATAAGCCCCTCGTATTCCACCTGTATTTCGACCTCCCACGGTGGACAGCCCCGGGCGAGGGTCCTATAGGGCACGCGGATCCCACCGACCGAGAGTAAAGAACGCTCTTAACGGGTCTAGCGGGTCATAGGAACTTTCAACGCACGAGCGATGCGAATTATGGTCAAGGCAATACCGGGAAAGTCTCGTCTTTCTGCCTTAACGAAATTTTGGCAGAGTTTCGCTTGAGCGAATGACGTTTCGACTTTTCGGTAATGTCCGAGAAGATAATAGGCATGGGTCGGGCGGTAAAAGCCGGATGACGCGATGTCACATTGAACTTCGTTGCATACACCGGGCGTGAGTCAGAATCGAAGTCAATGCCGGGTCAAGATCTTGCCAATTTTTCCTTGTCGGAATTTTGGCAGAGCTTCGCTTGAGCGAAAGATCTTTGGATTTTTTGGCAAAGACTCGGTCTTGACTCTTACGCATTCCGTGCAGGTCAAGGTCAAAAGTCAATGTCGGAGTCAAGGTTCTACCAATTTTTCCTTGTCGGAATTTTGGCAGAGTTTCGCTTGAGCGAAGGACCTTGATTTTCGTTATGAACCAAGGCTTGACCTTTACGAGGGTATGCAACTGGGCTATATGACATGGACTAGACCAAAAACCAACCAAAAGTCACGGTTTTTTGAAACGTGTGACACGGACTGTGCATTGGTCGACACTGGCTGCCATAGGGAGGTTGGAATGATTCCGTGCGCACCCGGGAGCATCGTAAGGCTGTCCGTGACTGCAACTGGAACCACCCCGGGTTTGAAGGACGTGCGTGCAAAGTGTACAGGATATATCAGGTATGCGTAGTGTGCGGTCTCCTAAAAATGTTCCTTTTTGAGTTAAAAAATAGAGATTTTCATGAAATGTGTTTTAAAGGAATGATTTTCAGGACGGGGGGAATGCAACAGTTAAGCACGTAAATTTTCTGGGAGCCCCAGTCAGTCTTGGAACTGAATAGCCCCAAGCTGCCAGGATTGCCAGATTAACCATAATTTTTCCTGGTGGAATTGCCACTGAGGTCGCCCGGTCAGAATCCAAGGAGGATTGAGCCGTACGATTGCATGGATCAATTTTCCAGGTTCCACTCCTTTGCAATTTTCGGTTCGTTTCCCGTTCAAAGTATGCACAGATTCCAAGATGCAAATGATGCAATGCAATGCAAAGAAAGCAAGCACGATTAATGAAATCAGCGACGGGAGTCTAACCTGCTCAAAGGGAAAAGCTTTCTTTTATTTTTTCAAATTTTTTTTTCGAAAAGGGATACCGGTACGTGGGATTGTTAAACCACCGGTTATCCCAAGCCCCGGGTTAAGGAGCGATACAGGAAGTTTAAGTGGTGTCCACCTATATACCGAGTATCGTTTATTTTAAAAATGAAAGCTTTACTCCTTTGGGATATCCCCAGCGGAGTTGCCAAACTGTGAATGTGTGCCCCAAATTGTGTGTTGGATTCACGCGAGTTTGAAAACATCCGGTTTAATTTGAAAAACGGAGTCGCCACACCATTTTGATTTCCTCAAAACTTTGAAAAAAAGGATTTTAGGGTTCGGAGGTTAAGTTACCCCTTGGGAAGAATGGATCATCGTTCACCCAAGGTGCCTTGCCGTAGCAAGTCTCCCTAGATTCCGTTTATTTTGCTTGCTTGCGTGCTTTCTTGTGTGCATGTGTTTGAATAAAAGGGGAGGGAATGTCCCAAGTTGTCTTCCGGATGTACAAACCATTTATTGGTTGTCGCTCGGGATTTCTTGGATTTTATGTATTTGGGATTTTGATCCCGTCCTCATCTTGGATTTGTGATCATCGCTTTTTTTAACCTCGGGACTTGCGTGATCGAGAGAATGACTCCCTTTATAGTCAAAGATGAGGTTCTTTAGAAAAGGAGGGTCCTTAGCCCATCAATCCTACGCTTTAAGACGGTCGAGCTCATATAGATGCTTCATACTCGTCTTAAGCGATAATTGGAGATATAGGGTTCAAGGTTGTCCCTTTCTAAAGAGATCATGAAACCTTTATGGAAGAAACGATGTAAAGATAGGATCTTTACACCGGTCCGTTCCATGGTTGCTAATGGGGACACGGGGGAAATGCATGATTTAATATAAAAATGACATTTTTAGTGAAAAGATGACATTTTTGGGTTGCAAAGGATGCTTTTTGATTTAAAGAAGTGATCTTTATTGCAAAGGATGCTTTTTTAATGTAAAGACATGATCTTTATGCAAAGGATGCATTTTTATGAAGTAATTGGGATTCAAATATGCAAGGGATGCATAAAGATTGCATTTTTGAAAAGCATAGGATGCTAATTTAAGATAAAGATATGATCTTTAATGCAAAGGATGCTTGAAAATAGGTTTTGTGTGCAAAGGATGCATTTTTATGATAAAGACTTGATCTTTATATGCAAATGATGCATAAAGATGATACTTTTATTGAAAAAAATGGGTTTTTTAGGTGCAAAGGATGCACCTTTATATATGAAGATTACATCTTTAATGGCAAGGGATGCCTAATGCATGCAAAAGGGAAGGGGGGATGATAAAGATATGATCTTTAAACTACCAAGTCCCAAGCAAGGATAATAACAATATATGCAATGAGCAATTAAATCATGTAGAGCAATTAGGATGCAAGGTTAGGGAGTGAGAGGTTACCAATGGTGGCCTCTTCTTCTTTGGGGTGGAGCTAGGAGGAAGGATTGATCTTGGGATCTTCAAGGAAGAGGGAGGTGGTTTCTTGACCTTCTTCTTCAACCTTCTTGGACTTCCAGCAGCCTTTTGGAGTGTATTTTTCGTATTGTGGTGATATTGTGTTTTTTGTTGATGATCAAAATGGGTAGAGGAGGGCTCTATTTATAGGGAGTCTGGGAAGAGCGAATGAAGCCGTGCGGCTGGAGGTCTTTGGCTAATGCAGCCGTGCGGCATTATCCACAATGACTCAGCACTTCTAGAATCATGCAAGGTGGCAAATTCTAGAACTTTTCTCCCAATTAAGAAAAACGTGTTTTTTAATGGATAAGCCTTCCTTTCAGCCCTTAAATAATTTGGAACAGTTCCGGAATATTTTCGGAACACTAGGAAGGTTCGGGGAATTACCGAAAAACTTACCGAAATTGCCGGAAAGTTTAACCGGAAGGCATGAGCCAGATTTGGGTACTTACAGAAGGGGACCGTAAATACTCCGAGTTGAGACGGAAATATTTTTAGGAAGGGAACCGTAAATACTCCGATTTGAGACAGATATATTTTTAGGAAGGGAACCGTAAATACTCCGAATTGAGACATAAATATTTTTAGGAAGGGAACCGTAAATACTCCGAGTTGAGACGGAAATATTTTTAATTGATATGTTTATGTATAGCTCGCATACATCTTGTGCATTAACATTCCTTTGTTGTGTCTTACCTGCAGGGGCGAGGGCCAATAGATTTGTCCACCACAAAGAGTAGAGGGAACGTTGAGGCAGTGAGTGAGCTGTGGGGTGTGCTCCAGGATGTGGCTTGGGGTGAGGGGAGTGGCGCCTCTGAATTGTTGAAATGATGAGGACGTGGCAGCGCCTCTAACTGAATTCTTTCTTGAGTTTGCCCTTTTGTCAGAGATCGCCTACACTAAGGACTGGCTTCGGGTAGCGGCAGAAAGATTAGTCTTGAATCGCTACATTTGTTAGTGGAGGGACAAACAAGTATGCGTATAATACTCATGATGATGCATGTATGTATGAAATGATGCAATTTGGACAGATTTTGAAGGTGGCCTCGCATATGTTAGCGCGACAAGAGAAAGACAAACAAATCGTTCCATTTCAAGTATGAAACCTCTTAGAACAATGTTTTTTATTTGCTTTTGGACAGGCACGGGCCTAGATTTTGGTGAAATATTTCCTATTTTGATTTGTAATCCATTTAGAAATATTATTATTTGTGCTTTAAGCATGCTACATGAGCCTTGGGTTGGCTTTTTGTGGGGATGCATTATGAGAGGGATTGCATGTACGGAGACGTGCTGGGAATGTATTCGAATGTATTTTGGTTGCTGTTTGAGCGGGTGGGACGATATCACTTGGTTGTGGAAAAACTGCTTTAGTTGCTACGGCTGCCAAGGGGTGTCATGAGTTTAAACTTGGAAACTTCGGATCTCGGTCAAGGTCTTGCTTTCTAATTATGACCTTCGAAATTGCATCTGATAAGCCCTAGAATCAAAATAATCCACCGAGTTGGGAGAACCCCTTCATTTGGAATGATTGTGACTTCACAAAGCCCCCATTTGAAGAAATGATTTGGAGAGACCACGGTCTGTAATTTGCCCGTGCATCCAAGGTTGTCTGTTAAGCCCCCATTCTGAAGAAAAGATTTGGAGAGACCAAGGTCTATAATTTGCTCGTGCATCCAAGGTTGTCTATTAAGCCCCCATTATGAAGAAATGATTTGTAGAGACCACGGTCAGTAATTTGCTCGTGCATCCAAGGTTGTCGGTTAAGCCCCCATTCTGAAGAAATGATTCGGAGGGACCACGGTCTGTAATTTTCTCGTGCATCCAAGGTTGTCTGTTAAGCCCCCATTCTGAAGAAATGATTCGGAGAGACCACGATTTGTAATTTGCTCGTGCATCCAAGGCTATTTGTTAAGCCCCCATTCTGAAGGATACAAGGCGTCTTATGGATTTGAATTCCAACTTTAGACAGAGAGTTATAATTAAGCCCCAATTCTGATTAAAACTTTAACGTCGAAAAATACTTTTGACAAGCCCCAAAAATCGAAACTCAGAGTAGACCCTCAAGAAGAAAAAAACCTCTCTTCGCGTGGTAAAGCCCTAGTCCGAAGAAATGATTTGGTGAAACCCCATTTTGGAGGAAGCGTTGGTCTTCTGTGGAGGTCCTAAATTAAATCTGATGCAGCCCCAATTTATGTAGAAGCATTTTGTGGTAAAGTAGGGAACTTGTAGTGGACCCCTAATAACAAGAGAGACCCAATCCACATGAATAACTTGACGAAGCCCCATTTTGGAGGGTCTGGTATAGCCCTAATTCGCGCTGGATTGCTAAGGCACCCACCTTATTTTTTTTAGTCAATCAGTCAACCAGAAGAAAATTTAAAAGAAATATTTTTAGGAATATACATGCAGGGGCATACTTTAGAAAAGTGGGAACGAATCCCCATTTTATGTGAATGCCTAGTTTAAGGTAGGCACCAAAAACTCGCTTTGGGTTTGACTCTTTTGAGAGATTATGAGCGTAGAGAGGTTTGAAAAGGTGTATGGAAGCCCTTGCTAACAGAAAATCAGTGTTTAGCTCTATTTTTCCTATTTTTGTTGAAAGAGAAGACTTGTCGAGACATTCAAAAATTTGTTTTATTCACAATGATCACAAGATTGCTTAAAACCTTTTATTTATGTTCGGGTTTCTCAACCACTAATCTTGATATGAACAAACATCTTGATTAATTATGAGAAGAAAGTCAACCGATGTCGAGGATCAAAGTTGGCTAGGTGTGAAAGAAAGGTCTGTGTATAGGGGAGGTCATTGATGAGAGCAGGTTTATGAGATTTGTATTTGTTTATGACCGGACCATTTCTTGTTGCCTACGTTCCCCTCGATGTAAGGAGCTCAGGTCGCCATAATTCTGGCCAAACTGTGTTTGGCATTGGGAAAGGGTATGATTATTTGTGGTCCCTTTGGAGAAAGGGTTTGGATAGGGAGATTGGTTGATGAGGCATGAGCCTTGAGATGCTTCTTTGATGAATCACTTTTGACAGTTGTTTCTTTGATTTCCGTTGCTCCTTGATTGTCGTCTTTCATATGAGGAGAAGGAAAGGAAAGAGAAATAAAGAAAGAATGTGAAAGTTTGAGAATTTGAGGATCTTTTGAGAGTTTGAGAAATTGGGATCCTTCAGCGAATTCGAGGATCTTTTGAGAATTTGAGGATCCTTTTGAGAATTGGAGGACTTGGGATCCTTCAGCAAATTCGAGGATCTTTTGAGAATTTGAGGATCCTTTTGAGAATTTGAGAACTTGGGATCCTTTTGAGAATTTGTGGATCTTTTGAGAATTTGAGGATCTTTTTGAGAATTTGAGAACTTGGGATACTTTTGAGAATTTGAGGATCCTTTTGAGAATTTGAGAACTTGGGATCCTTTTGAGAATTTCAGGATCCTTTTGAGAATTGGAAGGCCTCTTGTTGCTTCTTTGATTACATATGTCCTTCCTTCATAGCTTGAAATTTTGTGCACCGTCGACTTTCGATGCTAGCTTCTTGGCAGTGCTTGAGCTTCATTTGATACAAAACAAAAGGAGAAATGAAACCCCGAGCTTATCGTCAAAACGGGAGCAAACATTTGGTGGTGAGCGACAGTAAGTCTTGATATTCCACGATGACGCCGTTGCGAATTTGGTCAATAGTGAGGGCATGGGTATGAAAGGTGGAATTGAAAGGCGCATGTCGTGATGTAGGATTTTTTGAGGTAAGGAAGATGTATAGAGAGGACCTTAGTTCACTTTCTCACATCGATTAATCAGAACATTAATTATTTTGAGAGATTATTTGTGAAGTAATGCAAGTGATCATATAGAATACAACCATTTCATTAAATGTAGTGTAGGTGTGTAAATAATGTCTCAAGTCTAGCAAGAAAAGAAAAAGAATCTTTTATAGAAAATTAAGCATTCACCTACAAAGTCTAAGTCGAGCTAAATTAAAAACAGCGAGTGTCCAAGACGGACTTAGTTGAAGAGGAAAAGTACTATAACCTATGAAGGTTGACTAAAAGTCCGTTGACAAATCTTGAGGATAGGTAGCCCCTAATCTAGCTACTCTTTGTTGCTGAACTGCCAGGACGCTTAAGATTTCCGTCTTCTATTAACTTTTGAATTTCATATCGCATACCGAAGCAACTATCAGTCATGTGCCCATGATACTGGTGGAAGGCGCAATACTTGTTCACGTCAATGTTGGCCGGGGTATTTCTTGGCTTGCAATTCTCCAAAGGTTTGAGCAGACCTTCTTTGATCAATCCCTCTAACATTTTGCTTAGAGGCATGTCTAGCTGGTCAAAAGGAAGGAAAGGTTGCCTCCTTGAAAAGTCATTGTTTCTTTGGCCTGTGTTCCCATTGTTCGACTGGTGTCCCTGCTGGATGTAGTCGATAGTTGCATCCATTCCTTTGTCAGGAGCCAGTGCAGGGGTGGATGTAGTTGCTGCTCTGTATCGGTAAGATGGAACTGGGCTCGGGGTCAGGATTTCCTTCGGGTCTTTCTCGAATTGGGGACCCGCGTTGAACATGGCATGGGGATCGGGATAGAAGGGATGGCTGACTGATGCTCTTACAGACGGACTCAAACATGACTTGATGATTCTCATTTGCTCATCCTCAGGCAGTGACTCCATGATTTCAGAAAGCTTTGAGCTCCGTTTCTTGCAAAGTTCTCCCATAGTTTCGTCTGCCTTCTGTTTTGCCAGCATAACCACATACGGATCAATAGAAACTTTTGAAAAACTGGAACCCGTAACCAAAGGTCCACTAACAGAGGGAACCATGATAGGGGGTTGATGGGGTCAAATGGTAAATTCATCAGATCTAATAGGGATAAACGAGGGTGAGAAACCCGAGACAGTTGCGTGTTCCTTTAATAATCCGTTGTCATATTCGAGTGGAGGTTGGACAAACTGGTTTTGAAGAAACGGAGCATAAATTGGTGGGTACTGTTGAAATCAATGGATTTGAGGCCATGAAGCAGCTAAAGCAGATGAAGGATGTTCGAAGTAATGGGCTGAAAAAGTCATGGGTGCGAAGCCCAATGAATTCTGAGCATATCGGGTGGGACAAAAAGGATGCTGAGCCAACTGAGCCTGAACAATTGGTGAGGTTTGGGTGTCCGCTGGATGAAGCAAGTGGTGAGGAAGATCATGATCCGTTGAATTTTCTAAAGACGGTGAACGAGGAGCATGCTGGTGGCATTGAAGTCTGGCGGCCACCCAAGCTTTGATCAGCTCTTCCTTAGTCTGAAATTCTTCAAGATGGAGAGTAACATTTTGCCCTTAGCTTTCCGCTGAACTAGTGATGGGTGATACCTCATTGTGTTGAACCCCATGTACTGATGGATTTATATCGGAGAATGTTATTGTATCTACATAACAAGCGGGATCATATATCTGTGTTACCTCATCCTCATCTTCTTTTTTTGGGGGATGGGAGTTGATCTCAGGAGCAGTTGCTGGGTTGGATGCATCGGCCCAGTATTGATAAGATGGGTCTGGGTTTACAACTTCGAGCTGTGATTTGAGATCCTTCTCGAATTTGGACCCTGCGTTGACCATGGTACAAAGATCAGGGTAGAAGTGGTAGCTGATTAACAATCTTTTGGATGGCCTTAAGCAGGACTTGAAGATTCTCATCTGTTCATCCTTGGAAAGAGGTTCCATAATTTCAGAAAGCTTCCAACTCCATCTTTTGTAGAATTCCCCGACACTTTCATCTGTCTTTTGCTCAGTGGTGATTAGGTCTTCACGACTTGTTTCACACTCCAGATTGGAGAGGTATCGCTCGAGGAAGATGCCGCTGATCTGGTCCCAAGTTTGGCGGTCTTGGTGTTTGACTCTTAGGAACCATCTTAGTGCTGCACTCTTAAGCGTATGCTGAAAATGGTCGGCCATTTGTTGGAGAGTGGCTCCTTTTGCCCTCATGCCGAGGACATAAGTGTTGATGTGGGTCTGAGGGCATTCTGTTTCATCAAACTTGTCCATCTCAGGCATTCTGAACTTGGCGGGGAGGGGTGTGACCTTTCCCAGATCGATAGACGTGAGCATTTCTTTCTTAGTCTTTCCCATACTGGCTTTCATTTCCTTCATCTGCTCGACAATCCAGGCCAGGGTTGGATCCAATGACAGGCTTTGAGGCTCGGTGCCTGGTGCTGCGATCAGAGAGGCAGTAAGTGAAGGTGGCATACTAGTAGAGGGAATTGCTCCTCGATTGTGTAAACTTGTTCGTCTCCCGGATTGGGAGAGTAGGCATAGTTTTGCTGGCCACCTGAATATCGAGGGGAAGTTTCTCCCGCTCCCACAGGCAAGGTCGGCGGTGGTAAGCTTGAGATGTTTGGATACGCGGAAGCCTTTTTAGGGTTGAATCAGGGTTTATCCCGAAATTTTGGGGTTCGTATATGGGTAATGGGATGAACCCGGGAGGATATTGAAGGCTATTTGGATCTTTTTGGGAGGGTCCAGCACCGCGCTGATTATATTGAGCGAAGTGGGTAGAGCCGGCGTGGCCGTGTGCAACATGGGCGCCTTGGGAAGTGGCAACATGAATCCTTGGTCGGCCATTTCCTTGAGTTGAAAGATTTCTGTAGTTCGAAGGCGGATGAACTTGGTTGAAGGTTTGGGGAGTTGATCAGAGAGGATCGTCGTCCTCGATTAAATCGAAGGTTCCATCTGACTGGGGAATAGCTGTTATGCCTCGCTCATTCAGGATCTGTATCATGAAGTTCTGCTGATCTTCTTTCTGTTTCTTGTGGACCTCACAGGCCCGGATGGCTTCTTCCAATGTCATGTCGTTTGCTGGTGGCGGGGTTCCATTCCCATCACGGTTTCTCGGTGAATCTGACATTCCGGAAAATCTGGCCATAGGAATTGAGGAAACTGAGGAACTATCTGACGATTCCGTAACTGTAATGCTGAAGAGGCAACAACCCGGGATTCTAAACCACTCTTTGTTCGCTGCACGGAATGAAAGGTAGGGCTTAGGTTTCGGAAGAGGTATTTGGCTCAAGGCTTTTAGGTTCGTGCAACGTACAGTTACTTCTTAAGTTTACTTAAAACACGTTTTCTCAGAATCCTAACTGGTTGGAAAAGATTGCTCTTCTTTTTCGCAACTACTCTAGGTCCTAAATCAGTGGATCCCGACACTACGTGTATAGACCCCTCATTTTTCACCTGTACATTGCCTTCAAAGGACGGACAATCCCGAACGAGGGTGCTATAGGGCAAGCGGATTCCACCGACCAAAGGAAAAGTGAACTTAAGGGCTAGCTGGTCATGCAAACATTCGACGCATATGCCATGCAGGTCACGGTCAAAGTCAACATACTCAAGTTAATGCAGAAATCGTGCCAAAATTTTGGCATGGCCTCTCTTTGACTCGCTTTCGCGAGGGGCCTTAGCTCTTGGCATTGGCCAAGTTGTGACTGGTATGGTTCATACGTTAAAGGTTTGATGACACTGCGTCACATTGAACCTTTGGGTATATTTTTAACACGGTTCTGCGTCAAAGTCAAAGCCAAAAGCTAAGAATCCAGGTCGGAAACGACCTTTGATCTCGATTTTTAAGTTTTGACTTGTGAGGAAGATCGATGTAAGAATATACACTTAGGCTTTATGACACGAACTAAGCCAAATAACCAACCAAGGTCTTGGACGAAGTGTGACACAAAGAGTGCATGGTTACACAGGTGAGGATAGGCTGTTTGGGATGTCCCCGTGCGCATGAGAGAGGCATATGAAGGCCTTCAAGTTGCAGCTGAACGGTCATCCCGGGTTAAGGGTTTTAGTGTGCAAGTGTACATGGTAACAGTGCGTGTAGTGTGCAGTCACTAAATTCTTTTTTTGAGTAAAACACAGATTTTCAAAATGTGTTTTAAAGAATTTATGAGCAGTTCAAAATATTGCACGAAAACAAATTTATGAACAAGTATGCACAAACATGTTATGATTTCAAAATAATGAAAACAATACATTTTTTTGAAAACAGTCCAACGTTTTGACAACCGGAGCTGTTTAATTTTTTTTTTTTTGAAAAGAAAAGTAAGTAATTAACAAAGTATGAAGAAAACATATACGCACAAAAAAGCGAGAAAGGGTAAATGAAAGTTTGACCTACAAGATGTTTTCTTTAAAACCAAAGCAGTTTCAGAAAACATGTTAAAGTCCCCAGCGGAGTCGCCAACTGAAATTACCCCCGATCCGAAATGGCTCCCGAAACACGTCGGCTTCGCTCGAAATCAAAAAAGCGGGAGCGGTTTGAATTTCGAAAGAAAAAAGAGAGTCGCCACGCCATTTTTATTATGAGCCAAAACTTTGAAAAAGACTTTTGAACAGAGATTGTTAGGTTCGGAGGTCACGTTACGCCTTGGGAAGAGATTAATTGTGCTCACCCGAAATGCCTCGTATTGACGAGTCATTATACCTTTCTCAAAAATTTTGCGTGTGGGTGTGTTTGTGTATTACTTGAAAATGAGTTTGAATGGCGGATTTTGAAATGAGGGATATTTTGATATGAATCGGGCATTATAACGTTACCTTTTTTATGATAAAATGATAGTAAAGAAAAGACATTTAAAGTAATTGACAGTAATGAAATGACGATTGACAAGTCAATTTCTTGACTCAGATGTTAAAGTAAATGCGATCAACAAACAAAACGGTTTGGACGGTAATAACAGTATTGAAATGACGGTATCAACGAATCAAACGATTCGGACGGTAAATGACATTTCATGAAATGACAATATCGACGAATCAAACGATTCAGATGGTATAAGACGATCAACGAATCAAACGATTCGGATGGTAAATGACATTTAATGAAATGACAATATCAACGAATCAAACGATTCAGACGATAAATGACATTATAAGATAAAATGACAAATGACGTGTCAAGATCTCCCATTTTAACTCTGAATTACTCTTTTCAAAAGAGAAAAGTAATAGAGAGAGGGTCATTTCTTGACTCAGAGACAAACGTAATGTCTACATTTTGAGAAGTGCGATCAGAACAGAAATAACGAAAAGAAGTAAAAAGGAGAAAAGTTTAGATTGAGAAGGAGAGTTTACCAATATTTGGTTTTTGACTCTATCTTCCGAGGTTCGTAAGTTGGATATGAAAAGTGTTTGGATTATGGTTTGTTTAGGAAAAATGGGATTTTCACGCAAATCGAGGCAGTTTTCAGGACTTTCGGAGGAGATTTCTTGGCTGAAACTGAAAATGAGAGTGTTTTTTATTGAGGAGGGTCAAAATTCTGGACCATTTACTGAATGACTGAGGCTGTATTTATAGGCTGTATTTTTTCAAAACAGGTTGGCCGGCCTCTCTTTCATGTTGAGGGCATTTTGGACATTTTGATTTATTGATTTGACCGTTGGACGACTTGCTGGTTAAGCAAGCAAAACAGGCCGATCGGCCTAACTTTCACTTTGAGGGTATTTTGGTCATTTCACACTCTGACGTGATTTGACCGTGATTTGACCTCTGGGAAGACTTTTGTGACGAGTTATCATTGTTTCGTCATTTGCTCGGATTTTTGACATTTTTTTAATTAACTGTCCGAATGAATGTCGAAACAGTCCCAAAAATCGCGTGTTTTTTGAAAAGTAATATTTTTAACGCGTTCTAACGTATTTTTAATACACTTTGATTTTGAATGATCCGAACAGTCTCGGAAAATCTCGTTAATCTGGAAAGTGCAAATTAACATATTTTTACGAACCGGATTTGGGAACTTACAATATGATGAGACAGCCAAGAAAATAATGAAATCTTAAAAGAATAAGCTCAGTAGGTTCGTAGTCGCTGTGAAAATGGGTCAGGGGCTGATGAAGAGTTACATACTATTAATCTGGGTACCGAGTCAGAACCAAAAAGGTAAAGATCAGTAGCTTCTTTAAGGGGCGAGAGAAAACTGCGTTGATAGCATTACTCAAGGAATACGTGGCTGTGTTTTCATGGTCTTACCAAGATATGTCGGGGTTAGATCCGAGGTAGTGGAGCATAGAATTCCGCTCACACTAGATGCTAAGCCATTTAAGAATAAATTCCACAAGATCAAGCCGGAATGGTTGCTACATGTCAAAGAAGTGGCTATGAAACTGCTCAATGTGGGTTTCATCAAGGTAATTGAACATCCGACATGGTTTGCCAATATAGTGACAGTGAGCAAAGCAAATGGCAAGGTCCGGGTCTGTGTGGATTTAAGGGAATTGAACAGGGCATCACCGAAGGATGACTTTCCGCTCCTGAACATTGATATGCTCGTAGAAACCACAACCACTTATGAGGTTCGTTCTTTTGTAAATTGACCCTCGTTCTGTAGTAGGCATTAAAATCTTACTATCGATATGTATCTTATCTATCTAACTTGACTCTTTTCTTCATCAAGGCCACGGCTATTAAACTGATAACTTTTCTCACTTAATTTTTTATACAATACAACTGAACACCGAGTTAAAGATCACATATCCAATCCCTTTAGTTACATATATCTTAGTAGCCACTTCAACTTCAGTAGCTCAAGCGCAACAAGACAACAAAGTCCAAGCAGGCATGAAATCTGACCATCTTAAAGTTTACTTTAAGACAAAGTAGTTGAATTACTCACAATTATTACAATTATATAAGTACAATATCAATTCAATTCAGCGAAAGAATAGCCAAATCATTTATACAGGATTTCACAAAATCAACTTCAACAAGAAAAAGATATTAATGTTAGTTCTTGAAAACAATCCCACGAGGACTAGTTGCAAAAGGTCTTACCTATTCAAACATAGGTCAAAGAACCTAATTTTTATAACCAAGATAAATCTTTGAATAAGAAATTTACTGGGACTATGTAATTAACTTTATTTGGTCTCATCTTTGATTAAACCAGAATCATGACTAATTATTTGTACTGGATATTCTCAAAAGGCTAATATTTCCATTACGATCCAGATGAGATATGGGATCATGGAATATATAACTCACAAGAACAAACCTTACCCTTTTTCACCTCAAGCAACAACAACAACAAACCCAACTCCAGTATACTCATTCCAAAACTATTTCAACTCAACCAAAACCATCTCCACCATTTTACACTCAAGGAAAAAATGATCAAACTTAACATGCAACACATATTTTTCCAAACCTTTAACTTGAAACATCAAATGAACATAAATTGAAGGAAAATATAATAACTTACTTCCAAAATAATACGAAAATGTGAAAAATTTAATCGGATGAGAATGATCTACTCCGCTTCCCGAACATTTAGACGAAGTAGGATTGAAGAACGGACAAGTATTTGAATTTGTAGTGAATTTTTGAATGGAACCTAGGTTGAAGCTTTTGAATGGAACAGAGGAAAAAGAAAACTCAGGCGCTGTTGTTTTGTTTTAATGAAGAAGCTTACTAAGAAAGAAGGATAAACATTAACAAACTTTCACCTAAGCTCCTCCTAGAATTAAGTTGCTGCAATTAAATATTTTAAGTTTCAACCTTTACACTTTAGCACCTCGACATATTTTATAAATTTGTAATTAAATTTCATAATTACTACTTCAGCTATACAACTCTTATTAACTTCACTTAGTCATTAAATAATTTAATTTAATTTATTATCATACTTAAATATCAAATAAGTTATTTAAAATATTATGACTAACACAAAATACTCACAAACATAATGCGAAGCATAGAATAAGATGCAACGCATGCCATAAATACGCTCAAGCATGTATCATAATAGGACCTAGGTTTAGGGTCGTTACAATCACTCCCCCTTAAAGAAAATTCATCCCGAATTTTTTTTTTTTAATTTACTTATCGAGAAGATCAAACAACCACGGATACTTTCGTTCCATCTCTTCCCGAAGTTCCCAAACTGGAGCAGTGAACTTAAAACTAAAAGGAGAGATTTCATTTTATGTTTTCGATAAGTAAACACATTTTCCTTCACATAAAACCTCTCTATCAGATCTTGATTCCAACAAATCTCTTATTGTAAATTATATTGAAATTTCACAACTGAAGCAAGTCGTATACATCTTAACGAAAAAGAATGGCGCCTAAAATGTTAATTTATATCATTTCACATTCAGGTGCTAAAATCACAAGCACATTAAAACATAATCATCAAAAGAACAATTTGATGCAATTTTACATCAGTAGTTTTAAGGACAATTGTGAGAAAAACTCAATCATAATTGATAAGATTTGCTTCAATTTCAAATTAAAGACAGCAGGAGTGGCATGGTGTGACTGTGGCCTGCATGTTATATTAAAGTAACTTATAACAAGAAAATGATAGGGGCGATTGAAAGAGAATCGAGCAAACCAATTGCTCCAGTTCTGGACTATACACTGATTGGAAACCAACTTAGTAACATAGAAATCTTTTTGCACGGTTTATACAAGGGTTCCTGATTTGGATAAACGTCATTTTATATGGCCAACTTTGCTTTAGAACAATGCAAAAGTTGGTAAATTCTCATTTTATTTAATTTACTTCAAAAATTAAAAATGAGTACTCATTTAGTGTAGAAGGGAGTACTAGAAAATAGCAAATTAAATAAGCGCATAAGAAAATTGAAAATCCTTCTCACAATCTATAGTTTTCCTGCCTCAAATTCTGAAACTAAGGCATCTCTACAAATATTAGATCACTCTTGATTAACCAACTTGCTGCCTATTAGTCAACTCGGCCACTAGTTTACGACATAACATTATTTAGTCTTAGAGAATAAACTAGCACCACAGAGAAACACATGAGAAGTACTTGCAGCCACAAAAAAATAATTGTTTTGATAAACAGAGATCATCATCATCAATTATTGCTTAAAATCGAAGGTCAACACTACCAAAAAGAGTTAGCGAGAGAACTTCTGGGTGGAGCAAGGAGAATAACACTTTCAACTCACTCATAATCAGAAGAATTTACTCTGAGGATTCTGATCTATTTGTCTTTTAGTAGTAAAAAGAAAGCATAAGATAATCTCAAGGAAATGAAGTCTAAGAAATTTTTTTTTTTTTCATAAAACGAATGAGAACAAATATGCTGACCAATAATTGATAAGCACACTAAGCTATTATATGCAGATGCACACACCTAATCATTTTCCTTCAAAGTGCAGTAGCTAATCACAAGTAGAAGACCCTAGAAAGTCAATGGCCAACTACCATATTTTTAAAAGTTTCAAAAGCAAGTTGTGGCATGTTATGAGTATCTTCCCTAGTGTCCTCTAATACCAATCAACAGCCAAAATTTAGTTCTCACTTGTGTAGCAAATGATATCTCTTGCTCTTTTTGCCTTTAAAGATCTATTTTGTAAGCCTTCAGAGGCTAAATCCATAGTACAGTAAACCATTCCTTTATGTTAACAAAGATATATATTAAGATAGAAATGACAAAAAACTATACCGAAGAAGATATTCCTACAACTATCTAAGAGAAGAGTTAAATACGATTACATGGATCTGCGACCAGTATCATCATCATGTTTCAAAATCGACGAAAGAATAACTTACACAAAAGTATGGTAAATGATTACCATCAGATCCTCCCATATAACTGAGTACTTGCATAAAACACTTAACATTACTCACTCAATACATAACTACCCTCCTAGGTCACATAGTCACTCTAGACTATCTATAACTTAGGCTCTGATACCAACTGACGCGCCCCGAACCGTGATCCTACATGGTCCCACACCCGGAACACGCTTAGAAGACGCCTTTACTTTTATAAAACTTTCGAATTATCTTTTAAAAAAAATTTGATATATATAACTGGTTTAGCTTAAAAAACTTCATTTCTATACTACTAAAAGTAACACACCTTACTTAAACTCAAACACCATTTTACAAACCATTTACAACTTAAGGAACATAGTTCCAAAACTTACCATATTTACAATCACCAAATAGTTTCAAAACAGTGACATACATCTCAAGTCTCGGGTACACTACCCCCTGGTTCTACATTTATATAATGTAAACCACTACAAAATACCTTTCCCAAAATAACAACCCAACTCGGCGTCCTCTCCGATCAAAGTGGCCTATTCCCTGGCTCGCCCAGGTCTAAGGAAAACAGTAAAAGGACGGGGTAAGATAAATCTCAGTAAGCTATTATATATGCAACAATATGCTATGCAATCACATTATGATTAGTCTCATTTCATTATCCCATTCTTCGATGGGTTGTTCTCTATTTGTGACATAATCTAGGTTAAGACATATGTTACTAAGGCCTGTTTTTTTTTCGTGGGTTGATATTCTTCTGGTATGTTGTATTTGTTCTATTTTTGATTATTTGTTCCACCATGATATCCTCTAGCATCTCCTGACCTTAGAGGATTTCTATGTCTTCTGGTTCTATTTTGTTCCCGTAGCAGAGGTCTCCTCTCCAATTTCTTCTTTTATACTTACTTTATGATTTTCTGTAGGTTCTCCTATTAAAATTTTTATCTTTTCTTTAGCCAAAATTTTGATTTCTTCATCCGTAAGACTTAACATTTGAACTACATAGTCCATATGCTGAAAGCTATGTGTATTATTGAAGAAATCTTCAAGTTTTTCCTTAATCATTTCTTATTATAAAAGGAGTATCTTATATCCATAAGTTTTCAGGATGCCATCCCAAACTAAACTTTTGTTTTGTATCATCAATGATATGTTCTTCTTCCTCATTTTTCCTTTTATCTTGTTTTTTGTGTTTGAGAATTTCTTTGTTACATTCACATTCGTCCAATTTTTTCTTAATTTCCGCTATTATGGAGGCTGCAGCTTTTTCAATATATTCAATATATTGTTCGAAATGGTTTTGTTGGTCAATATCCATTTTTTTAAAACGATCTTCCATTCGGATCATTTCTTCATAGACCTTATCTATTTTTCCTGGTTGTCCCATTAGACTTTGTCATCTATTTCTTTACTATATCAAGGATTTTATTAATTGTTTCAACATTTATTTAAATTAATTTCTTTTCCAGGTTTTCAATTTTTCCTTCTAAGGATTTTATTCTAGTTTCTAGGGGAGAGAAATCTAGTTTGGTTTTTTCATTTAATTGAGATAGAAATTTCTCATTGATGTTATCTTCAGGGTCATCTTTTTTAAAAGATGTCTTTATCCCTAAAGTTTTACTAAGGAATTACACATAATATGTATATTTCCAGTTACCGCATATACATTATTTTGTTGTTTGGTACATCCATCTATACCTTTTCCCCTGAGAAAAGATAATCTGGATCTCCTCTAGATACATTTTATATTTGGAGTCCAACATATTTCTTTTTATGATATATATGGGGGGGGGGTAATCTTTATAGTTAGACATCTAACTGATTTGCAGCTATATTTATTCTTCTTGAGATGGTGTATATATCATCTGTGGGAAGTAATCCATATTTGCGGCTAAGGACCCTAGAGAGAGATCTCTTACTAGGTTCTTCTTGTTCTTCTTGAATTATTATTTTTGGTGCTTGTCCTAATAATCTTATATTATTGTTACTTAGGTTCATAGTCCAAGTGTCTAATAAAGGGGTTAATTCTTTAATTATTATTGAAGATATCCTTCCAATTTTCTTAAAAAGATCATCTATATCTACTTTTTTTTTCGTCTTGAATTCCATACTATGATGGGAATTAGATAAAGTATATCCTAATTTATAGGTTGCTGTATAAGGATGATTTCCATGTTTCGTGGGATCATTTCTCTCAAATTTATGTGCTAGACATAATATTTTGTTTATTTATTTATCTTTTAAAGAAACACCTATATTTGGGCTATAAGTGAACATAATTTTTTCATATGCTAGATTTCCTTGTATTCCTCCGAAAATAGCTTCATTAGGATTTATTATTCTTCTGTCTATAAGTGCAACTTTTAAAGGAGAATCAATTCAAGTATTAAAAGTTGATTTTATCATTATTTTAATTGTTCCTATATGAATAAATCCTATAGACTTTCTTTCTTCATTGGTTTTAAGAGAGGCTATTTTTTTATCAATTTCTTGTTTATTAAAGAAGGGAATTTCTTTCAATCCGTTAGTGTCTTTTATATCTAGAGGGTACTCTCTAGTGCTAATACATGTCATGTAAGTATTCTTTCCTGGTTTTAATAATCTTGAAACTATGTTTCTATTTTTAAAAACCTCAGAGGGTAGTAGGTTAAGTTCAGTTTTTTCTATTTGTTGGAGAAGAGTTTTATCAAGAGTTATATCTTGTCCGTAATTACCTTCTTCATCAAATACTTGTTCATAACTCTCATTTTCATGAGAACATTCTGAACTTAAGTCTATTTCAGACATGAATCTTATTTTATATCGGTGAGGGTACAGGCTCTGATACCATATTTTCTTGCACTATTTTTTCTTGCACTTGCACTTGTTTTTTAGCCATTATATTTTCTTGCACTTGTTTTTTAACCATTATTGATTGATTTTTTCCATTTTGTTATAAAATCGTTGTACTTGTTTGAGATAACTTTTAGCTATTCCTTTCTGGTTGATAAATACACAATTGCATGAAATATATTCTTCAAAATCATTTATGATCAATTCAGTGATAAGGCTATTAAAACCATATTTCTCAGTGATTCTTCATCACTAAATACTGGTTCTAATTCGAACCTTTGTAGTTCTTTCAAGACCTTTTTGTATTATGTATTGTTTTTGCAATCTCTAGCATAATGACCAATTTAATTACATATCTAACATCTACATGTTGACTTTCCTTGTGGACAGAATTTTTGTTTGTTATCTGTTTTAGGGTCATTATGAGCTTGAGGTTTCTCTTCAAGGTCTTTTTTATGATATTTATATGGCCTTCTGAACCATTTTTTGCAAGGATTTTGTTTCCTTCTGTCTTTTATCCATTTTTAAGGTTTTTTCAGCCTATATTTTCTTTTAATCTGGTGATATTTTTTTTTCCATTTTGGGGGATTTGTTGGATTACAACCATGCATAGTGTTAGGACTGGGAAAATTTGTATAACATTTATTGAAAGTCTTTTTCATGGCTTTCTCTATTTGTAAGTATTTACAATGTTTTTCCATGAAATTGGTAACTAGTAATTTTGCATATGCTAAACTTGTCCTTAGAATTTTTCCAGAGCTTTTATATTCTGGAAGAACATTTTCTACGGCAAAGGGTATTTTCATTAGGAAAGTTTCCACATATTTTCCCCACTCAGCCATTGGGATTTGCATTAAATGTTTCTCATAATCACAAAAGAAACTATCGAAGCTACAAAGATCACATATTTGCAGATTTTCTAATCTTATTCTCGCAGTCTCAGCTTTTTTTATTTTTTCTTCTATCCCTTGGGTAAGATATTTTTTTCCTATGAATACAGTATATATGGAATTTGTAATGTGAGTAAGGAAATCTTTCCCTGTAGTAGTAGTAAAAAGGGAGACATCTAACTGATCTATCATTAGCTGACATTTCCTGATGTTTTACTCTTAGCAAGAGTATAAATTAGGTCAAAGTCATTTATGAGATTATCATCAGTTTTAATGATTAGTCTCATTTCATTATCCCATTCTTCGATGGGTTGTTCTCTATTTGTGACATAATCTAGGTTAAGACATATGTTACTAAGGCCTGTTTTTTTTTCGTGGGTTGATATTCTTCTGGTATATTATATTTGTTCTATTTTTGATTATTTGTTCCACCATGATATCCTCTAGCATCTCCTGACCTTAGAGGATTTCTATGTCTTCTGGTTCTATTTTGTCCTGTAGCAGAGGTCTCATCTCCAATTTCTTCTTTTATACTTGCTTTATGATTTTCTGTAGGTTCTCCTATTAAAATTTTTATCGTTTCTTCAGCCAAATTTTTTATTTCTTCATCCGTAAGACTTAACATTTGAACTACATAGTCCATATGCTAAGAGCTATGTGTTGTTGGGTTTTATGGGTCCATGCGCAGCGGAATTAAGCATCAAATAACACAAAACCCAAGAGCCCTAAGATCCGTTCTATATGATACAATAAGGCATATCATTAAATAAATATAAAACTTCTTATTCTCAATAAGAAAATTATATCCTTCATCATCCATATAAGAAACGAAAATAATACTCCTACCCAAATCCGGAACTTAGTAACATTTGTTTGAAACAAGTACTAGTTCACTAGATAAATTGACTTCATAAGTCCCTATGGCTAATGCAGCAACTCTTCCTTCATTCCCACGCATAGGTTTAATTTACCTTCTTTGAGTAGCTTTCTAGTCTTTAATCCTTGCACATTTAAACAAATGTGGGATCCATTCCGGTATCATATACCCAAGAATAAGAAGTCAAAAAGAAAATATATATCATATTATTGGTCCCAAAGGTGGCAACAATGGTGAAAATACAGCTAGAGGGGGGGAGGGTGAATAGCTGTTTAAAATTTTTCGCCTTCTTATAAAAACTAAACCTCTTGCTTACAAAATCTCTTGCAGTTGATAATAAGCTGCAAGTGAAGATGTAAAATGCACAGCGAAATAATAAAGTGTAAAGCGGTTTTGAAGAGGCGGTTTTGGTGAGTGCAGTTTTACAAACACGTGTGATTTTGACAATGTTAACTCCAAACACTAATTCACAATAATGGATAACTAAAATAAGATCAAATAGAGACAGAGATAAATAATTAGTAATCATAGGAAATATAAATGCAGAAAGTAAGAACACGTGATTTGGAGTGGTTCAATCGATAAACGATCTACATCCACTACCAAGATGGTTAGTCTTGAATTTTCAAGAGTGATTTTACTATGAGTATGAGAGATTACAAGTTACAAAGATCAATACTCAAATCTAAAATCTATTCTATGAAGATCAAATCCTAAGATTATAACCAGTGTATCTCAAGTGATTAATCTATGTGATTAAACAAGTGATAGGTCTAAAGTCGCACGCCTACAAATTAATTAAATACCAAAACTATACTCGGCTACAAAAACTGCAGCTAGGACAAGTCCAGGGTCGATCCACTGAAGAACGGTTATTTGGTTGCACAATTGTCACTTGACAAGATTGGGGGATTTGTTTGATTTGAATTAAATTCCTAAAATAGAAATTAAAAAGCTAAGTTGTAAAACAATTAAAGACAAGCACTTCAGATTTGTCTCCGTCCCCGTTTATCAATTCAATATCATTGGCATAATTTCTTTCCCTTCCTCCCTATTCACTTGATCCGGAATATATTTCAACCCCTATTTCTTTCTTATTAATGGTTATAAGCAGTGACACACTCACATATTCCCCTAATCAATACATAAACCTAACTGACACATTCTAGATTCACAATATTGATTGATAAAGCTTTAAGAAATTAAGATCAAGAATTTCACTATTCTTTTGCAAATAGATCAAAACCTAGTTTTACCTCCTTTTTAATTTACCACGACACGTGCATAAATCTCAAAGATGCTACTTGTGAAAAAATCCTAATCTGACACAGACTTAAGATTAAACTAGCAAATAATCAATTAAAACAAGTAAAACTATGAATAGGGATTCAGAAATAAAGAAATTGATACCTCAATTGAATTAAACAAACTGTTCGGGATTCAAATCCGAAGCAAAGAGTTTAATTCTCCATAAAATTGCTGAAAACTCTAAGAAATAATGATAATAAAAAGTCTAACCTAATTATGAAGTTGAAACAAGTATTTATACTTGTTCAAACCAATAAAAACCTAATTAAAACCTCCAAGAAAAAGGAAAGGAAAAATTAATAATAATATACTCCTCCTTTCTAAAATCCTAAATCAAATAATAAAAGAAAAAGGAAAACTCAATTAAAACCATATTAAACTCTTTCTAATCCCACGCCGGTCAACACCCCCAGCTAAGGTTGTAAACGAAGCGAACTTTTTTTATTCGATTCGATATTCGATTCGAGTATTCGGTATTCGTATTCGAAAATTTTGAATTCGAATTCGAATTCGAATCTTTATATTGATTCGATTATTAAGCGAATACGAATAATAAATCACGATATTCGATTCGAGTATTCGCGAATATTATTCGAATAATCTATATATAAATATATATATATATATATTTAATATTAATTAATAATTATATATATATATAATGAATCAACTTCTATTTTTTTCTAACCCTAATAGAGAGTAGAGAGAGAGAAGAGAAGTAGAACGGCGCTCCCTCACAACAACGAGTCAACGACCGATCCTTTAACGTCGCGGCGTCGCCTCACCTCGCCGGCGCTGCCTCACCTCGCCGGCGCCTCGCCTCGCCTGGCTGCTTTTCTTGGTTTCCGGTGAGTCGGTGACTTCCTCTTCCCAACCCTAAACCTTCCCCCACCCACAATTTATCACATCTCCGATCAAAAAGCTTCAAAACCCACATCATTTTTTGCTTTAAAGATTGAAAAAAACCAACAAAATGGAGTAGAAATTGTGTTGAATTTTTTTTCCGGCAAGATTATTGAAGCCAAAAGAAGATACCCAAATGGGAATTTTGAATTAAATCAACATTTGATGAATAAACATTGATTTATTGAGGCAAAAACAGGACAAAAAACAGAGTTACCAAAAGGGTTTATTACTGGGCATTGAGTAATTTTGAATGTGTGAGAGAGGGAGATTGGGAATTACCAGTTCATTGCCCATGGACAATGTGAGGCATCTGAGAGTTTGAAATTGTTTCTCCGTTTCATTGTGTTTACAAAAGAAAATTCATACTGAAAAACAAAAGAAATTGCAATTTCAGCCTACCAATTCCAAGTTTGAGATGAAGCCTTTGTCAGATGGTCGATATGATCATGCGAAGCAAAGAGAGGCCGTTGCCCATTGGATTCTAATGAATGAGCAGCCATTTAATGTTGTGGAAAACTATGGTTTTTCTTTCATGTTAAGTATTAATCAACCACAGTTTGAGAAGATCTCTCGTGCCATGGCAAGGAAAGATGTCATTGATGTTTATGAGATGGAGAAGAAAAAGTTACAGTTGATGTTGAGAGGAATCAATATGATTTCATTGACCACTGACATTTGGAAGTCAAAGGTGCAAAAGATTTCTTATATGTGTGTAACTGGTCACTTTGTTGATTCACAAAGGGCAACTTCACAAGCGAGTTCTCACTTTCATGCCTCTCCCTCCTCCACATACTGGTATTATTATTTGTTTAGATATGTAAAAATTGTCTTCCATTACATTTATTATTAGTATATATATATATATATATATATATATATATATATAATTGTTTGTTAATTTGATAAGTATTATTACATTTTTTCGTGTGTTGATATCTTTGATGGGCTTATGAAGTGTACAAAAGATTGGGGGATAGAACACAAAGTCTTCACTATCTCTGTGGACAATGCCTCGAACAATGATGTGGCAATTCGAATCGCCAAACAAACATTCTCTAGGAGTCGGAAGTTGCCATTGGATGGTAAGTTGTTCCATGTTAGGTGCACTGCACATATATTGAATCTTGTTGTTCAAGATGGCCTTTCTGAGATTAAAAGCATTATTGAAGCGGTCAAAAATAGTGTGCGGTTTATTAACCAATCGGAGTCTAGGTTATTGAAATTCTCTGATGTTGTGTTTCATTTAGGAATTAAGTCAAAAATGTTGATCATTGATTGTCCAACTCGTTGGAATTCTACATATCAGATGTTAGTCGAAGCATTTAGGGTTAAAGATGCATTCCCTATATTTGCACAAAGAGAGACTTCATATCATTCTTGTCCTAGCGTTGAAGATTGGCAAAAAGTTAAGGATGTTATTGATATTTTAGAGGTTTTTTATGAAGCTACTCATGTAATTTCTGGAGTTGACTATCCTACCTCTAATGTTTTCCTTGCTGTTATTTGGAGAGTCAAGCATGTATTGAATGAGAAAGAAAATCATGCTAATGAGTTTATTAGAGTGATGATTAAAAAGATGAAGGAAAAATTTGACAAATATTGGGGAGAGTGCAATCTTTTGATGGCTATTGGAGCTATACTTGACCCTAGGTTTAAAATGAGATTGGTTGATTTTGCTTTCAACAAAATATATAATGGGACTGAAGCACGTACAAATGTGATGAAGGTTCGAGATGCATTATATGACTTGTTCTTTGAGTATGTTGAAATTGATCAGTCAAGGTCGCGAAAGGGTAGTTCTTCTACTTCAAAAGCTTCTACTTGTACCGAAGACTCCACATCTAAAGGAAAAATAGTGCCTTCTGGTTTATCTATGTTTGATGAGTATTTGAACACTGTTGAAGATGTTGCTCCTTTAAAATCAGAGTTGGATATTTATTTGGAGGAAGGGGTTTTTAGACATTCAAATGGGGATGCTGAGTTTGATGCCTTAGCTTGGTGAAAATCTCAAGAATTAAAGTTTATTATTTTATCCAAGTTAGCTCGTGATGTTTTAGCTATTCCTATTAGTAGTGTGGCATCAGAGGCCACTTTTAGTGAAGGAACTCGAGTGTTGGATCCTTATCGTTCAAGATTAACTTCTGATATGGTACAAGTTTTGATTTGTGGAGCAGATTGGGTTCGCCAACTTCATGGGATCAAAAAGCCGCTTATGTCACATGTGAGTTCTATTTTTTAAAATTCATTGTGCTACTACCTGTTGTTTCTATTTGATATCTAATTTATTTTATTTTTATTTAGGAGGAGGAAGAGCCGATTCAAGTCTTATTACGAATCTGATGCCTTGCTGTTGGAGTGCTATTTTGCCTAGCTTTCTGTGATCTTTTGATGTTGCCTTGCTGCTGTCCGCTGAACTGATGTTGTCTTTTGGAGTTTTGGGGTTTTTTTTTTTGTTATGAAACTGGACATTAGCTGTGGACTGGAAAGGGTGTTACATTGGCTGTTTGTTTGCCTAGCCTTGCTGCGCTGATGTTGATGTATGCGCATGTTTGTTTGCTTGCTACTTGGCTGATTGTCTTTTTTATACATTTAAAACAAAGTGTTGGCTCGGCTATTGGTTTGTTATGTTTATGAAACTGCTTTGTTAAGAAACTGCTTTGTTATGTTTATGAAACTGATTTTTTTTTTTTTTTTATGTTTATGAAACTGTCTTTTTACTTGGTATCTTTGGGCCGGACATTGTGCTGGCCTGGCGAACTTCTTTTGGCAACTGGCTGCTCAAGTTTAATTAATAGCAACTTAACTTGAAGTTTATAAAGTGAATTCAAAATTTTCTGTGCTTTGTTATGTTTTTGAAACCGATTTTTTTTTTTTTTTTTTTTTTATATGTTTATGAAACTGTCTTTTTTTACTGCTTGGTATTGGGCTGGGCCGGACATTGTGCTGGCCTTGGTATTGGGCTGGGCTGGGTATTGGGCCTCAAATCGAATACTCGAATCGAATCGAATAATTCGAATATCAATTTCGAATCGAATACGAATCAATTTTTTTATTCGAATACGAATCGAATACGAATACGAATCGATTTTAATATTCGAATACGAATCGAATACGCTGATATTCGATTCGATTCGATTCGTTTACACCCCTACCCCCAGCCCTTGGTCCACGCGTTTGCTTTGGTCCAAAGGATAATTCAGTTTCCAAAATTCCCACAGATTAGTACTCCTTGCAACTTTGAAATAATTTCCTAAATCACTTCACACATGTGCACAGTATTCTAATTTTCAAACTCTTTACTTTCACTTTGGTCCTTGACATTTCAGCTTCTTGCAGTTTGATCCCTGTAGTCTTTTAATTCTTCACATCAATTTCTGAACTTTTCAACAATGTAGAACAGCACCTCAGCTTCCATAAATTTGCAGTCTGAATTTCTCCTCCGCTTCGGTTGACTTTTGACTTTACTAATTTTTATACTCGAAGCATAACTTTGAAGCACCAAAAATTACATCCGGAAAAATAACTACTAAATACAAATATTTTACCCCCGGATTACAATAAAAGCTCAATTGGAAAATAAAACCCCAATTACATCAAAACTAATCTAACTTACATCAAAATAATAATAAAATGTCTAGAAAATTAGGGAATTAATGTATACAAAATTCACCACATCAAATTCCCCCACGCCTAGACCATTACTCGTCCCTGAGTAATATCCTAACCCCACTCTAAGCACCGGTCTAATCAGCGTAGCATGGGAAGAAAATGATCCCTAATCTCCTCTAAACCATCAATCAAAAATCAACAAACTCAAACAACTCAATCAACGTACTCGGAGAATGGAACTCCGCTCCTTATCACTCCAACAATAACAATGGTATCAATGGCCTTAGCTCGACCCCAACTCCAAATATGAAAAAACGGGACATCCAAGCTAAGGCCCACACATCAAAGCCAAGGGGGAACTACAATGTCCTACTCTTCCCCCACGCTATCCTCTCACTACATACTCCCTCAAAAAATAAAGTCAATGCCCAAGCAAAGACTTACCTCGTGCAAAACACCAACAACCCTTATATCACCAAGAAGAAATTACGAGGATTTTCTATCCTACCGCCTCTAAATCAAATCCTCCTACACCAAGAATAGTCAATCCTACCCTACGCTCCAAACCTCCCTTATGCCTCCAACTCCGGTGATATAAAGGATTTCACAAATTTCACTTCCTCACCTTTTGCCTAAGCGCCATTTCGGGTTTTCACTTAGCCTCTCTTTTTTTTTTCATTTTTTTTTTTCATTTTTCATTCTTTTTTTTTTTTTCAATTTTTTTCAATTTTTTTTTTTTTCAATAAAGAATCAAGAAAACAACTTATACAAATAAAAAAACAACTATACAAACCCCACCCCCTCACTAAACAATGCATAGTCCCTTATGCATCATTACAAGTAAAAACAAATAAGAAAGGGATAGGAATACCTTTCGGGGCTACGGAGGTGGTGGAAACAAATCTGGCCCCCAAAAAGATCCTTGGCTCGAGCTACTCCCATATTGTTGTTGATCATGGGTGAATAATGGCAAAATTTCACGAGATTGGAAAGTATAGGGGCTAAAGTGAAACATATGGAAAAAGGGGGAAATAAGTTGGAAATAACAAGTTCGGGGGCTAAATTAAAAATATGGGGAAAAGAGGGGAAAATTTGGTTTTAGAAAGTTTTGGGGCTAAATTGAAAATTTGGGAAAAGGAAGGGCCAAGGTGAAAAAGATGGAAGCTGAAGGGCTAAGGGTTGGGCTGGAAAAAGGGGGGCTGGCCAAGCAAGGCCCAGCTGGGCAAGAGTGGCCGAGAGAGCTTGGCCTGGAAATTGGGGCATTGGCCTGGTCATTTCGTTCGTCTCGTAATTACATTTTTCCCTTTTTTTTTCACAGGCCTCTATTTTTTTAATTTATTTTATTTTTTTTTTTTTTTTTTTCAAGCCCTTTTTTTTTTTTTTTGTGTTACCTCAATTGAATGGAGGAGCAACAATCTGACCTTGACCTTGGACTACATAAATCAAAGCTGGCGCCTGGTACTTATGAGGCGGACGCCTCAAGGATCTAGGATTGGCGTTGGTTTTTTTTTTTTAACAAGTTTGAGGCGTGCGCATCAGGATTAGTAGGGCGGTGTGAATGTGTGCCCAAATTTTGTGGATTCACGCGAGTTTGAAGACATCCGAGTTATTTGAAAAACGGAGTCGCCACGCCATTTTGATTACCTCAAAACTTTGAAAAAAAGGTTTTTACTTGGGTTCGGAGGTTAAGTTATCCCTTGGGAAGAACGTTTGGCGTTCACCCAAAGTGCCTTGCCGGAGCAAGTCTCCCAAGATTTCGTGTCGTGCTTGCTTGCGTGCTTTCTTGTGTGCATGTGTTTGAGAAAAAAGGGGGGGAATGTCCCAAGTTGTCTTCCGGACGTACAAACCATTTGTTGGTTGTCGCTCGGGATTCCTTAGAATTTTATGTATTTGGGATTATGATCCCATCCTCATCTTATGACTTGTGATCATCGCATTTTAACCTCGGGACCCTCGGGACTTGCGTGATCGAGAGAATGACTCTCTTTTGGTCAAAGATGAGGTTCTTTAGAAAAGGAGGGTCCTTAGCCCATCAATCCTACGCTTTAAGACGGTCGAGCTCGTATAGAGGCTTCATACTCTTTCTTAAGCGATAATCGGAGATATAGGGTTCAAGGTTATCCCTTTCCAAAGAAATCGTGAACCTTTAATGGAAGGAACGATGTAAAGATAGGATCTTTTACACCGGTCCGTTCCAAGGTTGGGGGAAAGGGGAAATGCATGATGAAAAATGACTCTTTAATGAAAAGATGACATTTTTGGTTTTAGCAAATGATGCTTTTTGATTGAAAGAAATGATCTTTATGCAAGTGATGCGTAAAGATAGGATTTTTATGCAAATGATGCATTGGAAAAGGTTTTTGAATGCAAAGGATGCATTTTTATTGAAAAGATTGGATTTTTATGTGCAAATGATGCATAAAAATGACATTTTTATTTGAAAATGGGGGTTTTAGGTGCAAAGGATGCACCTTTATGAAAAAGACTACATTTTTATGACAAATGAGGTCTTAATGCATGCAAAAGGGAAAGGGGGTGATAAAGATGTGATCTTTATGAATAAATGCCAAGTCCCAAGCAAGATATATGAATGCAATGAGCAAGTATATCAATTAAAAGCAAGGTTAGGGCGTGCGAGGTTACCAATTGCTTCCTTTGCTTCTTCGAACGGAGCTAGGAGGAGAGGTTGGTCTTGGGTCTTCAAGGAGGAGGGAGATGGCTTCTTTAGCTTCTTTCTTCACCTTCTTGAGCTTGCACCAATATTCTTCACGTCTTGGGAGTGTTTATAAGTGTATTGTGTATTTTGTGCCTCTATTGTGTGTGTTGAAATGGGTAGAGGAGGCCTCTATTTATAGGTAATCTGGATAAGGTGAATGAAGCCGTGCGGCCAGGAGCAGCGAGCTAATGCAGCCGTGCGGGCTTATCCTGAATGACTCAGCATTCTAGAACCATACAAGGTGGCAAATTCTAGAACCCTCCTTCCTAATTAAGAAAAACATGTTTCTTAATTAGGAAGGATCCCCTTCAGCCCTTATTTAAGAAAAAACAGTTCCGGAATGTTTCCTAGGAACGGCCGAAGGAAAATGCAGGGAATTACCGGAAAACTTACCGAAATTGTCGGGAAAATTAACCGGAAGGCATGAGCCGGATTTGGGTACTTACGAAGCCCCTCGGCAACGTCACTTGCAAGGTAAGTGGGGTTGTCGATAGAAAAGGATCCGATCTGGCGAATTCCGAGATGGATTAGATGACCGAGACGGTCGAGTGGCTGAACCTTTTGGAAGGCTACCTACGTATCCCGGAGGAATCAAGCCAGGCCGTAGTTCGGAATAAGATCCGGCGAGGAAGGGAGAAGAGAAAGCGGTCTCTTCTTTGGGGAAAATAGAAAATGACCTAGGAGGTCAAGCAATTGATCCTCTGGGGATATGCTAGAAGTGACCAAGGTGGTCTCTAGGAGGGATTACTTCATCACTGAGGAGCGACGAAGGAACAGGGTGACCGAAGTGGTCGGATGGCTGGACCTTTTATAAAAGGCTACCTACGTATCCCGGAGGAATCAAGCCTTGATCGTAGTTAAAGCATCACTAGATAGTTAGGAACGATGTCTAGGATTCTTGAGATTTTGACAATTAATGGAGGCTGTCACACGATTGACAATTACTTGGAGGATGTCACCCGATTGACAACTACCGGAGGATGTCACCTAATTGAAACTAGAGCTTACGTCACTATCGAGTGGATAGAGGTAGCTAGAGTTTGGTGAACTTGAGCATACGTCTCAATCTCTTTCGAATCAGAGATATGGGTTGCTAAAGTTTGAAAAACTTGAGCATACGTCTCAATCTCTTTCGAATCGTAGATATGGGTTGCCAAAGCTAGAATGATTTAAGCATACGTCTCAATCTCTTTCGAATCAGAGATATGGGTTGCCAATGATTTGAGCATACGTCTCAATCTCTTTTGAATCAGAGATATGGGTTGCCAAAGTTTGAATGACTTAAGCATACGTCACTATTCATGACAGAGGTAGCTTAAGTTAAGAAGAACTCGACAATTCGGAGGTTGTCACCTAACGTTATCCCGTTATAACGAAATTAACGGAGGTGACTGGGAATAGAGCTTGATTGCTTAGGAGATAAGGGATATCTTCTGAAGAGGGTGTTATCTCAGTTAGAGGATAACGAGGATTGGAGGCCCAAGTGGAAAGTCCAAGGGCAAAATCGTAATTTTTGCTCAGAGCGAAAGAGGCCGCCCGGCATGAGAGGAAGGAAAAAGAGGCCGTACGGCTGGAAACTTGATTTTTACAGATTATTTAAAACAGATTTGAACGGGCTATTGGGCATTGTTGCCGCCCATTCAGCCGAGAGAGAGAGAGAGAGAGAGAGGAGAGAAGAAAGAATTTCGAAATTCTTTGAATTCCCTTGCTTCCCTTGATTTGAGATGGATCCGGCACCAAGACAAGCAAGGAGGAATGTCTCCGCGGCCGCTCAAAGGAAGAGGAAGGAGCTTGTCCGGACGGATAGGAGGTATGACTTTCTCACTCCTCCATCGGAGCTCTATCCGGGAAGGAGGGAGCACAAATCGACGAACCCGCGATCGGTTGGGGTAAGCGTTCTTATTTGGCTCAAATCCGATGATTTTGCTTGATTTTTGAATAATTTAGAGCTTAACCGAACTTAGGAATTTTCTAGGATTTTCTTAGGATTTTTGAATGATTTTGAGATGCATGAACAACCTATGAGGCTAAGAATATGCATGTGCAATTTATTTGATGAAAATTATGAGAATGACACACTTTTTTCTCGCAAATGAAGTAAGAATGAGAATTGTCTAAATATGAGACGGAGTTCTTGCCTTGTGCTAGAACTAGGTCAAAATTCTGATTTTCAATGAGAAAACATGATTTTGGAAGATGAAAAATGATTCATGCATGCCATTTTATTTGAAAAATAATGCTTATGTGCAAAGAATTGTGAAAATTATGATTTTGTGCCTTAGGAAAGCAACGTGCTTAAAATGACGTGTTTCAAATGATGAAAGTCACGTTTTTGATGCAAAAGATGCTAAAAAGACTTGTATGAATGCTTTTCTTTTGAAAAAATATGTGCACTTTTGTGACTATATGCATGCTTTTGAAATGAGATGAAGGACTGACACTTCTTTTTGATGTGCTTGTCTACAGGAGAACAAGTCTAGGGGACCATACGAGATAGCGGTGAATCTTTAGCGAGAGGATGCCGGATTTTGAGAAGAATGGGGTGAACTCTAAAGAGTTGGTGAGGGCTACCGGTGCGGGACGCGTTTGTGGAGGCCATCGGCACGGGAATTCACATCACCTCAAAGAGCAAGGGCCTGGTTCGGGCTCTTTCGAATTTTGGTGGGACTCTACTCATAGTTTCCACAGTGAGGGAGAGCTTGCGTGACTCCTGCCCGATTTTACGACGGTGCGGCTGCGGTTCACCGGGAGGCCCGTGACTTGGAGAGACCACATTACAGTGAGGAGTTCCGAGCTTTGGTTGGATTTGAGGCGATTCCCAAGGGATTGGGTATGGAGACGAGGAATGTCGAGGTGGCGATCCGGAAGCTGCATGCGGGACTTTCTTTGGTAGTGACGTGACCGCCCACCAAGCTGGTTAGAGCTTTCGTGTGGTTGATCTTTGTCGGTCACTATCTTTGCTAATTGGGACGCTAGCCATGACTTGCCTCCTTGACTCTTTGGTTGATGTGGATGGGATAGGGACGGTCTCTTGGGGAGAGGCCGGATTGGGTGAGTTATACTTCTCTCTGGACATGTACGGTCGAAACAAAGCTGCTTCTATGGATCGCTTCTCATTTGCCCTTGAGGTAGCCCCTCTTTCTCTTCTCTTTTCTCTTTTACGTCTTGAGACTTCTTATGAGAAAAATGACCTTTTTGATGTTTTTGAACATGCAGGCCTGGTTTTGCGAGGTGATCGGGTTCTTTCCTTGGAACCCGGCGAGTGATATCACCATTTTCCACTGCGATGGTTATTTGGAGGGGAGATGTGAGGGATAGGTTCACGGGGAAGACCCGGATCACTTTCGACTACAAGATGGTGAAGCACTGTGCTCAACAAGGATGGACCGGATGGAGTGGACTTCTACCCACAGGGCGGGTATCGGAGATTTTCTTTGGGAGAAGCTATTGAGGTGACAAGGCAGAGGAGGTGGCTCACTGGGGCTGACTTGCGACACCATATATACGGGGGACCGTTTCTCGAGGCGGCATGGTCATGTCCCTCCATTGGACGCCATTACTCCACACGATCCTCCGGCCACGGATGTTGCAGGCCTGTGGACTCGGCAAAGGGCGGGTGAGATTGAGAGGTACCAGGAGGTATAGGCGCGGAGGAGTATTTTGACATGGGTACCCCCTACGGCTGTGTTTGTGGAGCGGCGCACGAGGATGCCACGAAGGCGCGAAGGCGGCGGTCACTCGGGGATATGGGGAGGATGAGCCTGCGACCCGCCTATCCCTCTGCACACCTCTCATACGTCGTACACGGAGTACCGAGGAGGATGAGGATTCCTGTCCACGACACGAGGGAGCCCCAAGATACCCCCGCCACCCGATAGCACCGTGAGTATACTCTTAGGGTCTTATTCCCTTTTTAGCTTTCGCATTTTCTGTTTTTGCAATTTCTACGAGATTTTTCTCGAGATTTTCTCTTCTTTTACGAGGTTCCGGCTCGCACCTATGACAGGTTGGTCGGGCGAATAGGGCTGGAAAGACGTGTGCCGATCCTTGGTCAAGAAGCCGGCCTGCGCTACTAAAGCGTCAACAAGCGTGCAGAGCCTGTGCGCAAAGGAGGCATGTCGGGGTGCGGCATCCTCTTCCTCGGCCGGAGTACTCATCCCGGTGCCGGGCCTCGGGGCGAGGTCCTAATGCTGATATCTTGGAGCAGCTGGCGGAGTACGAGCACGACAACATCCCTCTTTCCGATGCGAGCGACCAGGAGGACGTGATGAGAGAGCCTAGCGTCTATGAGCTGAGCAGTGATGAGGAATGTTGGTCCCAAAGGTGGCAACAAGGGTGAAAATACAGCTAGAGGGGGGGGGTGAATAGCTGTTTAAAATTTTTCGCCCTCTTTTAAAGACTGAACCTCTTGCTTACAAAATCCTCTTGCGGTTGATAATAGGCGCAAGTGGTAGTATAAAATGCACGACGGAATAATAGAGTGTAAAGCGGTTTTGAGGCGGTTTGTAAAATGCGGTTTTGGTGGTGCGGTTTGGGAGGTGCGGTTTACAAATACATGTGGTTTTGACTTTGTTAACTCCAAACACTATTTCACAATAATGGATAGCTAAATAAAGATCAAACAGAGACAAAGATAAATAATTAGCAAGCACAAGAAATATAAATGCAGAAAGTAAGAACACGCTATTTGGAGTGGTTCAATCGATAAACGATCTACGTCCACTACCAAGATGGTTAGTCTTGGATTTCTAAGAGAGATTTTATATTAAGTATTGTGAGATTACAAAGTACAATAAAATCTTTTCTATGAAGAACAAATCCAAAACTATAACCAGTGTATCTCAAGTGTTTAATCTATGTGATTAGAACAAGTGAGGTGAGTGTGTGAGAACAAGATCAAGGCTCTTTAGATGCGTGAGATGTAGAGCACAATGATTCTTGATTGTGTTAAGGCTTGATTTACAGGGCTAGGAATATTTCTTGAAGTATGAAGATGAAGATTCAAAGGGTTGAATAATTTCTGGGCAGAGCTTCAGCCTCTATGAACACGGCAATTTTCCAATTTTTCAAGCAATCTTCAAATGGTGAAGATTGGGGTATTTATACCCAAGCATCAAGAAACTAGCCGTTGGATACGGTTGTTGAAGGACGGTACTTGATGCAATCCTATTGGTCCACAAAGAACCACTTTTGTCCTTTAGTACATTTGCTGCAGTAAAGGCGATCGGGCTCCATTGCAAGCAATGAGGTTAGGACACCTGTCACCTTTTTCAAGATCCTTGCGGATCTTTTCGACATTGAATCACGTGACAAGATATGGTGGTTGACTTTTGATATTGCTTGACGTGGATTCCAACGGATAAAAAGTTGTTCACTCCAAGTAGCCAATCATTGGATGCGGTTGGTGAGACGCGGTTAGGAATGTGCGGTTTTGCTACACCGGGAGGTTGCAAGGATGCGGTCGCACATGAAGCTGCACGGAGTGCGGTTCAAGGGCGGTTGCATGCGGTTGGTTCAAGCAAGTTCAAGACTTGAACCGCACTTGCGGTTTGCATGTGCGGTTCATGATGCGGTTTTGAATACTTCGGGAACTACAACCTTGCTTCCAATGAAACTTGTGCCGATCTTCAAGCCTAAGATTAACCTATTCTATAAAATGGACTTAGCTAAAAAATTGAAGTCTAAGCTTCATTACATAGGGTCCTAAAGTCCTTAAAATAGACAGGAGGTTATGGTATCAATCAAATCAAATACAAAATAGGAGGGTTAAAACATGCATACCCAACAATCTCCCTATTTGATTGATGCCATTACCTACTATAACAAAAGCAAACATTGTACTTGGTAAGAACATGTCCATAAGAATTAACATGGTAATTCATGTCCCAAGTCAATGCACACACTTAGCTTAAGCTATAGATTTCTATACTTTCTAAAAGATGAAAACTTACAATGTGGAAAGTATAGAAATGCATTCATGCACTTAAGAAATTGTGAGTTTAAGTTCAAAGTGCGGTTCAAACTGAAAGTTTAAACATCAATTCAAAATAGTGATTTTAAGTTAGAAAATATTTGAATGAGTTTATAAACCATAAGAGGTTTCATTGTTCTACAAACAAGCAGTTTGATATGAACAAGGTTTTGGAACCAATGATGCATTTTTCATTACTACCAATGCGGTTACACTTACAATGGTAGAGAAGCAAAATACAAAGGTTTCAAAAACAAAAGAAAGTTGGACAAAAATTACATGGAGTGTGGTCCAACAAATCAAAAAGGAGTTCAGCAAAAAAGGATAAAGGAATTACAAAATGAGAAATCCTAATGCTGACGCGGTTGATGATGCGGTTGATGATGGCGCGGTTGATGTTGATGGCGTGCTTGCTCTCTTGGTTGATTGACTTCTTCTTTGGGGCAGGCTGCGGTTGAGAAGGTCGAAGGCTGAGCTTTCACCTACGATATTTCTTTTGAGGGCTCTGAGGTCTTCGGCTGTGGCAAGAGTAGTCTCAACGGATCGTAGTGCGGTTCTGAGAATCGGCGGCGGCAGCGGTTCCAAGCGGCATCAACAGATCTAGTGTTTCCATCAACACTTTCCTTGATACGAGTAGTGAATCCTTCAATGCGGGCCTTCAAGGAATTGTAGAATGTGAAGATCTCATCCTGAATGGCTCTTGTTTGAGTAGAGAGAGCATCTCTAAGTGGTTCCAGATCAACAGTCACATTCAGGTTGGACTTCAATTCCTTGATGGAGTTGTCTAGCTTGAGGTTGAAGCCTGCTTTGAGGTTCTCAAATCTGAAGGAAATGTCATCATCAAAATTCCTTACTTGCTCTTTGATCTTGTCTCCCACTATGTTGAGATCAACATTTATTCTATCTTTAAGGGAGTCCAGTTCGGTAAAAATTTTCACCGCAAGTCATCTAGAGCGGTTTGGGAAGGAGCGGGCGAGGTTGAAGCTTCTGCGGTTGGGTTTCTTGGAGGGTCTTCATGAAAGCTATCGGTGCGAAGTTGGTGGAAGTGACAAACTCACTGGAAAGATTTGTGAGCATTTCATGAAGTTGGGTTTTTGAAACGGCATCACCCATGGCACTAAGCACTCCTCGGGCAAGATCTTCTTTAAAGCCACGAAAACACTCTGTAGCTGCGGTTTTAACAGCTTCAGCGGTTTGGATAGAGGAACTTCTCTCCCCCTTAATGGTATCAATCAAAAAGGCTTTAAGATTTGCCAATTCTAGGGCTTGAGCATCCACCTTGGCTAGAAGGGTTTGGTTGGAAGCGGTTAGGGAATTATTGGAGGCCTCAAGAGCGGCATTTGAGGCGGTTAGCTTGATCATGTGGCCTTGGTTTAAGAGAAGTTGGCCTTGGATAAGATTAAGGGTTGAAAGAATTTGGGAGTAATCTGAGGGTGCGGTTGGAGTTGAAGGAATTTGGGTAATTGAGGGAGGCGGTTGAGATTGTGTTGGAGGTGCGGTTTGGGAAATGGGTTGAAGGAGGGTTTGAAAAAGGCGGCTGGCAGGGACTGTATAAGGTGAAATTGTTGAGGGAGGAATTTGTTGTGTTTGGGGTAAAGGGATAGAAGCGGTTGGGATAGGTAAAGAGGGGATTGGTGCGGTTGAGATAGGAGCGGTTGAGGTAGGTGCGGTTGAGGGTGGAATGTTGGTGGTTGGAATTTCAGAAGTTATGGGGTTGGAATTTGATGAAGAACTGGTATGAGAGGTATGGACAGAAACCGGAGGGGTTCTTTGCGGCTGAGGGGGTGCGGTTTCAGGAATGGGTGAGGTTTGATGAGGCGGAGTAGGAAGGCGGTCAGGAGTAGGGGATTTTTGAGGTGGTGAATTTGCAGGAGGAGGAGTATTGTTGCGGTTGGGGGAAGGAGTTACTCGCGGTTAAGGTTGGAGATTGAGATGGTGGGGTGTGATGTGAGTAAGGTGGTGATTGGGCGCGGTTTGAATTTTGGATAGATGGGGAGCGGTTTGTTTTCTGAGGTGAGGGAGTTGGTGATTTGGATTGATAGGAGGAAGAATGAGATTTAGAAGGGGATTGGGACGGTGTATGTGAAGTGGAGTAGGAAGAGGATTTAGAAGGGGATGGAGAAGGGGAAGGTTGATTTCTGACTCTTTGAAGAAACCGCTTGGGGCCTTTGGTTGGGGTCTTCTTTTGGGCTAAGTGTTTGACCCTCTTTGGTTTCTCCCCCTGAGCGGTTGCAGCTCTTTGAGGTTGTGGAGGAGAAAGCGGTTTTGGTGATAGAGTTTTGGTTGGTGAGGAATGATGGGAGAGGATAGGAGATTGAGGTGGGGTTTGGGCAAGCGGTTTGGTTTGGGGCGGTTGAGAAGGTTGTGGTTGGGGAATAGGATCCTTGGTTTTTCCTGAGGCAGCACCCTTCTCAGCTTGCTTCTTCTTTATCCTCTCAATTTCAGCTTCATAGTAAGCGGCTAACTCCTCATCAGTCATTTTGGCTAGCTCAGCCTGAGTTTCTTTTGCCTTCTTGGCCCTTGCAATCAATGGAGGAATTGTAGCATCCTCCTCTTCTTCTTCTTCTTCAACCACTTCATCCAGAAGGGTCATCTTCTCTTTCCCTTTCCTTGGCTTCTTCTGGCTTGGGCCTGCACCAGATGAACCACGCGGTTGTGTTGGCGCGGTTGAAGTTGGCTTAAGAAGGGGTTCTGTAGGTGCTTTTCTTTTCCTTGAGACCTTTTTGATAGCTTTGCCAATGGCTTTTGATGCAGTCGCTGGAGTCATCTCCACATAATGTTCCTTGGGTTGAAAGGTATCAGCATCATACAGAGCTTTGTAGTCTTCATTGCCAAAAGAGAATCTGAAGGAGTGGCAAGCCTTGAGGCCAAAAGATTCTTCAACTCCCCAATGATAGCATATATCAGGAGTGGTTGTCTTCATATCTTCCAAGTGCTGATAGTTGCCAAAGATGGCGGTTAGCAGTCTACCAAACGGTCTCCACCTGGTATGCACATCCTTGGTCTTCAATTGGTAGGCATCAATACTGCTGGCCAGCTCTTTCATCAAGATTTTGGGCCAATGGAGCTTCATTCCGTTGTATATGGCACAGCAATACTGCCACTGAGAAGAGGTGAAGTTGTTGTGGTTTCCTGTCTTCCCACACACAGACTTCCCTACTAAGTAACACAAATGACTCATCATCTCTCCAAACTCTTTCCTAGCTATCTTCTTGTAGTTGCCAGTTAAAGAAGCCAGGGTTCCAGTAAGAGTTGAGCGAGGTAGCATCCACGAACCTCTTGGGACACTTCAAGCTGGAGCATCAGACACATGGAAATCGAAGGTGCTTCTGATGTCCAAGTAGTCAATTGAGACCTTAAACCCTTCAACAATTCCCACTAAGCTGGGTATCTTGGTTCCATCTGAAAGCTCAGTCACTCCCTTGACTGCGGTTTCATAAAATTGGTCAATGAAGGAGGGGATGGTAAAGGTTTGTTGTTTGTTGAAGAGGGGAAGGATTCCAGAAGCTTGCATCTTCCTAATCATCTCCCTTCCAAGAGCATCGGACCGCAACTCAGGTTCATTGATTTCCCAACCTGGTAGAAAGTACTTGGTATTCTACAAAGAAAACACACAAGTTAGAATACTTTAGGAAAATCACAGTTCACAAGCGGTTGGGGCACACATGCGGTTGGCAATAGTGCGGTTTTGGAAATGAGAATTTCCAACCACAAGGAAACTGTGAACACAGGTAGGAATCAAATGAGAAAAACACAAAAGTATATACTTAGTACGTGGCATTGTAATCCAAGGTTATCCCACACTGCAAGCGGTGCTTAGAGAGGAAGGTTATGGTGTCCAGCCTATATACTTAGTAAAACTTATGTAATTTTCTAGCATGCGGTTTGAAAATGTATATGCGGTTTTCAGCATGCGGTTTAGAAGTGAAAAAAAATATGCGGTTCAGGGATGCGGTTTTGAAACGATAATTAAGCAATTATAAGTGCGGTTTCAAAACATAGCATGCGGTTTAAACATGTAACAAAGTAAAATTTTCAGAAATTTTCTAAGTATGGAAAAACAGGTTTGAAAATTAGGTCAAGCCAAAACATAAGAATTTTTCTGAAAAAGCATGATGAACAGTTACTTGAGTGCATGAAGAACACGAAGAACACCAAGAACAAGATTTTGAAAAAGTTAACCAAAATGAACAAATAACATGTCAAAATGATCACATTGAGCAGTAGATTAACAATATAACAATAAAAATATCTACTTTACTCAGAATCACCCAGAAAATGAAGAAATTATAAAGTGGGTTTTCGAAACAAACATCTTCAAAAGTTCAAAATCAGTGTCCTAGATGATCATTGATCATAAAATAAAGTATATAATCCTAATCTAGTCAAGATTCCGAACATAACCCAACAAATATTAAGCAAAATGATCAAGATTTGAAGCAAGTATGAACAAAAGTCAGTTATGGGTGTTCGAAGCTTCATGGTGTTCATCAATGGCAGAAACAGTTCAATAGCATGTATAATTTGCAGAATATTAAAGAGTTTAGGTTTAAGAAATCATACCATGTCTTCAATGGGTTTGGGTGCCATTGATGAAGAAAGACTTAGAAACTTATGAAGTTTTTGAAGAATGGGTTTGGTGAGCTCTGACAGAAACGTACGGTGACAGAGAGAGTGAAGACAGTAAAAGTTTGAAAAGGTGTATTGTGTCTTCTATATATAGAAAAAGATTAGGGTTTGGCAGTTGAAAGGACACATTGGTTCACCAACTTAGTGAATCATTGCAAAGACAATCATCCTTTCAGCTTCACACATCAACCAATGACGGCTGACATGAAGGCCATTTAATGCTAATGTTCCCTTTGCATTAAATGCACTCAAAATTTAAATTTTCGTGGGAAAACATTTGCAAATAAACCCTTAAAGAAAAAAGAAGGACTGAAAAATAAATAAAAGGAATTTGAACAGTTTTTTTTTTTTTTAAATAACTATAATTAAGAGTAAAGATAGAAAATACTCCAAGTTGAACTGCGGTTGAGATCAAGCGGTTGAAGCTATGGCATGCGGTTTTAAGTGAAGCGGTTAGGGTGCGGTGCGGTTTGAGAATCCTTGCGGTTTGGTACACGCGGTTCAACAGGTGGAATTGAAACTATACTCAACAACCAAGTTAGTTAATAAAAAGAATGGAATTTATTTAAGTTCAAGCATACCCATTTCTCCTGCGAGGAAAGAAAACCTCTTGGAGTCAAGAGCCTTTGTGAGGATGTCGGCAATGCGGTTGTCTGTCCCCACGTACTCTAAATGGATATTCCTCTTCTCCACATGGTCTTTGAGGAAATGATACTTGATATCAATATGCTTGGTCTTGGAATGCATGACGGGGTTGTTGGAGACTGAAATAGTTGAAGTGTTGTCACACATGATGGGGCAATTCCCTTCATGGATTCCATAGTCTACCAAGCTGTGCTTCATCCAAAGGATTTGACCAACAACTACCGGCCGCAATATACTCGGCCTCGTGGTTGACACTTTGGCCCGAAGCTTGCTTTTTGCGGCCCAAGCAACTAGTCTATTCCGAGGAAATGACAAGTACCACTAGTGCTTTTCTGTCAATAGTACAAGCTGCATAATGCGCATCGAATAACCTACAAGATCGAAGTTCGAATCTTTGGAATACCAAAGTCCAAGATTAGTGGTTCCAGATAAATAGCGGATTATACGCTTGGCTTGCAATAAGATGTGCTTCTCTAGGATCTGCTTGATAGCGTGCACATACACAGACACTAAACATGATATCGGGCCTACTAGCAGTTAAGTAAAGTAATGAACCGATCATACCTCGATATAAAGTCTGATCAACTTTCTTACCTTTGAGATCTTTATCTAGCTTATTGCCGGTGGCCATAGGAGTATCATATGCTTTAGCATTTTCTAATCCAAACTTCTTTATCAACTCCTTGGTGTACTTGGCTTGGCTGAGGAAAATACCTTCTTCGCATTGCTTGATTTGAAGCCCGAGGAAGAAAGTTAATTCTCCCATCATGCTCATCTCAAACTTGCTTTTCATTAGCTTTTCGAAACGCTTACAAAGTAACTCATTAGTAGAACCAAAAATAATATCATCGACATAAATTTGAACAAGTAAAGTGTGCTCATTATATTTGGCAATAAAAAGAGTTGTATCAATTTTACCACGTTTAAATCCCTTTTCTAGTAAAAATTTAGAAAGAGTCTCATACCATGCCCTTGGAGCTTGCTTAAGTCCATACAAAGCCTTTTGGAGTTTGTAGACATGATTGGGAAATTTGGAGTCTTCAAATCCAGGAGGTTGGGCAACATACACGGTCTCTTGCAGTTCGCCGTTGAGGAATGCACTTTTTACGTCCATTTGATATAACTTGAAACGCTTGAAAGAGGCGTAGTCTAAGAAGATTCGATAGCTTCCAATCTTGCAAGCTGGAGCAAAGGTTTCATCATAATCAATTCCTTCTTCTTGCCTATATCCTTGTGCAACCAACCTTGCTTTATTCCTAGTGATGCTTCCATTCTCGTCCATCTTATTCCTAAATACCCACTTAGTTCCTATCACTCCTTGATCCCGAGGTCTAGGCACCAAAGTCCAGACCGTGCATCTTTCAAACTGGTTGAGTTCTTCTTGCATAGCAACAACCCAACTGGAATCTTGGAGTGCTTCATCAATCTTCTTGGGTTCAACTTGAGATAAAAGAGAAGTATGCTCATCATAATTTGATCTCCTTGTTTGAACACCGGAAAGCAGATCACCAATCACATTTGTGAGGGTGGCTAGCGACTTCACGAACCTCAGGGGTAAGTCTGGTTGGACGAGGTTTCTTGAAGATCTTCAATTGGAACATCGTTAGATCCTTCGGCGAAGTCATGAAAGGTAAGTTGACGAAGAGGTTCTATAAGCTGGATAGGGGAATTCTCAACTTCATCTTCCCTTGCGGTTGCATCCGGAGAGGGTTCTTCAGGTGCGGTTTGAAAGGTGTGGTTTGAGGGAATGTCGGTTGAGGGTCCGGATTTTGCGGTTGAGGTTCGGTGCGGTTTGAGATGGTTCACTGGTTCATTATGCTCAACAAAATCATCGGCAACATTTGGAGCCAAATGTGGCTCAAGGAGAGAATGCTCATCAAAAGTAACATGGACGAGACTCTACTATTTTTAAACTAGTTTTATTGAAAATACGAAAAGCTTTAGAATGTTTAGCATACCCAACAAAAATACCTTCGTCGGCCTTGGCTCCGAATTTACCTCTATTTTCTCTTCCGTTGTAGAGGACAAAGCATTTGCACCAAAGATCTTGAAGAATGCAATGTTGGGGGTTCTTCCTCGCCAAAGCTCATAGGGAGTCTTATTATAGGTTTTGTTGATGAGGGAGCGGTTACGAGTGAAGCATGCGGTATTGATTGCTTCGGCCCAAAAATACCGAGGTAGCTTCGCTTCGTATATCATTGTCTTTCCGGCCTCAATCAACGTCCTATTCTTCCTTTCCACAACCCCATTTTGTTGTGGAACACCAGTGTGGAAAAATTGTGATCAATCCCATGGTCATCACAATACCGAGCAACACCGTTGTTCTTGAATTCTCGTTCCATTATACGATCGAACACTAACGATGTCATCTTCTTTTTGAGTTTGGAGCCGTCTAAAAAGTGCGGTGAGAATCTCATAACAATCATCTTTGGAAATCATCATCTCAACCCACGTATATCTTGAGTAATCATCCACCACCACTAAGGTATATCTATTTCCTCCAATCTTTGGCCGGTGGTTACGGGTCCAAACAAATCTATGTGAAGCGGTTGTAAGCATCTTGAAGTTGATGGAGCGGTCTTGCTGGTGAAAGACGACGCGGATCGCTTACAGCCGGCATGCCTTGCATTTCTACGGATGGTGGTCGGCCACTTTGGGTAAACCACGAATGAGGTTTTCCCTACCAATCTTTGCAAGATACTTGAAGTTCAAGTGGCTCAACCTCTTGTGCCATAGCCAACTATTTTCGCTCACATTCTTAGCTACAAAACAGAGATTAGTAATACTACATGCAGAATTTAGATCAATAATGTAAATATTACTCTTACGAATCCGAGAGTAGGGTGACGCCGGAAATGCTATCTTTGATAAAGCAATTTGATGACGTGAAGTTGCAAAGCATTCCTTTGTCGCAAAATTGAGAAATTGAAAGGAGGTTGTGCTTGAGTCCATCGACAAGAGAAACCTTCTCAATAGTTAGGTTTCCTCTCCTTATTACACCATATCCAATGGTCTTGCCTTTGTTGTTATCACCAAAGGTTACAGATGGACCACTTGCTTCAACGACATCTTCAAGTAATGATCTATCTCCAGTCATATGTCTTGAGCAGCCACTGTCAAGATACCATTCATTATCCTTGGAGTGACCAGCCATGAAGCAGAGGACCTCAACATAGCGATCGTAGGTTTGACGCAAGGTTTCGTTGGGTTTTCTGTTGAAGTTGTTGTAGGATCTTTCAACAGTGTATAATTTGTTTTCCTTGCACTCATCATCACCTTCGAGGTAGCTCTCTATGGCATCCCACATCTGCTTTGCGGTTTTGAGGTACATTACTTTCTGTAGAGTTGATACGGGGAGGGTTCCAGAAATGATGAACCTCGCCTTGCTGTCCAAGGCAACTATTCTCTTCTCTTCATCCGACCACTCATCTTTTGGCTTTTTGACCTCTGGAGTTTCAGCATTGGTGGTTGCATCAGTATTAGCCTTCATTGGAATTAGAGGGCCATTGATCACGCATTCCACCAGCATCTCATCTATGGTTTCCAAATGAATAAGCATTCGGCACTTCCAGATGTCAAAGTGGTCTTCGTCCAACATTGGAATGTGTGAATAGTTAACAGTAGTCATTGTCTTTGAGGTTGCCATATCGAATCGGCACCCAAGCTGTTAAGCGTGAAAAACAGTGGTTTTAAAATGGGTTAGCTCTGATACCACTTGTTGGTCCCAAAGGTGGCAACAAGGGTGAAAATACGCCTAGAGGGGGTGAATAGGCTGTTTAAAATTTTTCGCCCTCTTTTAAAGGCGAACCTCTTGCTTACAAAATCCTCTTGCAGTTGATAATAGACTGCAAGTGATAGTATAAAATGCACAGCGGAATAATAGAGTGTAAAGCGGTTTTGAGAGGCGGTTTGTAAAATGCGGTTTTGGTGGTGCGGTTTTGGGAGGTGCAGTTTTACAAATACATGTGGTTTTGACTTTGTTAACTCCAAACACTATTTCACAATAATGGATAGCTAAATAAAGATCAAACAGAGACAAAGATAAATAATTAGCAAGCACAAGAAATATAAATGCAGAAAGTAAGAACACGCTATTTGGAGTGGTTCAATCGATAAACGATCTACGTCCACTACCAAGATGGTTAGTCTTGGATTTCTAAGAGAGATTTTATATTAAGTATTGTGAGATTACAAAGTACAATAAAATCTTTTCTATGAAGAACAAATCCAAAACTATAACCAGTGTATCTCAAGTGTTTAATCTATGTGATTAGAACAAGTGAGGTGAGTGTGTGAGAACAAGATCAAGGCTCTTTAGATCTGTGAGATGTAGAGCACAATGATTCTTGATTGTGTTAAGGCTTGATTTATGGGCTAGGAATATTTCTTGAAGTATGAAGATGAAGATTCAAAGGGTTGAATAATTTACGGCGTAGCTTCGGCTTCTATGAACACGACAATTTTCCAATTTTTCAAGCAATCTTCAAATGGTGAAGATTGGGGGTATTTATACCCAAGCATCAAGAAACTAGCCGTTGGATACATTGTTGAAGGACGGTACTTGATGCAATCCTATTGGTCTACACAACCACTTTTGTCCTTTGGTACAGTAGCTGCAGGTAAAGCCGATCGGGCTCAGGCAAGCAATGAGGTTAGGACACTGTCACCTTTTCAAGATCCTTGCGAGATCTTTTCGACATTGAATCACGTGACAAGATATGGTGGTTGACTTTTGATATTGTGACGTGGATTCCAACGGATAAAAAGTTGTTCACTCCAAGTAGCCAATCATTGGATGCGGTTGGTGAGACGCGGTTAGGAATGTGCGGTTTTGCTACACCAGGAGGTTGCAAGGATGCGGTCGCACATGAACTGCACAGGTGCGGTTCAAGGGCGGTTGCATGCGGTTGGTTCAAGAAGCAAGTTCAAGACTTGAACTGCACTTGCGGTTTGCATGTGCGGTTCATGATGCGGTTTTGAATACTTCAGGAACTACAACCTTGCTTCCAATGAAACTTGTGCCAGTCTTCAAGCCTAAGATTAACCTATTCTATAAAATGGACTTAGCTAAAAAATTGAAGTCTAAGCTTCATTACATAGGGTCCTAAAGTCCTTAAAATAGACAGGAGGTTATGGTATCAATCAAATCAAATACAAAATAGGAGGGTTAAAACATGCATACCCAACAAGGAAGAAGAAGAATCTGAGGCCTAGGGGGTCTCTAGAGTAGATTTGGAACAAAACAAACAATGAACACTTTTTTATGCACAACTTGTTTATTTTTTGCTTTATTTTGACGCCGGTGGGGCGAAGACATTGTATTTACGCTTTATTTACTTTTCTAATTTATGCTTTTTCAATTTGCATATTATCTGAGCCTCGGGGCGACTTTTTTGCTTGGAATTGAGGCTGAAACTGGGCCAAAATAATATATAATGATATAAAACTGCTTGGGTGGCTTCTGGTCATGTTTTTGTACAGGTTTTGGTTGAGAAAGTGGGGTGAAAACTCCCTTGGGCAGCAACTTTGGTTGCTGCAGATTTGCAATTTACATCAGGCAAATGAAGCCGTGCGGCATGGCCTTGAGGGCAAAAGAGGCCGTGCGGCTCACGGTTCTGTCCGGGTGGTCATTTTTTGAATAAAACCAAAGCTTGGCCATTTCATTTTATTTTCAACCCAAACTTGTTTCAACTGTTCCTGTGGCATATTTTGGACCTAAAGACACCACCTTTGATCACTTTTGCGATGGAGAGGCCCGTTAGACTACAAAGGGGGAAGAGAGACCATTTTCTGTCCGGTCTTCAATCTTGGGCGAGACATAACTTCCAAAATCACAAGGGGCTGCTTGATTCTTCCTTCAAGATCAAGTCTTTATGGCATTTGAGGGATCTCCCGCCCGATTGGGACCTCGTTGAGAGCCGCAGCAAAGTTACGGGACGTCCGGAGACATGTTTCTTGCTTTTCTTACAACGAAATCGTCCCAACGCACGAAGACTTCGTGAGCCTTGATTGGGGGTCCCGAGGCGAGGCTATATCTATTCCGCTGATCGGAGACGTGCCGGTGGCGGTAAAGCTTGCATCTTTTCTGCAGATTCCTGCAGGAGAGGCTGAGGAGATGATGGTAGCCTCGGACAGGATTGACCTTTCCGATATCCCGGCAGAGTTTGGATCTCCAGCTATGGCCGCTACCATGGTGGCTATGGACGCATTTATCCTTTGCGTCTTTTACGTTCATTTCTTCTTTGAGTCCGTGGGGATTTGTCACGGTGGTCTCCTGGACATGGTCGAGAGGCTGCAGGTGGGAAGGATATCGTCCCACCGGTTTTGGGGGAGACTTTGCATGGGATCGACGGGATGGCTCGGGAGACCATTTCATGAGGTCCGGGAGTCGGGCTGTGTTGACTTTGTGGGCTGCAGGAGAGGCTCGGGGCTTTGCACGGGGCTTTGCCGACTCGGTGCCCTTGGGTGATTTCTCGGAGAGGTGCACCTAGGCGACGGGACCGGGGTAGGCGGGAGCCGATGATGGCTAGGCTATCCACTTCGGACATGATTCGTTGGTGGATACCACACTTTGGAGGTTGCGGACCCGGGAGGATATTTCAGGAGTCTTATGCGTGAGGGTTCCGTGATTCTCGCCGGTCATCTTTCTACATACCCCGCTTGGTATCCGAGGCGGTTTGGGAGCTTTACGGGAGCCTTTGAGTGGCTGGGAGGACATCCGGACCATGGAGGTGATGTCTCTAGACATGAGGGACCCGGCCCGGCTTCACTTTTTTCTCGAGGGCTTGGACATACACTTTGCTTTCCCACCCGGGGCTATCTTTAGGAGCAGGAAGAGCACGATCTTGACCACTGTCTACTTGACCGGTACGAGAGGGAGATGGGAGCGATTCGGGTTATCTTGGAGGATAGACGCCGAGTTTTATTGGGGGCGACCACGACTCGAGTAGGACTCGAGGGAGACCGAGGCTAAGGCGAGTTGCCATAACCAATCGGAGTGACTTGGTCGGGGACATGGAGGCTCGGTACAAGAGGTTGTCCGAGGTTGCTCATTTGACCGAGTCTCGAGAGGGAGGAGATATGGACTCGTGCTCGTATAGAGAGAGCGCTTATTGACACGGGGTTGGTAGAGGCTCAAGTGAGGATACCAGAGGTCGGGATGAGGGATACCGACATTATTGAGAAGAAAAGGAAGAAGACTCGACGAGGCCGAGGAAAAGGGAAGAAGACTGAAGAAGACTCGGCGAATGACGACTGACAAGTCTTTTCTCAAGATCCTCTTATTGCCATTTGCAAACACATTAGTTTATTTAGGCATTTTATTGTATTTTAGATCTTTTTAGCGAGGTTAGCGAGAGTCAAGAGGTAGACCGTGCTTGAACTCATCAATAAATTTTTGACTTGTAATGAACAAGAAATATTATTTTAGAAATTAATCAAGACATGTTTCATGGAAATTCAAATGTCTTATTACTTGGGACCCGTTTTATGAAAACTGAAATACCCTTTTATTTATTGCTAAGGACGCACTTTATGGAAGCTTTATTGCCCTTTTTTATTGTTTAGACCGAACCATATATGGCTGCCTACGTTCCCCTTTTACAAGAAAGGCTAAGGGGCTCAGGTCTTCGTAGTTCATTATGGTGAACTAACAAAACTAAGTCTTTTGTTTTTTTTTTGTTCTTTGGAACCCTGTTTTTTGCCTAGACCGCCCTTTTTGGGTTTTTCAGCCTAGCTGGGTATTACTCTTTTTGCACTAAGATTTTTTTTCTTTTTTTCTTTTTATATATATATTTTTTTATTATTTTTTTTTCGTGCAACCCTGTTTTTTGCCTAGACCGCCCTTTTTGGGGTTTTTCAGCCTAGCTGGGTATTACTCTTTTTGCACTAAGATTTTTCTTTTTTTTTCTTTTTTTTTTATTATTAGACATAGTATCTTCGGAGTTTATCACCGTTATTGGGTGGACAAAGGGATTGCCGTCCAAGTCGCAAGCTTCATTGCTCCTCCCGACGGTATCTTACGCACTACATAAGGGCCGATCCAAACGGGTTCCCATTTTCCCGGGGGTTGTCTGCGGTAGGGGCTTTACTTTCAACACTAAGTCACCCTCTTTGATGTTTCGGCTTTGACTTTCTTATCAAACGCTCTGGCCATTCGCCTCTGGTAGGCTCGGGTGTGCTCCATGGCTTTGAGCCTTCTCTCATTGAGTAGGGCCAACTCATCATGCCGGCTTCGTAGCCATTCTACTTCGTTGACACTGTTTTCCAGGAGGACCCTTAATGACGGGATTTCCAACTCCACCGGTAACTTGCTTCCATCCCGTAAGTTAGGGCAAAAGGAGTTTCTCCTGTGGGTACATTCGACAGGACGTTACGTAGCCCCGAGTGCTAGGTGCGGCTTTTCGGGCCAATCACGACCACGGGTGGCCATCTTCCGGATGATCCGCTCGAGTGTCTTATTAGCGGCTTCCACGGCTCCATTGGTGCGAGGTGCATGCGGGGACGACTTGTGGCGAGTAACTACGAATCGACGGCGGTCTATCGTAGTCTCCTTCGAAGTGTGACCCATTATCGAAATGATCTCGTTGGGCACCCCATATCTGCACATTATGTTTTCTTTGATGAAGCTGGGCCACTTTTACGGAAGTGAGGACCTTGTAGGACTTGGCCTCTACCCACTTGGTGAAGTAGTCGATGGCTACCAACACGAACTCGTGCCCATTGCTTCCTGTCGGGGCTATTTTCCCTATCACGTCAATGCCCCAAGTTGCAAACGGCCAAGGAGTCATCATGCAGTACAGATCATGAGGTGGGAGATGGTTGAGGTTGGCAAACCGCTGGCACTTGTCGCAGTTCGGACGTCTTTGGGCCTTGATCTGTCTCCATGGAGATCCGGTAGTAACCCATTCGAGGATCACTTGCATCGGGGCTCGGCATTCATGTGAGGACCGCAAGGACCATTGTGGACTTCGGTCATCAACTCTCTGGCTCTTTCTTGAGTGACACATAAGAGGAGCGGTCCTTGATACCGCTTCTTGTACAGGTTGCCTCCTAGGATGACATAATGGGAGGCCAACCTTTTCAGGGCTCGCAAGCTTTTGGCTCGACTCCTTATTTTGGTCTACCTTCTTCGTCTCGAAAGGCGACTCTCCGTCTTTGAGGAATTGGTAAATACGATTGTACCAAGGTTCCTTTATAGGCTCGGGTCCCAGGTCCACTTCACAACGAAGGCTGGGGCTTCTCTTCTACCCACTACGAAGGGCTTTATGGATTTTCCCTCGGGGATCTCTACCAATGAGGCTAGAGTAGCTAGGGCATCTGCGAATCTGTTCTTTTCCTCGGCAAGTAGTGGAAAGTCACTTCTCTGAAGCTGTCCGATTAACTCCTCCATATGGGCATTATACCGTTGCAGATTGGGGTCCACAGTCTTCCACTTGTTGGAGACTTGGTTGATGATCGTGGCCGAGTCTCCGTAAACTTCGAGCTCCTTGACATTTCATTCTAAGGTAGCCTCCAAACCAGCAATGCGGGCTTCATACTCGGCGACATTGTTCGTGGCGGGAAAGTTCAACTTGAGGGCTATGGGGGTATGCTCATCTTTCGGATCGACCAATAGCATTCCTACACCATTTCCTCTTTTGTTAGCGGCTCAGTCAAAGAACAATTGCCATCTATTCTCAGGCTCAGCTGCAAAGATCCCTTCATCGGGAATTGGGGTTCGGGCCCTCTGTCTTCATTGCGGGAAGTTCGCCGGGTGATCGACAATGCTTGACCCTTGATGGCCTTTACGGTCACATAGTTGATGTCGTATACGCCAAGAAGAAGGACCACTTCGCTAAACGCATCGAGAGGGAAGGCTTGTCAAAGATGTACTTGATGGGGTCCATTTTCGAGACCAAATTCACGGGGTGGGCTTGCATATAATGCTTCAACTTGCCGACTACCCGGACCGATCTGCACGAGTCTTTTCACATCTTTGAGTAATTGAGCTCACTCCCGTAGCTTCCAGGGCGACAAAGTAAATGGCGTTTTCTACCCGAGAGTCTTTCTTCTCTTGGGCCGGCATAGCTCAGTGCCGTGTACGTGACAGTGAGATAGAGCGAGAAGAGGCTTGTCTATGTGGGGGCATAGTAGGGGGATGTACTAAGTATGCCATGATACGGTCAAAGGCATCTTGGCATTCTTCGGTCCATTACGTGTCCACATTCTTCTTCATGAGCTTGAAGATGGGCTCGCACATAGTGGTCAGTGATTGACGAAACGGGTGATGTCTTGCAATTTACCCATGAAGCTCTTGACTTGTGCGGGTTTGAGGTGGCCTCATATCCATGATGGCTTTGATCTTTCGGGGGTCAACTTCTATACCTCGCTACTGTGACCATATACCCAAGCACTTTTCCCCTTGTCACTCCGAAGGTGCATTTGGCGGTGGTTTAGTCTCATGGAATGCTGTCTCAGCCTCTCAAAGAATTTTCGTAGGTCAACAAAGTGCTGCCCACCCTTTCCTTTGGAGTGGATTATCATATCATCTACGTAGACCTCAATCTCCTTGTGGATCATGTCATGAAAAAGCGCGGTCGCTGCCCTTTGGTAAGTAGCCCCGGCATTCTTGAGCCCGAATGGCATTCTTGTATAACGGTAGGTTCCCGTGGTGTGGTGAAGGCTATCTTTTCTTGGTCTTCCTCGGCCATCTTGATGCGGTTGTAGCACAAAAACCATCAACGAAGGATTTGACTTCGTAGTTGGAAGTGGAGTCCACCGGGATGTCTATGTTTGGCGAGAGGGTAGTCGTCTTTGGGGCTGGCCTTGTTCGGATCTCGGAAATCCACACGGCAGCGCACCTTCCCATTGGCCTTGGTTACGGTCACGATGTTGGACAACCATATCGGGTATTCAATGACTACGATGAACCCTACCCGCGGTAGCTTCTCAATTTCTTCCTTGACCGTAGAGACCATTCCGGCTTGATCTTTCTCGGTTTACGCTGCGGCTTAGCATGCGGTGCTAGAGGGATTACGTGCTCTACTATCGAGCTGTCTAGCCCCGGCATATCCTTGTATGACCATGCAAACACGTCGACGTATTCTACGAGCGGCTCGATCAATCTGTCCCTTTCAACCCCCTGGAAGAAGCTTCCAATCTGTGTCTCTTTAGGTTCCTCAATAGTACCCAAGTTCACACTTATCAAAACCTCCTCGGCGACTTGGGCCCGGTTTTCCTTTTTTACGAAACACTGCTTAAAGATTTCTTTAATGTATTGTTCGTTTAGTGTGTTTGCATCTTGTTCAAATGATTCATTATTAAGCTGTTGTTAAGTTTTGAGTTAATTTATCATTTGTTAAGTTGGCAATAAGAGGATAATCAGAAAGATTTGTCATTTCATTCAAAATAAGGGGAAAGATGACAACGATTACATTTTCATAATCCTCGGGCGTGAGGCCTTCGGATGACTACGAGGGCTGGAATTCAAAGATTCTGACTCGGCGAATAGACGCTGCCGACTCTGGACCCTACGCTACTTATTGACTCGAAGGGGACTTGACAAGGGTTGGACCGGGATCTCACTCCTTCTTGCTTTGTTGCCACAGGGAGTAGCGGTCTTGCCCGGCGTTGTCATTTGATTGTGCACTCTGCGGATCATTATTGCCTTTGTCGACACCAATTCCATAGGAAGTACTCGGGCGATACGGCGGAATCTCCTTTACGAACTTAACTTCATCCATTTGTACCTCTGGGGCGGTAGGACCGGTTGTGCTTTCGGCATACGAGATACAACTTTCTTCATCCCAAAAGTCTTACGGCTTGTTCACTCTTCTCTCTACCTTTTCCCAAACGGGGGTTGGGAATGATCCTCGGGAGTAGTAAGAGCCATTACAAACACATTATGCTCATCATGGGTGATGAAGGGTTACGGAGAGACTTTCATTAACATGGCTTGTTTTACTTCAAACTCGCGAGTCTTCATAAGTGAGCCTTTCTTATGTAATCTTGACCATGGTTCTTGGTTCGATGTCGTAGAAAAGAGGCCGAGCTCGACAACATTAACGAAATCGGTTCCGACTATGGGTCCAAGCTGTCCCTCCATGGCGGCGGCATTAATCGAGATCTTTCCATTTCCTGTAATTCGGCATAAGGAACATTGAATTTCGGGATACCTATGACCTCTGGATTTCCAAAACCGTTTCCATTTGTTCCTCCGAACTCGATCATGTTGACTCGATTGTTAGCGGGAAGAGGATTCTTGACCACATTGGGACCCCGAGGTGGTTCTAGCTTGCCTTCTTCAACTAGGCGAGAGATCGGGAACTTCGGGTAGGTGCAATCATTAGTGTTATGGCCATGATATTTGTGAAAGCGACAGTGTTTGGTCTCGTCCATTACGTCTTGGGGTTCTGGGCTTCCGGTTTTCCAAGGTACGATGAGTCCTTGGGCTACCAAACCGTCGAAGACCTTTTCTAGTGGCATTCCGAAATCTTCGGCGGTATAGAAAGGGAGCTTTGGCTTTGCGGCGGCTTGGCACGCATTACGTCCCGCTTTCTCATTACGAATGTAATTAACGGCGCCAATCACTTCTTTTCCTTTCACGGTGACAGTGGGGCATTTGACACCGGTGCTTTGTAGCGATAAGGCTGGCATTCTGTGGCGGGGCCATATTGAAGGCATTCTCAAACTTGGTGCCGGCATTTACCATTGCCCGAAGGTCGGGATAGTAGTAATTGCCAATTTGGACTCTTAGTTGAGGTTTCAAGCAAGATTGGAAGATCTCCATCATTCCTCTTCATTGAGTGGGGTCATCATTTCACGAGCTTCCAATTCCATCTCTTGTAGAATTCACTTGCTGGCTCATCCGAACGTTGTAGGGTACCACTGTAGGTCATTCAGGCTGGTTTCCCAATTCAAATTGGCCTTATACTTTTCTAGGAACGCTTCCTTGATCTGGTCCCAAGTAGCTCGGGCCTCTGGTTTCACATGCGGGAACCACCTAAGAGTGAACCTTTTAATGATAGCGAAAATGGTCGGCCATTTGTTGCTGCGTACAATCTTTGGCTCTCATGGCAAGAATGTAGCTTTCAATGTGAGTCAGGGGACAATCGGTGTCGTTGAACTTTTCAATTTACGGCATTCGGAATTTTGGAGGGAGAGGGACAACTTTCTTTGGGATCGGTGATGCGGTATCTTGTCCTCTTGGTGTTTATTTCCCAAACTTCTCTTGCATGGACCTAACTTGTTCCATTAGCCAAGCCATGTCGGAGTCGGGGGATGGTTTAGGATTGCTCGATTAGGAGAAGGCTTATCGATTTGGGTGGAAGGACGGTAGGTGGCACGGTGGTAGGTGGTACCAAGGCTTGGGGATCTTTGGAGGGAAGTAAGTGTAAACTTGACCGGGTCCCGTGTTCCCGTGAGAGACGGGCCGGAGGCATAGGAATTAGGCTCATAATTTCCGAAGTAGGAAAAAGGACACGGAACCTCACGGGGTCTGTTGGCAAAGTTGGAGGTGGAAGATCTGTTTGTGGCGGGACATGAATTGAAAGGATCATTGAGCTGATTTTGAGGCCTAGGGAATGCACGGGATTGCCCATGCCGAGGAGAGGGAGTGAATCCCATGGGGTAATGCGAGAGGCTGCGTAACCGGGATAGGCTGAGGCGTTTGCTTTTACGGTGATAGGGAACAAAGTGGGTCTCATTTGAGGAGGTGAGGGTGTCGGGATCTGATGGCTTGAGATGTTGGAAAGGGCGAAGAGGGGTAATCTGGATAAGGGATCGTATGAGGATGGAGGAGGGCATTGGTTATAGGGTGATGGGTGAGATGGCTGCTTACGGAGGCTCATCTTCTACCATTACCAAGGAACCGTTGGGCTCGACCACTATTTGAACTCCATGACGACGAAGCGCTTCAATGAGCGTGGCTTGCTGTTCCTCATGGGCCCCTTACATTTTCCGGGGCTAAGGCTAGCTCTTCTTCCCTAGTCATCTGGTTACCCAAACCGGCCCTTGTTCTCTGTCAAATCGGCCATTCGACTCTCGAGCGAGGATTTTGGCGGGCGTGCGAGGATTACTGCGCTAACAAGTCGGCGGCCCGGTGTTCTCACCCAGCTTCTTTCTCGGCTGCGGGAAAGGGATAGGAAAGGTTTAGACTCGGGGTAGGTGTTTAGGTGAAGGCTCATGCAATATGCAAATTAGAATCTTCAAGTTTACTTAAAGCAGTGTCTTTTATTAATATCTATTTGGTTGGAAAAGGGGATTACGCCCTTCTTTTTCCACAACTACTCTAGATCTGGATCGGTGGGTTCCGTCACTACGTCTATAAGCCCCTCGTATTCCACTGTATTTCGACCTCCCGGGGTGGACGGCCCGGGCGAGGGTCCTATAGGGCACGCGGATCCCACCGGCCGAGAGTAAAGAACGCTCCTATCGGGTCTAGCGGGTTATAGGACCTTTCAACGCACGAGCGATGCGGATTATAGTCAAGGCAATACCGGGAAAGTCTCGTCTCTGCCTTGACGGATCTTTGGCGAGTTTCGCTTGAGCGAATGACGGTTTCGACTTTCGGTAATGTCAGAGAATAATAGGCATGGGTCGGGCGGTAAAAAGCCGGATGACACGGTGTCACATTGAACTTCGTTGCATACACGGTGCGTGGGTCGGAATCGAAGTCAATGCCGGTCAAGATCTTGCAAATTTTTCCTTGTCGGAATTTTGGCAGAGCTTCACTTGAGCGAAAGATCTTTTGATTTTTGGCAAAGACTCGGTCTTGACTCTTACGCATTCCGTGCGGGTCAAGGTCAATAGTCAATGTCGGAGTCAAGATCCCACCGATTTTTCCTTTTCGGAATTTCGGCGAATTTCGCTTGAGCGAAAATCTTGGCTTCCGATTATGAGCTAAGGCTTGACCTTTACGTGGGTATGCAAGCTGGGCTATATGACACGGACTAGACCAAAAACCAACCAAAAGTCACGGATTTTTGAAACGTGTGACACGGTGTGCATTGGTCGACCTTTGGCTGCCATGGGGAGGTTGGAATGATTCCGTGCGCGCCGGGAGCATCGTAAGGCTGTCCGTATTTGCATTGGAACCACCCGGGTTTAAAGGACGTGCGTGCAAAGTGTACGGGATATATCGGGTGCGCGTAGTGTGCGGTCTCCTAAAATTGTTCCTTTTTGAGTTAAAAACAGAAATTTTCATAAATGTGTTTTAAAGGAATGATTTTCGGGACGGGGAGAATGCAACACGTAAATTTTAAGGAAGCCCAGTCGGTCGTGGAGAGTGAGTAGCCCCAAGCTGCTAGGACTTGCCGATTAACCTGATTTTTCTGGTGGAATTGCCACTGAGGTCGTATGGTCAGAATCCTATGAGGATTAGCCGTACGACTGCATGGATCAATTTTCCAGGTTCCACTCCTTTGCGATTTTTTATGCTCAAAGTATGCACGAAATCCAAGATGCAAATGATGCAATGCAAGGTAAAGGAAGCAAGCACGATTAATGAAATCGACGACGGGAGTCTAACCCGCTCAAAGGGAAAAGCTTTCTTTATTTTTCAAAAAAAAAAAAATTTCGAAAAGGGATACTGGTACGTGGGATTGTTAAACCACCGGTTATCCCAAGCCCCGGGTTAGGGAGCGATACAGGAAGGTTAAGTGGGGTCCACCTATATACCGAGTATCGATTTTTGTTTTGAAAATAAAGCTTTTCTCCTTTGGGTTGTCCCCAGCGGAGTCGCCAAACTGTGAATGTGTGCCCAAATTTTGTGGATTCACGCGAGTTTGAAGACATCCGAGTTATTTGAAAAACGGAGTCGCCACGCCATTTTGATTACCTCAAAACTTTGAAAAAAAGGTTTTTACTTGGGTTCGGAGGTTAAGTTACCCCTTGGGAAGAACGTTTGGCGTTCACCCAAAGTGCCTTGCCGGAGCAAGTCTCCCAAGATTTCAGTAATCGTGCTTGCTTGCGTGCTTTCTTGTGTGCATGTGTTTGAGAAAAAAAAAGGGGGGGAATGTCCCAAGTTGTCTTCCGGACGTACAAACCATTTGTTGGTTGTCGCTCGGGATTCCTTGGAATTTTATGTATTTGGGATTATGATCCCGTCCTCATCTTATGACTTGTGATCATCGCATTTTAACCTCGGGACCCTCGGGACTTGCGTGATCGAGAGAATGACTCTCTTTTGGTCAAAGATGAGGTTCTTTAGAAAAGGAGGGTCCTTAGCCCATCAATCCTACGCTTTAAGACGGTCGAGCTCGTATAGAGGCTTCATACTCTTTCTTAAGCGATAATCGGAGATATAGGGTTCAAGGTTATCCCTTTCCAAAGAAATCGTGAACCTTTAATGGAAGGAACGATGTAAAGATAGGATCTTTTACACCGGTCCGTTCCAAGGTTGGGGAAAGGGAAATGCATGATGAAAAATGACTCTTTAATGAAAAGATGACATTTTTGGTTTTAGCAAATGATGCTTTTTGATTGAAAGAAATGATCTTTATGCAAGTGATGCGTAAAGATAGGATTTTTATGCAAATGATGCATTGGAAAAGGTTTTTGAATGCAAAGGATGCATTTTTATTGAAAAGATTGGATTTTTATGTGCAAATGATGCATAAAAATGACATTTTTATTTGAAAATGGGGGTTTTAGGTGCAAAGGATGCACCTTTATGAAAAAGACTACATTTTTATGACAAATGAGGTCTTAATGCATGCAAAAGGGAAAGGGGGTGATAAAGATGTGATCTTTATGAATAAATGCCAAGTCCCAAGCAAGATATATGAATGCAATGAGCAAGTATATCAATTAAAAGCAAGGTTAGGGCGTGCGAGGTTACCAATTGCTTCCTTTGCTTCTTGAACGGAGCTAGGAGGAGAGGTTGGTCTTGGGTCTTCAAGGAGGAGGGAGGTAGCTTCTTAGCCTTCCTTCTTCACCTTCTTGAGCTTGCACCAATATTCTTCACGTCTTGGGAGTGTTTATAAGTGTATTGTGTATTTTGTGCCTCTATTGTGTGTGTTGAAATGGGTAGAGGAGGCCTCTATTTATAGGTAATCTGGATAAGGTGAATGAAGCCGTGCGGCCAGGAGCAGCGAGCTAATGCAGCCGTGCGGGCTTATCCTGAATGACTCAGCATTCTAGAACCATGCAAGGTGGCAAATTCTAGAACCCTCCTTCCTAATTAAGAAAAACGTGTTTCTTAATTAGGAAGGATCCCCTTCAGCCCTTATTTAATAAAAAACAGTTCCGGAATGTTTCCGGAACACTGGGAAGGTCTGGGGAATTACCGGAAAACTTACCGAAATTGTCGGGAAAATTAACTGGAAGGCATGAGCCAGATTTGGGTACTTACAGGCGGGCGCTTCAATTTGGCTCATTTTGGCCTCCTCTTTCGGCCTTCGATGCCGGCGCCTGGCCCTTCATGGGGCGGCCGCCTGGAATTCGATTTTTTTTTTTTTAAAGGCCTAGGCTGATTTTTCTCACTCCCATGCTCTTTCCTGCACAACACCACCAAACAAAAACCTTTAGTAGCACCAATTCCAAACAAAATAAAAATGTAAAATAACAAAGAAATTAACAACGAAAATGAAAATTCCGGGTTGCCTCCCGGTAAGCCGCCCTTCTTTACCGTCTTTAGCTAGACCAAATGCCGGGTAAGCCCCCGACAAAGCATACTCCAAAAAACTAAGTAATGGGACGGGAGGCCCCACAAACACGGGACTCATCAATATAAGGGGGATGGAAGTAATCTTTTTGAGTTACCTCTAAAAGATGAATCGGTTCAATGAAATGCCTCCCCGTTGGAGACCATTTAAGCTTCCCCTTTTTCGACTTCACTTTCTTTTTCCCCCTTGGTGGCTCTCCTTTCTTATTTTTCTCTGGCTTCACTTTTGGAGACTCAACATCATCATTCTCTACCTTTGCCCCATTCTGAATAATTGGCTCACTCAAATCCATAGCACAAACCTTGCGCACATTCTTGGGAAGGGTCTTTTCATCAAACACATTAAAACTCACCACTTTCCCATCAAACTCCATGGTTAAAGAGCCCTTCATCACATCTAGCTTGGTTTCAGAAGTGGACATAAATGGCCTCCCCAACAGAATGGGAGCCTCAGAATCCATCTCCATCTCAAGCACATAAAAATCTGCCGGAAAAATCAAGTCACCAACCCGGACTTCAACATCTCTCACTACCCCCTTGGGGTATGCGTTGGATTTATCTGCCAACTGTATAACCACTCGAGTATCCTCCAATTTACCCAATTTAAGGTCTTCAAATAATGCATAGGGCATAACATTAATGGAAGCCCCCAAGTCAAGCATGGCTCTATGTAACTTGCTTCCCCCAAACGAGATAGGAATTATAAACATACCAGGGTCACTACATTTCTTTGGCATCTTTTTCTGATAAACCGCAGACACATGCTCCAAGGTCTTTACCTTTTTCTGACTCCGCTCCTTCTGATTCCTCTTCATAGTACATAACTCCTTTAAGAACTTCGCATACCTCGGAACTGATTGAAGAAGATCTAGGAACGGGATATTCACCTCGAGCCTCTTGAACGTGTCAAAGATAGCCTTATCAGGCTCCGGCTTTCTGTCCTCCCTAAATGCATACGGAAACGGGGGGACTGGCTCATACACAGGAAATACTGGTGCAGTACTCTTCTCCTTTTCAGGAGTCTTCGCCTCAGGTGTAACTCTCTCAACCACTAGCTCGGGCTCTTCTTCGACAACCACTTCCTCTAGCTTTTTCCCACTGCGCAAAGTCATTGCACTGACATTAGACTTCGGATTCGGTTCCGTTCTAGATGGTAACTTCCCCGAATTCTGAGCCTCCAACCTACCCACAGCATCTGCAATCTGCCCCATCTGTCTCTCAAGACTGCTGATACTCGTATCGGTCCTCTGCTGATACTGCTGAAAACCGTTGGATAAGGTGGTCATACTCTGAGCCAGCGTACGGAACATATCTTCTGTAGACTGTCCCTGCGGCTGCTGCTGCTCAACAGGTGCTCTATACTGATTAAACTGGTTACCCTGATACTGCTGACCCTGCTGAAACCCCTGCTGATTATTGAATGGCTGCCTGAACCCTTGTTGACCCTGCGGTGGACCATACCTAAGGTTCGGATGAACATTATTCGCAGCATTGTAATTGAACTGCGGTGGCCTCTGACCCTGCTGATTGAACCCTATAGCATTGACATCTACCACCTCCTCCGTCTGAAGAGTAGGACAAGAATCAGTCGGGTGAGTCACATCATTGCATATACCACAGGAACGAGGTTGTTGACCCAAAACCAAAGTCTTCAACAGACTTTTAACATCTTCCAACTCAGTCTTCAACTCACTCGTTGCATCACTCGATCCCGCAGCACTGACTTGTCTAACGCTAGACCTCCTCCCATGAGTCCTTGTGCTTTTAGCTAGTTCCTCTATCAACTGCTCTGCATCCCTGGTAGTTTTATTCAGAATACTACCTCCACAAGCAGAATCCACCCACCGTTTGTCCTGCACAGTCAATCCCCCATAGAAGTAAATAATAAGCTGCTCATCATCAAAACCATGATACGGACAGCTTCTGCAGAGCTTGTAGAACCGGTTGTGATAGTCATATAATGATTCATCGGCCCGCTGCTCCATGTTGCTGATGTCCCTCTTCATGACATTGATCTGATCTGGAGGGAAGAACTCATCAAGGAACACCTCCTTCAACCCCTGCCATGAGGTAATGCTGTTGGGTGGAAGGTGATAGTACCACATATTCGCGTTATCCTTAAGAGTAAAGGAAAACGCCCTCAGTAATAACTGCTCAAGAGGCAATGCAGCCGGCCTCATGCTCTTGCAAATTTGCACAAACTGAGCTATGTGCTGATTTGGATTCTCCCCTGGTATTCCAGTAAAATGGGGCAACTGATTCAACAACCCCGGCTTCAACTCAAAAGTGACCCCAGCCGGTAAATCAGGTAATAGCACTGCTTGTGGTTGCTCATTCCAGTTCGGAGCAATCCTTTGTCTCAATGTCCGAAGTGGGGGGTTATTATTATTACCTCTTCCATTACCCCCATTGTTCACAACCTCTGGATTGTCATCACCCATGCCGTTATTATTATTCATCTCGTTCCGCTGCAAATTCCTCCTGTACCTAAAATATCTTTCAATTTCTGGAACAAATGGACTAGGAAGTTGATTAGCAGAACGGGTATGGACCATAAAAGGTTACACACCACAAGATGACAATAATAAAGCGCAATTAAAGGAAACAAGATAGAGAAAAAAGAAATAGATTAAGAAAAAAATAAGAGTGCAAACAAATAAAACCGTTCCCCGGCAACGGCGCCAAAATTTGATAGGTCTAAAGTCGCACGCCTACAAATTAATTAAATACCAAAACTATACTCGGCTACAAAAACTGCAGCTAGGACAAGTCCAGGGTCGATCCACTGAAGAACGGTTATTTGGTTGCACAATTGTCACTTGACAAGATTGGGGGATTTGTTTGATTTTAATTAAATTCCTAAAACAGAAATTAAAAAGCTAAGTTGTAAAACAATTAAAGACAAGCACTTCAGATTTGTCTACATCCCCGTTTATCAATTCAATATCATTGGCATAATTTCCTTCCCTTCCTCCCTATTCACTTGATCCGAAATATATTTCAACCCCTATTTCTTTCTTATTAATGGTTATAAGCAGTGACACACTCACCTATTCCCCTAATCAATACCTAAACCTAACTGACACAGTCTAGATTCACAATATTGATTGATAAAGCTTTAAGAAATTAAGATCAAGAATTTCACTATTCTTTTGCAAATAGATCAAAACCTAGTTTTACCCCATTTTTAATTTACCACGACACGTGCATAAATCTCAAAGATGCTACTTGTGAAAAAATCCTAATCTGACACAGACTTAAGATTAAACTAGCAAATAATCAATTAAAACAAGTAAAACTATGAATAGGGATTCAGAAATAAAGAAATTGATACCTCAATTGAATTAAACAAACGGTTCGGGATACAAATCCGAAGCAAAGAGTTTAATTCTCCATAAAATTGCTGAAAACTCTAAAAAATAATGATAATAAAAAGTCTAACCTAATTATGAAGTTGAAACAAGTATTTATACTTGTTCCAACCAATAAAAACCTAATTAAAACCTCCAAGAAAAAGGAAAGGAAAAATTAATCATAATATACTCCTCCTTTCTAAAATCCTAAATCAAATAATAAAAGAAAAAGGAAAACTCAATTAAAACCATATTAAACTCTTTCTCATCCCACGCTGGTCAACACCCCCAGCCCTTGGTCCACGCGTTTGCTTTGGTCCAAAGGATAATTCAGTTTCCAAAATTCCCACAAATTAGTACTACTTGCAACTTTGAAATAATTTCCTAAATCACTTCACACATGTGCACAGTATTCTAATTTCCAAACTCTTTACTTTCACTTTGGTCCTTGACATTTCAGCTTCTTGCAGTTTGATCCCTGCAGTCTTTTAATTCTTCACATCAATTTCTGAACTTTTCAACAATGTAGAACAGCACCTCAGCTTCCATAAATTTGCAGTCTGAATTTCTCCTCCGCTTCGGTTGACTTTTGACTTTACTAATTTTTATACTCGAAGCATAACTTTGAAGCACCAAAAATTACATCCGGAAAAATAACTACTAAATACAAATATTTTACCCCCGGATTACAATAAAAGCTCAATTGGAAAATAAAACCCCAATTACATCAAAACTAATCTAACTTACATCAAAATAATAATAAAATTTCTAGAAAATTAGGGAATTAATGTATACAAAATTCACCACATCAACAAGTGAGGTGTGTGTGTGAGAACAAGATCAAGGCTCTTTAAATCTGTGAGATGTAGAGCACAATGATTCTTGAATGTGTTAAGGCTTGATTTCTGGGCTGGGGAATATTTCTTGAAGTATGAAGATGAAGATTCAAAGGTTTGAACACTTTCTGGGCAGAGCTTCAGCTTCTATGAACACAGCACTTCTCAATTTTTCAAGCAATCTTCAAATGGTGAAGATTAGGGGTATTTATACCCAAGCATCTCAAATATAGCCGTTGGATACAGCTGTTGAAAGGACAGTACTTGATGCTTTCCCATTGGTCCACAATATCCACTTTTGTCCTTTGGTACAGCTGCTGCAGATAAAGCTGATCAGGCTCCAGCTGCAAGCAATGAGGTTAGGACACCTGTCACCTTTTCAAGATCCTTGCAGATCTTCTCTGACATTGAATCACGTGACAAGATTTAGTGGTTGACTTTTGATATTGCTGACGTGGATTCCAACGGTTAAAAAGTGGTTCACTTCAAGTCTTCAATCATTGGATGCGGTCTGGTGTGGAGCGGTTGATGATGTGCGGTTGGCTACACCAGGAGGTTGCACAGAGCGGTTGCAGACGAACTGCAAGGTGCGGTTCATAAGCGGTTGCACTGCAGTAGCAGTTTCAACTAGAAGATCCACATGCGGTTTGCATGTGCGGTTTCATAAGGTGGTTATGAAACTGCTGAACTGCAACTCTCCAATCCAATGAGTCTTATGCCAGTCTTCAAGCCTAAATTTAACCTATTCTATAAAATGGACTTAGCTAAAAAATTGAAGTCTAAGCTTCATTGCATAGGGTCCTAAAGTCCTTAAAATAGACAGGAGGTTATGGTATCAATCAAATCTAATACAAAATAGGAGGGTTAAAACATGCATACCCAACAATCTCCCCCTATTTGATTGATGCCATTACCTACTATAACTAAAGCAAACATTGTACTTGGTAAAAACATGTCCAAAGAATTAACATGGTAATTCATGTCCCAAGTCAATGCACACACTTAGCTTAAGCTATAGATTTCTATACTATCTGAAAGATAAAAACATACAATCTGGAAAGTATAGAAATGCATTCAGTGCACTTAAAAATATGAGTTTTAAGTTCAAAGTGCGGTTTAAACTGAATGTTTAACCTTCATTTCAAAAATATGATTTTAAGTTAGAAAATATTTGAATGAGGTTATAAACCATATGCGGTTTCATTGTTCTACAAACAAGCAGTTTGATATGAACAAGGTTTTGGAACCAATGATGCATTTTTCATTACTACCACTGCGGTTACAATTACAAGGGTAGAAAAGCAAAATGCAAAGGTTACAAAAACAAAAGGAGGTTGGACAAAAATACAAAGAGTGAGGCCCAACAAAACAAAAAGAGTTCAACAAAAAGGAAAAATGAATTACATAAAAGCAGTCCTAATGTTGACGCGGTTGATGCTGATGATGTTGATGGCGCGGTTGCTCACGGGGCTGATTAACTTCTTGGTTGGGCACGTGCGGTCCTGAAAGTCTGAAGGCTGAGCTTTCTCCTCTGATTGTTCTTCTTAAGGCTCTGAGGTCTTCAACCTGTCTTCCAAGAGTGGTCTCAACTGCTCTAAGGGCGGTTGCGATTGAGCAGCGGTTGATCAGCCATCAACAGATCTTGTATTTGCAGCAACGCTGTCCTTGATCTCTGTTGTGAAGCCTTCACTGCAGGCTTTCAGGGAATTGTAAAATGTGAAGATCTCATTCTGAATGGCCACCGTTTGAGTAGATATAGCATCTCTCAAAGGTTCCAGATCAACAGTCACATTCAGATTGGACTTCAGTTCCTTTATGAAGTTATCTAGCTTGAGGTTGAATCCAGCCTTAAGGTTTTCAAACCTAAAAGAAATATCACCATCAAAAGTGGTCACTTGCTCTTTGATACTGTCTCCCACTATGTTGAGGTCAACATTGATTTTGTCTTTGAGGGAGTCCAGTTCATTGATGATTTTCAGCTGCAAGTCATCCAGAGCAGTTTGGGAAGGAGCGGCTGAGGTAGAGGCTTGTTGCGGTTGAGTTTCTTGAAGGGTCTTCATAAAAGATATTAGTGCATAGTTGGTGGAAGAGACAAACTCATTTGAAAGCTTAGAGAGCATCTCATTAAGTTGGGTCTTTGAAACAGCATCACCCATGGCTCTAAGCACTCCTCTGGCTAAATCTTCTTTAAAGCCTTGAAAACATTCTGTAGCTGCGGTTTTGACAGCTTCAGCGGTTTAGTTTGAGGAACTTCTCTCCCCCTTAATGGTATCAATCAATAGGGCTTTAAGATTTGCCATTTCTAGGGCCTGAGCATCCACTTTCGCTAGAAGGGTTTGGTTGGATGCGGTTAGGGAAGTATTTGAGGCTTCAAGAGCGGCATTGGAAGCGGTTAGCTTGATCATGTGGCCTTGGTTTAAGGGAAGTTGGCCTTGGATAAGATTAAGAGTTGAAAGAATTTGGGAGTAATCTGTTGGAGGTACGGTTGAAGTGGAAGGGGTTTGGGTAAATGAGGGTGGCGGTTGAGATTGTGTTGTAGGGGCGGTTTGAGGTAAAGGGGATAGGAGGGTTTGAAATATACGGCTGGCTGGGACTGTGAATTGAGAAGCGGTTGAGGGAGGTAGAGGAAGTGTTTGGGGTAAAGTGGTAGGTGCGGTTAAGATAGGGATGGTAGGAATTGGTGCGGTTGAAATTGGTGCAGTTCGAGGAGGTGGAATGTTAGATGTAGGAATTCCAGAAGTGATGGGGTTGGAATTTGAGGAGGAACTGGTGGTGTGAAGTTCAACAGAAGGGGATTTCTGTTGAGGGGAATTTTGAGGGGGTGGAGTATGAACACGGTTTGGAGAAATTTCAGGAGGAGGTGGAGGAGGTGAATTGAGGCGGTTAGGAGAAGTGGTTCGGTCGTGGTTTAGGTTGGAAATGGAGATGGCTGGGGTGTGATGAGAGTAAGGAGGTGATTGAGCGCGGTTTGAATGAGGAGGGGACTTTGAGCGGTTGGAATGTTGAGGTGAGGGAGTTGGGGTTCTGTTTTGGCTAGAAGAAGAATGAGAATTTGAAGGGGATTTGGATGGTATATGTGAAGTGGAATGAGAAGATGAATGGGAAGAAGGAGGAGAAGGAGTAGGTTGCTTGGAAACACGGTGAAGAAAACGCTTGGCACCTTTGGTTGGGGTCCTTTTCTGAGCTAAGTGCTTCACTACAAGAAAGTAGGCTTTTTACGGCGCTCATATACGGCGGTGAACACGCGTCCGCCGTATATGTATTATATATACGGCGGTATGCACAACCCCCGTAAATAACAAATATATACGGCGGACGCGTCCGCCGTAAATAAGTAATGTACGTACATTTAACATGTACGTATACGAGATCGAAGTTATATATGGCGGTATATAAGTAGCCGTCGTTTATAGGTACTTATTATCGGCGGTTGATACGCGTCCGCCGTAAATAATACCATTATTTACGGCGGTGTGCAATATCCGCCGTAAATGTTATTAAATACCGGGAAAACCAAATTTCCCCATTCAGTTTCGCGATAATCTCTCAGCTCTCTTTCTCTCCTCCATAGCTAGGGCACGATCGATTTTCCGACGCCGGCCGCAGTGACCAAATCAGAGGTAGGTATAGCGTATTACATTTAATTTTTGGTTTTTGTTGTTCTTGGTCTGGTGTTATTCGGAAGATTTGTTATCTCAGTCTCTCTTTTTCGCCTCTAGATCTATAACGCGCGTATCTCAGCTGTCTCTCTCTCTCTCTCCTCCTTGAGCATTGATTTCTTCGATCAGGTATACATTTGTATGCTCTTGTTGCAATTTTTTCAACTTGTTGCATTTTTTTTCAATTTGTATACATCTGAATCTGGAAATATATTGTTCTTTGGAGACTTTGGGACCTGAATTTGAGCTAGCTAACTAGTGAATCTGTACATTTTCAATTTCTATACATTTGTATGCTCTTGTTGCAATTTTAGGATTTTTTTGGGATTTTATGAAGATTGTTGTTAGTGTGATTAACCAACCCTATAACCATTTGATGTTTCTAGTGTTGATGATTTTCTAGTTAGGTTTTTTTGGGGTTTGTATTGAGGCAACTCAAGTATATGATTTCCGAGTTAAATACGACAACGATATTTTCGTATCAAATTTCTATATGATCTCTTTTATTGTAAGTTCTTTCGTTTTTGGGTGAAGACAGTAGATTGCCAGAGAAAAAAACCTTGTGTTCCTTCCCTAACATTGTAGGGCACAATAATGTTTTCAAATTGGTTAATTATTTAATGAAGAGTGGATGGAATTAGATGTTGAATTAAAAAGGTTTCTTGACAATTTATTTTTGAAATGATTTTATATTCAAGTAGTAGCATTATAGGACCACAAGTATTCACTAATCATGTAAGTGTATGCATGCCACATTATGAGATGGAAATTGTGTAAGTATATAACAACTGATGATTGAATCTAACTTGAATATAGGCGTGTCTCGTTTTCTAGTAGTTTGGACCACAAATTTCAACCTAGTTCCTTAAATTAGCTTCTCAATTAGGGGGGGGAGGCTTGTGAGAGAGAACGAATGAATGTTGTCATAGGGTTATACTATATCATGGGCCCAAGTTCGACTAATAGGCTAGGCTCCAACAATGTATATTATCTATATTTGGACAAAAGTTGTACATATTTAGACTATGTTTGTTTATGAGTATATTTTTATTCTAAAATTTGTGTCTCTTGGTCTTATATATAGGTTGTATTTTAACGTTAAAAATATCAAGTCAAGTCATATATGGATAAAAGTTGGATTGATTTGGATAATCGAATTTCAAATGAGTATATGCAGGGTTGACAACTTTCTCGATTTTGCATTCTCAAAAAAGTCTGTTGGTGTTAAAGAAATATATTGTCCTTGTAAAAAATGCGCAAATCGTTACCAAAAAGACCGTGCAACCGTGAGATCACATTGTATTGAAGTGGGATTTCAAAAAGATTACAAGAATTGGATTAGGCACGGGGAAGAGTACATTTCGGCGCGTAAGAATGATAATAATGATAGGACAACTGAAGATGGCATTGAAATTGAATTGGGCATGCAAGATTGTATGAGGCGAATGGTACATGAAGGGATGGGTATGTCGGATAGTAACCAGCCAGGAATTGAAGAAATCGTACAATCAGATGCATCCACCACAAAGTTTCTTAGACTTTTGAGAGATATTGATCAAGCCTTGTGGGAAGGGTGTGATAAGTTTACAGTACTCTCATTTATTGTAGAATTTATGCACTGGAAGGCTAATTATCGAGTGACCGATAAGGGATTTACTTCTTTATTAAAAAATTTCATTAGGGCATTGCCTCAGTCAGCGAAAGTGCCAAGTTCCTATCGTGAGGCGTACAAGATGACTGCGGATTTGGGTTTTAGTTATAAAACGTGGGACTCGTGCATTAATCATTGTATGTTGTTTCGAAATGAAACTGAAAAACTTACTAAATGTGAAATTTGTGGAGCCTCTAGATATAAGCAACAAGAAGAAGGGGGTAGCGGTGAAGGTACGGAAACAAGTGGCAAGAATAAACTTCCCAAGCAGGTAGCGATGAAGAAAGTATGGTATTTTCCCTTAAAGCCAAGGTTGCAAAGGTTGTATTGGTCATCTAAGATCGTGACACTCTTGAGATGGCATGCCGAGAAAAGAATAGACGATGGTGTGCTGAGGCATCCTGCAGACTCTCGTGCGTGGAAGGAATTCGATGAACGTTATCCATTATTTTCAAGTGAAATTCGGAATGTTAGATTGGGATTAGCATCTGACGGATTTAATCCTTTCAGAACAATGACTATATCTCACAGTACTTGGCCGGTTGTGCATATGCCATACAATCTTCCACCTTGGTTATGCATGAAACAACCATATTTCTTCTTGTCGGTGCTTACTCAAGGCCCAAAAGGGCCGGGCAACAAGATAGATGTGTATCTCCAACCGTTAATTGATGAGTTGAAGGAATTGTGGGAAGATGGTATATCAACTTATGATGCATCAAGGAACGAGTTGTTTACTTTAAGAGCTTCACTATTATGGACAATAAATGACTTTCCTGCATATGCAATGTTGTCTGGATGGAGCACTAAAGGTGAATATGCTTGCCCTTGTTGCAATGTGAGACCTCAAGCACGATGGTTGGATCATGGTGGCAAGTATTGTTATATTGGTCATCGACGCTTCTTGCCTAGGAGTCATGCTTTTCGTAAGGATAAAGGCTCTTTTGATGGTACTCATGAAGTGAGAGATAAGCCCAAGTTATTGTTTGGAACAAAATTGCTTAAACAAGTTGAAAATATGGAAACAGAGTATAAAATAGAAGATGTTATTAAAAAGAGGAAAAGAGAAGAGGGTGAGAAGCAACAAGCCAAGTTGGAGAAAAGAAAGGTTCCTAAGTTGTGTCACAATTGGAAAAAGAGGAGTATCTTCTTTGAGTTGCCATAGTGGGCAAATAATCATGTTCGTCATAATCTTGATGTTATGCACATTGAAAAAAAATGTGTGTGATAATGTGCTACATGAAATTACCTGGGATCCGGCTCGCGCGCGGAGGCCCCGAAGCATCTCGCATTTGTCGCTTTTCGGGAATGTTCGCCCGGATCCGAGAGGCAGCGCGTTCGCGCCCCAGCATCTGGCTTTATTCTGCTTTAGCGTTAGTTGGAGGTGTCTCGCCGTGTTTTGCTTTGTAGAGTCGCCACGCCGTTTTTATTATTAAGCCCAAAACATTGAAAAAGGGCATCAGTTTAAAAATAATAATAAACTGTTTTTGTGTGATGAGATTTTGAGTTCGGAGGTCAGATGATTCCTCGGGAAGAGAATATTAGAATCTTAGAGCTCACCCGAGTCGCCTCGTAAAAACGAGTCTTTCGGATACCCCTGATATTCTTTAACTGTTGTGTGTGTGTGTGTGTGCTTTTAAAAATGCATGCTGTGTTGGATATCTACATTGTACACTATGTATTGAAATGTATTGAAATAGTAATGGAAGGAAGCCTTACTAATGTTGGTTCGTGTCTGTCTTCCACTGGGGAATAGTGTTTGGGGATGGAATAGTGTTTCGGCACGGACCGGGATTGCTTCGGGAGGGGCCGGTTGTCTGCGGACAGAGTTTCGGCGTGAGTTGAGATTGTAGGCTGCGTTCGGGCAGAGTTTCGGCGTGCATTGGGATCGCAGGGATCACTCGGGCAGAGGTTCGGCGTGCGTTGGGGTGGCAGGAGTCACTCGGGCAGAGTTTCGGCGTGGTTTGGGATCGCCGGTTTGACTCGAAAAGAGCCAGGACGCCTTGGGAAAGACCAGGCAAGGCCTCAGAGTAGCACGAGGGGCCACAGAGTACCTCGAGAGTGCCTCGGGGCAGCGCGGGAGCATCGCGGGAGCACTCGGGGAGGCTTCGGAGCACCACAAGGGGGCTCGGAAGGCCTCAGAAGGATCCGAAAGGGGCCGGGATTGCCCCGAAGGGTCTTAGAGGGGAGCCTGAAGGCTAAGGGAGGAAGAGAGAAGAGGGAGGTGTGTCAAAATGAGGAGGGGGAGCCCTCTATTTATAGTGCCAGATTTGGTGCAAGAAGGTCCGTACGGACCTTCTAGGTAAACCAGAATTTTGGTTTTCCTCAATTTGAGGGAATATGTGATGATGGTGAATATTCTGGAATTATGATGTCCCCTATGCAATAAGGTCCGTACGGACCATCTTGACATGCAAAGAGGTCCGCACGGACCAACTATGCATGAGGGTAATCATTTTCTCCGGGATTTGAGGGAATATTGTGGACTTTAAGGGGATTCAGTAATTATTAAAGCAAAGATGTCCGTACGGACCATGTATGCTTTTTCAATTTCCTGAAAATTCCCAAAAGGTCCTTTTGTCCCTTTTTATCCCAGGAAGGCTCCTCCCTTGGTTTGGTTGAGGGTTTTGAGAGGGTTTTGAGTGACATAGGTCTTCGAGACTGTGTTTGTGAGTCTGCGGTGTTTCTTGTGTGTTTGGCAGAGGGTGATCCAGATTGGGGTACTTACAGAAGCCCCTCAACGACGTCACTTTCGGAGGAAGTGGGGTCGTTGATAAGATAAGGGTCCTAATCTGGATCGCGTGCTGGGAGAGGAAGTGATCGTGGAGGTCGGTGGGAGGACGTGGCGGTGTCCTGTTGTGTGACCGTTTAGGTCAATTGGCTGGACCCAGTGATAGGATTCCTACGTATCCCTGGCGGGAATCAAGCCTGATCGTAGTTCGTGTGTGAGTGTTGTAGTTCAAGAGGACGGGAGATGTCCTCTGACTAAGACTCTATGGGTGGACGTGGTGGTGTCCTGGGTGACCGTATAGGTCGATGGCTGGACCCTGTGATAGGATTCCTACGTATCCCTGGCGGGAATCAAGCTTTGTCGTAGTTCAGAGGTCGTGAATTTGTGAGTGTATATGGGCGTGATGGTTCCCTGAAGTATCGTGTGACCGCCGAGGTCAGTGGTAAGGACAGGGTGGTGTCCTAAGATGTGGTGACCGCCGAGGTCAATTGTGAGGACGTGGTGGTGTCCTGGGGTGGAAATTTTATGATTTTCCTAATTGGGTGGTTTAAGGCCTTCCGGGCCGGAGATAGTGATGGGGGAGGTTTATAAGGTCTTCCGGACCGAGTGGTTTAAAGCCTTTCGGGCTGGAGATAGTGATGGAGGTTTATACGGTCTTCCGAACCGAGTGATTTAAAGCCTTCCGGCAGGAGATAGTGATGGAGGTTTATACGGTCTTCCGGACCGAGTGATTTAAAGCCTTCCGGGCTGGAGATAGTGATGGAGGTTTATACGGTCTTCCGGACCGAGTGGTTTAAAGCCTTCCGGGCTGGAGATAGTATGAAGGCTTGAGTCATCTTCTGGTTACACTTTGCCATGCGTGAGGACTTTGAATCGTCTTCTGGCTGCGGTTTGCCATGCGTGAGGACTTTGAATCGTCTTCTGGCTGCGGTTTGCCATGCATGAGGACTTTGAATCATCTTCTGGCTGCGGTTTGCCATGCGTGAGGACTTTGAATCGTCTTCTGGCTGCAGTTTGCCATGCGTGAGGACTTTGAATCGTCTTCTGGCTGCGGTTTGCCATGCGTGAGGACTTTGAATCGTCTTCTGGCTGCGATTTGCCATGCGTGAGGACTTTGAATCGTCTTCTGGCTGCAGTTGGGGAGGCATGTCTGCCTTGTGCTTTGATTGCGAGAGGTGTAGATGCCTCGTGCTTTGTCCGCTGGGGAGAAGGTTGGACTTACGATGGCTGCCGGTGTTCGTCCGTTGGGGATTTATCGTGGCCTTGTAGGGGCCTTCATGCTGAGAGGGTGACTTCGGGCTTACTTTGATGGCCGGTGTTTGAGTTGCCATTGAGCGGGCAAGGATGATGGCCGGTGATTGCTTCACCATTTGGCATTTTAGAGGCGTTTCGTGCCTTAGG
>JAFEMH010000408.1:600000-792153 GCA_022495995.1 Adenophora triphylla var. japonica | reverse complement strand
AAGAATAGATAGGATTGATTACGATCCCCCATTATTATAGTTTTTGAGGATAGGGCCGAGATGATGGAGCACGTCAGGCTGTTCTACAGGCCTCGGATCGTGAAATTCGCGAACGTCGAGTGATAAGGCTCCCCTCCTCGGCCTTATGAAATGACGAGGAGGGAATTTCCCCTTCCCCGTCATAAATCGGCCATTGACGAGGTAAATAACTTTGTCTCCTCGTCTTTATGCGAGATATGACGGGAAGAGAGAGACCTCCTCGTCTACCCAGCCATAGTTGACGCCTTTGTGGAAGGTGCCCCGAGTTGATGGCCGCCTTGTCAGAAGAAGAGGCCGAGGAAGCGGTAGGCGAGGAAAACAACGGGAGAGGGCACGAAAGGCACGGGGATCCCATGATTGAAAAATTATATTCCACGTACAAAGTGGATCGTCTTGAATATAAATTAACTTATATGGGCAAGATAGACTAAGACGGAGAAAGAGGAGACGTGGCCTTATTACGGTGAAGATTACGTCCATTTCTATTTCAAACGGTTCAACAAGGACTCAGTCTTCCCTAGACCCCTTCATTTGTGAGTTTCGGACGACGTAAAGGCGGTGTCGGCCATGCTAGGAGCCAATGGTACTAGGGTTTTAGTTAGCTTTATCATCCTCTGTAGTAGTTTAGCCTATGAGCCGACCGTGGGAGCCTTCCCGTCACTTCTACATTGTCGAGTCATCAAGGAACAATGGTGGTAGTAATTAGGAGTGCCAATAGGAAACCAAAATTGCTCACTCCCCATGTCTAGTAAAGTTCAGTGGGATAACCATGTTATCCGCGTTGAGAGTCGTCGAGTGGGAGTTCGATCTCCTTGTGATGATCCGACCTCCTCCTTTAGTCGACAATATGGGTGGACCAAAGATTTGATCAGGAACGTCACGGAAGAGTTTGCTAGGGTAGGGGTCTGGGTGGAAGCAAGTCGAATCCTCGGACCATTTCTATATCCGGGCGGGATTGATGCGGGGAACGAGGACGGGGTAGCTCCTTGTAAATGTTAAAAGAGGGCGTCGCTTCAACGATTGGACGGTACATCCAGGCTTCGTATTTCCACGAGGATTGTATCGAGGTGCCATGATGAGCGTCCCAGTGACCAATGTATTGGAGCACCTAACATTGTTGGACGTAAATTTTTATCTTACACTTGTAATTTTTGTCATATTATTTTGCTCGTACTTGACCTTGGGCTTCCTTGCTCGTACTTGACCATTTCTTCCTTGTCTTTTACAGATCGACCCAGGAAGAAGCTACCCTTGCGATGGAGGCGAGCCCTCGGGAGCTAGTGAAGAGGAAGAGGAGGTTGAGCAAGAAAACCGCTCTAACGAGAAAGGAGGGAGGATACTAATGCACGTAACCTCGTCCTTAATGTTGAGCGGCCCGACCCCTCCCCTTAAATTGCACGGGAAGTGGATGCAGGGATCCTGCTGGCGATAATCAATCCGACCCCATCAGGCGTAGAGGGCATAGCCTCCGTGTTGATGCGGGAAGAAACAGCGAGGAAGCTAACCTCGTCGAAGGAGGTCCTCGAAAAGAACTCAGTGCCGGCGCCAGGGCGGGCGCCCGAAGCGAGCGAGCGTCGGTGCGGCCCCCGAGGTTGATGCTCCCCACTCCCTTGGCCAGATTCGAGTCGGTCAAGACTATTGAAGAGAGGCGATGAGTGGCAAAAATATGTCCCTTGGCATTCCTCGTCTTAAGGGACTCCACATGTTGGCAAGGGAGGGACCGCTTGGTGAGATTGGGCCGAGCTCCCATCGAAGGGCCATGGACCGAGGATGCTTATGAAACCGCTGCAAGAGGGTCCTAATGAAGATGCGTAGCTTTGCCACAAGAGGACTCCTTCTTTGAGGTAAATGTTGATCCCTTTCTTGGGTTATTATCTTTGATATTGGATTTGTCTTCCTAACGATGATTTTATCTTTCGGTTGGCTTCGGTCGCGGCGTACGAACGTCTTTGGCCAAGAAGAAGACAAGGCGCTGAATGAGGCCAAGGCGGCTCAAGCAAGAGCGAAAAAGAAAAGTCTTCCTTGGCTAAACTTTTAGAAGCCAAGGATGCTTGAGCTGCGGCGACGAGAGGCGAGGTTGAGGCCGAGGTAAAGGGGCCAGGAAGAAAGATCAAAAGCAGAGAACATCTCCGGCTCAAAAAATGAAGAGCTTGCCCGGGCCGGGCGAGATAAGGTCGAGCTTCGAGACCGAGGGTGAGGAAGGCGAGGCCAAGTGCCGAGGATTGGAAGCTACCGCTTCCGGCTAGGGAGGAAGAGGCCGTAGCTCGGTTGAAGGAGGCTCGGCTTTGAAAGAGCGATGATGGCCGGCTCGGCCTTGAGAGAGGCTGTTGACAGAGCAAAGCGGCCACCATGTTCGAGGACGGCTACCTCCCTTGGCCGGGAGCATTTTAGGCGATCCCTCCAGCAGTGCCGGACATCAGCAAGATTGCCCGGCTAATATGCGGGATCAATATGCAGGAGGTCGAGGGCGCTCCGTCACTTAGTCCACTTACATTACGAGAGCAACATGGGTGATAGGCGCGAGGATGCCCGTGCTTGTAGGGAAGTGTAGGCGGGCCATGTTGTCCCGGCATGATATTAAAGACCTAGTGGAGGCGATCAAAGAGAGACGGCAGCCGAGGAAGGACCCTAGAGGCGAGGAAGGGGAGCAGTAGGAAGGCGATGCGAAGCCCATCAAGCTTGACCCTTCCTCCACTTTGGCTCCAATAATACTAGGCTGGCTAGAAGAGCCTTTTGAGGATGCTCGGCCATCTTAGGATAGTTTTCCTTTTTTGCTTCTTGTAATAGACAATAGGATCTTGTAATTTCCATTTGAATATCAATGAAAAAATCCTTTGTCATTATTCTCTCACTTTCTTGACTTGATTATATTTTTGTATGCTATGCACTAGCCTTAGGAATGTGGGATCCGAGGAAGGTCCACTTGTTCCTTGTGGAGCAAGTGGTTAGGCAGGAAGATTCCTCAGTGTAACTATACTCGTACTTTATTTGGGCGAGGAAGTTTTCCTCGGCTTTGAATGTTGTAATCTGAATCGAGTAGATTCATGGTGGGAGGTTTATCGAAGCCGTTAGGCCGAGGAAAGTCTAGGCCTTGGCCGTTAGTCTCCTAAGTCAAGATGGATCCTTGACTAGGAGAGTTGTAAGCCATCGAGGCCAAGGTGGTTCCTTGGTCTTGGGTACATGGTATCTGAATCAAGGTGGGCCCTTGGCAGGGATATATTGAGGAGCCGTCAGGCGAGGTGGTCCCTTGGTCTTGGCGGGTGTGTAGGCCGTCAGGCCAAGGAAGATCCTTGGTCTTGGGCGGGTAAGCCATCGAGGCCAAGGAAGATCCTTGGTCTTGGCAATTGGTAAGCCATCGAGGCGAGGAAGATCCTTGGTCTTGGCGATTGTAAGCCGTCGAGGCGAGGAAGATCCTTGGTCTTGGCGATTGGTAAGCCATCGAGGCCAAGGAAGATCCTTGGTGCTTGGCAATTGGTAAGCCGTCGAGGCGAGGAAGATCCTTGGTCTTGGCAATTGATAAGCCATCGAGGCGAAGGAAGATCCTTAGTCTTGGCTATTGTGTATCGGAGAATGCGAGGTAATGCCCTCATCTTCTGTCTTTGGGGTGAAGAGGCGATAGATAGTTGCTTTGCATGTTGGAAGAAATTGCTTTCGTAGAGCGAAATGTGATTACATCAAGCTGCAATCCTATCATCAACTAAAAGACAAAAGAAAACAAAAGACCGAAAATAAAAGGCGAAAATAAAGAGCTAATCTATTACAAAAATAAACTAGACTAGTGATAATATTTTCTAAGGTTGTCGGAATGCCATGGATGCTTGAGATCCTTCCCTTCCTTGGTTCTTAATACGTAGGTCCCTTCTCGGATGACTTGAGTGATGATATAGGGACCTTCCCAATTTGGGGAGAGCTTGTTTTGTTACGCTTTCCGACCGGTGGCTTCGATCTTTCTAAGTACCCAATCGCCCTTGGAATACTCTTTTGATGACCCTCTTGTCGTGATATGCCTTGGTCCTTTGCTTGTAATTCACCATCCTCATCTGCGCGGCTAGTCGTTTTTCATCTATCGGGTCCGGGTCTAGGAGCCTATTGACCTTGTTGACTTGCTCATCATAATGGGAGTTCCTTACTTGTAGGGATGGCCATCTCTGCTGGTGCCGTAGCCTCGAGCCCAGAAAGTTAGTGCGAATGGGGTTTCCCAGGTTGGCCCCAGGGTGGTTGTGCGAAACTGACCCATAAAGCTAGGGAAGTTCGTCCAACCATCTACCCTCGCGTCCTTCAAGATTCTTGGTGAGGGCGGTTAGGACCGGTTTGTTGGCGGCTTACGCTTGGCCCAGATTGCCTTGGGGTGCGCTGGCGAAGATTTTGCATGGCGTACTTTGACTCTTCCCGATTCGGTTGTAAATGCAGTGGAGAATTGGAGGCCATGGTCGAAACTTGATTGTATGTGGAAGGCGAATCTGCACCGGATGTTTGTCATGAACAAAGTTGATCGCGTTCTCTTCCGTTATCTTGGCGATGCCTTGGCTTATCGGCTTGGAGAAGTAATCAACGGCTACTATCACGTACTTGCAATTACCACGGGCGGGTGGGAAGGGTCCAATGAGGTCGATCCCCACATATCAAATGGCCACGTAGGTATTACAAGTGTTTGCTTTCGGCGAGGTAGTCTTGGAATGTCGAGAGAACCTTTGGCATTTGTCACATTTTCGAACATAGGCATACGCGTCTTCCACTTAGGTTTGGCGGTAGTAACCTAGCGATATGATTTTGTCGGCTAAGGTTACGGCCCCCGGTGTCCGCCGCAAACACCTTCATGTACTTACGCCGGGAGGTTCTCGGTTTCCTTGGGATAGACACACCTTAGCGGGGGCTTCGTGAAAGATCTTCGGTAGAGGACTCAGTTCATCACCACGAATCTTGGAGACCTCTTCTTGATAAGCTTGGCTCGAGCATCATCTTACAGGAGTTTCTCCTTCTCAATGTATTCGATGTAGTCATCGATCCGGCATCTCTCTTCCTCGTCCGGAAGCATGACTTGTAATCTTTCGTACGCGGGTTCCTCGGCATAAACTACATATGGGTTGGTCTCGCAGAGGAAGGCTCGTCCCGTGGTGGCTAGTTTGGAGAGAACGTCTGCGACTTGGTTGTCTTCCCTTCCTATACGCGAGGCTCGAAAAATTCCATTTTCTTCGTCATATCTAGGACAGTCTCTATATTTGGCAAGGGTGACATCTTGAGTGTTATATTCTCCTTTCACTTGTTTGACAACAAGTTGGGAGTCACTGAGAAAGCAGCCACCTTAGTTGCTCCATAGAAGGAGGCCAACTCAATGCCAAATATGAGAGCTTCGTATTCGGCTTGGTTGTTAGAGGCGAGGAAACTTGAAGCGGATGGCATCTTGTATAGTATATTCTCCTTACGGACTTGCTAGTACTACTCGGCTCAGCTTCTTTCCTTGGTAGGCGATCCGTCCGTATACGGGATCCAGCGGTTGGATGGGAGTTCAATGGGAGAGTCTTTTTCCTCAGGCGCGTTTTGCTTAGGGAGGTGGGGAGATGCTCGCCCATAAAGGCGGTCTCGACCATGAAGTCAACCAAAGGCTGTGCTAGGAGGGTCTTCCTTGGTTGGTAAGTGATATCAAACTCCGTTAGGCGATTGACCAATTAAGGAGGCGTCCGAGCCGTCCAACTTGTGAAGGATTTTCTTGATAGGTTCGTTGGTGTAGACGGTGATAGGGTGTGCGAGAAAAATATGCACGCGGCTTCCTTGAGGCAATGACTAGGGCGTATGCTATCTTCTCCACATTGAAATATCTGCTTTCCACATCGGACGGGGCTTTTGAGACATAGTAAGACGGGCTTCGAATTCCTTCATCCTTTCGAACTAGGGCAGTGCGACGGCGTGATCGGTGGCGGCTAGGAAGGCGTATAGCATCTCACCGGTAGTCGGATGCTAAGCAAGGGAGGGGAACCCAGTACTCCTTCAGCGGAGGAACGCTTCCGAGCATTCGGGAGTCCGGAGAAGCTCTTGGTACCACTTGAATACCTTGAAGAAAGGCGGTGACTTTTCGGCGGACTTGGCGATGAATCTTCCAAGAGTGCAATTCTTCCATTAAGTCTTTGGACCTCCTTTGATGAGTGGTAGGTTCCTTCATGTCAATGAGAGCCTTGATCTTTTACAGGTTTGCTTCAATCCCCTTTGGGAAACCATGAAGCCCGAGAAATTTCCTGCGGTAACTCCGAACACGCACTTGCTTGGATTCGGCTTCATGTTGTTGGCTCGGAGGTTATGAATGGTTTCTTCTAGGTCGGGAACGTGGCTGCCTTCCTTGGTCTTTATGACCATGTCATCAATATAAGCCTCCATGTTTCTACCTATCGACTTGCAAAAACTTGATTTACCATCCGTTGGTAAGTGGCACCCGGCATTCTTGAGCCCAAAAGGCATCATGATGTAGCGAAATTCCCCGGGTGTTTGAAAGGCGATCTTCTCGATGTCTTCTTTCGCCATTTTTATCGATGATAGCACGAGTAGGCATCTAAGAAGGCGAGAGTTTGGTGTCCGAGAAATGGAGTCCACTAACTTGTCGATTACGGGAGAGGATAGGCTGTCCTTGGGGGCGAGCTTTGTTTAGATCGGTGAAGTCTATGCACATCGCCATTTCCCATTTTGCTTCTTCACCATAACGACATTAGCCAACCAAGCGGGGTATTTAACTTCGCGAATTATTCGGTAATGAGTAATTTACGCACCTCTTCTTTTATAGCTTCCTCCTTGTCTCTTGCAAAATTTCTCCTCGTGCAGGAGATGGTCTTTGCTAGAGGATCAACTTCTAAGCGGTGGAGGGCTACTTCTTCATTGATTCCCCTCATGTCTTCGACTCTCCAAGCAAAGACGTCGAGGCTGTTTTCAAGAGGGATATGATTCTTTCTTTCTCTTCTGTGATAGTGGCCTCCTAGCTTGATTTTTGTTCGGGATAGTCGGGATTAATGACTACCTCTTCTAGCTCATCTACAGCTTCATTTCTGGATTAGTCTCGAAATTCCGGGGATTCGATGATGATCTCTACGATTCTCCTCCCTTCATTGTCGTTTACATTGAGGCCTTAACTTCCTCCATAAGTTTATCGATGTACGGAAGATCGTTCTTCCCGAGTCATGGTTGGCCCCAGAGTTACGGTCATTGACGAGAATGGGGTCTTCCTCGGAGATGGGTAGAACTATGCCTTGGTCATCCGCGGTTTCTAGGACCGTAGGCTCTTCTTCCGGTGTGGTTAGAGTTATACCTTGGTCATCCACAATTTCTAGGACCATGGGTTCCTCTTCCTCACTTTCCCATTACTTCACGGATATAGTTCATTCTAGAGCTAGTTTAGTGGTCTTCTGTGATTTGGTGATCTTGATGTTCTCCTCGGGCGTATCTATCTCCACGCTTTTTGACTTTTTCCGGCTCTTGACAACATGTTCCAAGAAATCTTTGGGGGTTGCCCTCACGCATCCAATGCCGGCACGAGTGGGAAATTTAACTCGTTGGTGAGGAAGGAAGGCTACCATCCCAAGTTTGGCTTGACTTGGAATGCCAATAATCGCATGATAGTCACTAGTCAAATCCATGACTATGAAAGTGACGGTAGCTTTGGCTCGGAAGGGATGATCGCCGACTTCGAGTTCTAGCTCTACGGTTCCCTTTGCTCCAACCTTATGGTTGGTGAATCCTTCAAGCCTTCCATGATATGGCTCTAGCGGCGTGTCTTTCAACCCCATTTGTTGGAAAGAATTTGAATAATATAGGATGTCACGGGAGGCCCCGTATCAACAAGAAGTCTTTCGGATTCGACATTGTCAATTCGGCCCTTGATGACCAATGGTTTGCTCATGAGGCTGCTCGACTTCCTTGACTCATTCGGAGAAAAACTAATGATTTCTTACGCTTTATGGATCAGCGGGGACATGGTATACTTTGCTTAGCTCGTGGATCTGGTCCACTTAGCTTTACGGGTGGAGGTCACCTCTTCGCGGATCACGTGTAATTTAGCCACTAGGAGGCCTTCGATCTTCATCCTCACTCTTGGAGTCATCTTCGCTCTCCTCTTGCTTCCGCTTTCGCTTGCCATCTTTCTTCATGACATAACGGTCTAATTTTCCCTCGTCGACCCACCCATTGTTGGATTATCTTCTTAAGGGCCCGGCAACCATCGGTGGTGTGCCCGTTGTCCTTGTGAAAATCACGGTATTTGTTCTTGTTGCGGGGATACTTTGGGTTATCGGTCGGCGGACGAGGTGGAGGAAGGTTCACCATGCATGATTTCGGAGATGGGCTTTGTAAGAGGGTGAACTCCGGCTTCTCGGTGCTTACGGTTTTATTCTTTCCTTTCTTGCCGTTCCCATTGTCATTACGTCGGGAGTTAGTTGCTTCGGGTTCGTCTTGTCGGCTCCCCTTTTCTTTGTCTTGTCCTCGGCCATGGAAATGGCATAAGCCACTTTGTATAACTCGGCCTTGGAGTGGGTTCCCTGGGTGAGTTCATAAATGAGGGCCGGATTTTAATCCGAGTTGAAGCAAACTATGACCTCCCTATCGGTAAGGCTTTCTTCGACTTGATACGCCATTTTCGGAACCTATTGTAGTAGCTAAGGGTGGTCTCTCCCTTCCCTTGCTCAATGTTGGCCAAGTCGGTTAATCTCATCTTCCTCTTCCCAGTAGTGGCAAAGTGATCTAAGAACATTCTCCTCGTATGCCCCTCCAGCAATCGATGCAACCTTTCTTGAGCTCACGGAACCGGGTCAAGGCATTCGGAGAAGGTGCTTCCTTGAAAGCTTTGCGAGCAAGTCATCGGCGATGGTGAGGAGATTCATGGTTTGTTCAAAACTTTGCACGTGGTCCTTGGCGTCGGTGGTTCCGTTATATTTCTCGAAATTTGGGAGCTTGAGGTTAGGATGGGGAGGTCTTTGCGGTTATCCTCAAGGAAAACGGACGGGTGGCCCAATCATAATCATCGTCATTATATTTCTTTCCCCTCTCCATATCATCCGGCCTTTGCTTGGCTCCCATTGCTTTGTTTCTATTTCCTTCTCGGCTTTGCTTGGCGAGTGCTTCGTTGGGAGCTTCTAACGGACTTTTCTTTGGGCGATCATTCACCCTACTATGCTTTTCTTCATGTCGGTGACCATCACGTTTGGAGGGCCCTATCACGTCTTGGTTCCAGGTCTTGTGCGCCAAGTATCATCTGTAGGGCTCTGGGGTCCTTGGCCTAGCAAATTCCCGATGCCGAGGACGAGGAGAGTCGGTCGACGAGGACGATGAGAATCGAATGACGAGGACGAGGAGAATGCGGCCGACGAGCTCGAGGAGACGCGGGACGCCTAGGTGTCATGATGAGGCGGCGGGTGATAGGCGTCTATTCAAGCGAGTCTTGTTCTTAGGTCCTTGGAGTTCACTTCCTCTTCCCTAGGAGTTATTTGGCTTCTCGGGTCGACCACAGGCTCCTTATGCTTCTTGTTATGCCGAGGATGAGGAGAATCACAGGAGTTAGCGGTGGTAGCTCGGCGGTCTTCGGGGAGGAGCACGATGCTCTCCCTGTTCCTTTCTCGAAGGTGGGCCCATTGATGGTACAATGAAGGGAGCCATGGAATGGTGCAGGTCCATTTGCAACGAGCAACTTGTGTCTCATACATCCTTTGCAAAGTCTCCATTTGTTTGTGTAACAAGAGCGTCGGTCAACGGGTTGAGATCCTCTGCTTGGCCGGCGTCGGCATTCTTTGTTTTCTTCCTTCCTGCTTGCTTCCCACGAGTACGAGTAGGACGAGGAAGGTCGTGCCCTCTCCTCGGCATTTGCGACCCTGGAACGAAGAGTCATGGCAAGGGGAGGAATGGCATCGGCTTGAGGTAGAGGAGGAGGAGGAGAGCGGTGGCTCCTCGGCTCCGGTGTTTCCCCATTCACTTGGGTGGGATCCTCATTTGTAACACTTGTGAATTGTCCGTCCATTATGAATCAACGATTATTAACGTGAAATATCTCAAAATTCACAATTTCAATAGAACCAATTTTGAGGTCAAAATTAGGGCAAATTTTGACCACCCGACAAATTGCCGATTGTAATTCTTTCGAAACAAAACGAATTCAAGCCAAATTGGGGCGGAATTTGAACGCTAAAAATGCCTTTCACGGAATGCAGGTAAACTTTTAGGTCAAAATGCGAACTCCGGTGGCTTTCAAGAACGAGCTTTACGCGATCCAAAAATTCCGTTCTAAGAAAGATCAATTCCGGCAAGGAAATTGGCTTAAGGCGAGCGTCTTCCAGGCCAAACAATGGGTGTTTGAATCGATTTCCCGGCAATGGAACCAATTGATGATGCCAAAATCGTCAAATCAGCCCAAATCAAGCGTCGAATGCTCCGGCGATTGCAAGGCACGAAAATAAGAGAAAACACGTAAACTAAGCGGGCGGATCCGGCTAAAGGCCCTCCGGCGTGAGAGTAAGTTCACGGTTTATCTTAGAGGAAATCAAATTGTGAGTTTCTCCAATGTAAAAAGTAACGTGCCGAATAATGAGCCGTAGGGCTTGTATTTATAGGAATGGATAGATAGAATCCATGTTGGAATGAACTTGTAAAGAGATAAGATATAATCTTAAGAGGATCATATACATTAAGGAATCCTTATTTGACTTGAATTGATATTGGTAATTGTAATCTGATTGGATTACAAGCTGTATAATCCTTGTTGAATAAGGATTGTAACTGCTAGCCGGAACGCCGAGGAAGACAAATGATTTTCCTCGGCCTTGGGCAAATTAGCCGAGGAAAATGACTTTATTTCCTCGTCATTTGGTAAATGGCCGACATGAAAATATGCCGGGGAGAATACTTTTGTTTCCTCGGTGATTGGTGACATGCCGAGCAAAGGGCTTTTCTATCTTCGGTAATTGAGACAGACCGGCCCAAGAATGGCGACATAAGGCCAAGGTAAATGTTCCTCGGCATACGAGGAAGATAATGCTCGGCCCTAACACTTGATGAATATATAATATCCATGGCCCAATATAGTTGGGCCCAGGTTCGGGCAAGCCCATGTTCGTAGCTCGGTCTATACCGTTCAGGGTCCAAAAATTGATTTTTTTTTTTCAAAATATAGATTTTTAAAAATTTATATACCAAAATAACATCCTAAAAATATTATGTACCAAAGTAACACTTTTTTATGGAGTCCGGAATTGATAATTTCGGAATAAGGTAATCCGGAACTGCCATTTCCAGATCACGGGATAAGGGATAAAGGGGCGATCGCTCCCAAAAAAGAGGCGACCGCACCAAACGAAAATAATTGACTTTTGGTGAATTTGTTACTGGATTGACTACATTGCACAAGTGGCCGAGACATGCTAGGCGTGTGTTTGGTTGGCCGGCTGTAGGTTTGGTGTCCTCCTTCACACATTAAGGAAAGTTTTGGAATCGTCCGACTTCATAATTAATTTTTGTTAATTACTCCTTCCGTTCCTAAAAATTTGTTTCATTTGATTTTTTTGTTGAACTTTGACCATGATGACGCCACAGCTTTTGGGGTCAGGAGCGGTTCAGGATATCTGGCTAGGATATATTTGGTGGGTTGATGTACCTAGATCACAACACAAACAAGCAGATTAAGGTCAAAGTTGGATGTTACTCCAACTCAGGCCCTCGGGTGTGAGAGTAAGAATACTGAGTAATAAGGCTTTGAATACCTTTGGAGTGTGTGTGTGTTTAGGGTTAGAGAGTAATAGAGCTTACTCAATTGTATATGGAACTTACCTTGCCCAAGGGGGTAAAGGCCTTCTATTTATAGGCAATGTCATGGTGCTTGTTGATGTAAGCCATGAGATCAGCCCTAGGGGGCACTTTGATATTTGACCAGCTACACGTGTCCGCAGCTAATTGGTCTGTCGGGGAGGGAACATGGGCATCCGGGGGACATGTAGGTGAAAGTGACATGAGCCGTGTAGCCGGCTTAGTGCATTAAATGGAATAGTAGGCGCCGGGCGAGCCGCATTGAATGCGTTATGGGGGAGCCGGCAAGTGGCTGTCGAGCCGGTAAGCTAACTTGCTCGGTAAGGCTTGACATTAACCGGGAAGCGGCATGTGCCGCGGTCGACGTTGTGCCGCGGTCAAGATATATGACGCGAGCACGGTTGATGCGGTCATGACTCATGCGGGCACGGATCCAGCGAGCAGGGTGCCAATGGTCCTCGATGGGGACGATGCGAGGAGGGACGCGGTCTTGCCCACAAGGGCCTATTTGTCCGCGGTCTTCCCTCTCGGTCTAGGGCTGCCACGTCAGCTGGTTCCTTGGACTAGGCCGAGCGTGGGCCCGTCCGGTAGATCCGGGCTCATCAATGGCCCCTAGCTCCAAGTGTGATTATTTATGGTGCAGTGAGGAGCTACTAGAAGCTCGGTTTGCTTCAATTGTTCCTCGGCGAGCACCGGTGTTAGCGCTTTTTGTTGTTTGTTGTTTGGCCCCATGGGCGATAGGAACGTTCGGGAGGCACCGGTGAGTGACACGTGGTCCCTTGCATGGCGTGCCTCCCGGTTAACTGGTGGGCCCCTTGGCGAGATGAAAAAGACGGGTTAGTGGTACGTACGAGGGTACGTGTCGCTCATCGAGGGGGCAATAAATCACGAAAGGGTATTTAATTTTTCGAATTTTCAAACGTTGGAGACGGTTCGGGGTCGAGGTTGGATTTGTGGGCTAATTAATACGGGTTAACGGGTTAACCCGTATAGGTAAACCTTATAAATACCAAACCCTTAAACCTCGAAACCCTTTTTACCGTTTCCAAACCTTCACAGAGCCCTTGAGAGAGAAATTTCTTCTTTGCGAACTCCGTGCTACTCTTGTTTTCCGAATCCATCTCTCAATCTTTCTCTCGTAAGTAATTGTTGGGTGTTTTTTCTTCTTCATCTCCCTCTATTTTTCTTTTACGGTTTTGAATAATGACCACTCGAGAGTTTGGACCCCGCCGTCCCATAGAGTTAGGAGATGGGAGCACTCCGGATCTGTTTGCCGTTTGTAAACGGACGGGGGATATTTAGGAAGGTAGGCCGTGGGTGGCTTAGGTTATCCCTTGAGTGCTTCCAATACTTACGTGAAAAATCCCAATGGGGGCCTTTTGTCCCACGGTTGTGGGAGGCCAAGGATAAAAGGGTAAAGGAACGGTGATGTTTTGGTGTTGGGGGATACCGGTAGGTGAGAAATTTTGTAATGGGGGTTTTGTGCGGGTTTCCCCGCGAGAGAGGCTCGGCTACGAACGCCGTTGAATTAGTGAGGAGAGCGATTCGCGTCCCGAAGTAGTTTGTGGGGAAAAGTGTGAACTAATGGACTACGATCAATCAAACAATTCGCGGGCACCGAGCGCGGGGACCACTGAGTGACCACTTTAGATGTTACGCCCACAGTACCATCTTTCCCCCGTTGTGCCGCGGCCCCTAGGGCGGGGACAATTGGTGGCGACGGTGAGGAACTTGACCCCCTCGGTTTCGAGGTGGCCGGTGAATCGGAGGTGGCCCACGCCCGTGGTGACCCTACCGGTCTCTTTGGCTCCTCGAGCTCGGAGACCGAAGAGGATGACCGCGAGGAGGGGATAGGAGGGCCGCGGGGACCTCTAAGAAGGCGAGACCACCTGACATTGTGGATGCCTTCGAGAGCTCGACTCAGGAGGAGGAGGAGGTTGTGGCCCCTGCCGGAACAAAGGCAAGAGGCCGGCTAGGGGTGTGAATCTGGTCGCGGCCGTAGCAAGAAGGCGGAGGTGGCCACCATTGATTGGGAGGAGGAGATTTATGAGGTTTATAATGTGGACCGCAATGCTTACCGTGTCACGCGCCCTTGGGCATGTTCATTTGAAGGACAAGGACAAGGCTGCGGCCGAGAGACCATGCGAGATGTCGCGGGGACAACCGAGCTGCGTTTTTATGGGGCCCGGTTTGAGAATGGGTTGAGGCTGCCCCTGGACCCTTTCTTTTACTTCTTCACGGAGTTGAATGCACTGCTTTGCCCATGCACGACTCCCAATGCCATCAGGGCCATTGTCTCCTTCATAGATTTGTATGCGAGATTCTGGGTTATGAACCTACCCTTCTTTGGGCTCTATGCTTACTATCGTAACCCAGATTAGCCGTGGTATCTGAGCTTGAAGGCTAGGAACTACTCTACCGGGACTTTCTCTCCTCCCTCGAACAAATTTGACCCGATGGAATCAGAAGGATATTTTGGTTATCGAGTCAAGATTTGGATGGCCCTTTTCCAAACCTTCCAACCCCGTCCCGATGAAGGTGGTCGCTGGCAGTTATTCGGACCCGTCCTCAGCCGATGCTATGCGCCTTTGCCATAGAGAGGCATACGGCCCTTTACTTGGATAGCGGGGAGGAGCAGTATATGACGTGGGCGCCGTAGTGGAAGATGAGCCTATTGATCTACTCGGGGTGGCTCCTCGCGGGGAGGGCGCCCACGTGCCCCAGTAGAAATAGAGCCTTTGCCCGCGACCACGATTGGCGGGTGCACGAACATTACCGGTTTGAGGCCGATTGTAAGACACGTATCTTTGGGCGGCGAGTGCGATCCTCGAAATAATCGGTCTACGATTCCTTTATAAAAGCATTTGCCAATTTACTTTGCCTTTGATTTTTGAGCGCTCTGCTAACCATTTTCTTTCCCTCGAGTAGATCAGGAAGAGTATAACTTCGATGGCCCCTCTAAGTCTTTGCTCGGTGAAGGCCAAGAACCGGAGGGCCAACAAGGAAGCTGCCCGAAGAGAGCGAGAATGAGATGGGAGGGTCCCCACAAAAGATAAGGCGTGCTGTAGCGAGCGGGAGGGAGGCGGGAGCCTCTATCTGCTCCCAGAACTATTCTAACCACCGGGAATCTGCCTCCGCCTCCCGGGGTCCTCCTCCACCCAATGCTCTCAGGGCATCATCTCCCGGCCGTACTATTGCCTCCGGGCATAACCGAGGAACGATCCAAGAAAAGGGCGCGAGAGATGCGGATCTTACGCGTAGGGAGAGGTCTTCCAAGACCCGAGAAAGTGGTGGAGACTTCTTCTCGTAGCCCCTGCTGCTTTGCCACCGCTTCTACCGCTGCTCCCTCCACCGCGGGGACAATATGCTCGGTAGCCTACCGATCTCCTCCTGGCCACCGCGAGGAGCACAGGAGAAGAGGAAGCAGGTGGGATCTGTGCCGCCATTGAAGGGGTGGACTGTATGCCGCTCTTCCCAGCAACTCTGCTTTGTTGGGATCGGGCTCATCAATAGGCTCTTCGCCCGGACTTCTATCATGCGCGTGGCGGAGAAGGAGAACCCGTCGGCCTTGATGGGAGACATTGGGATTGCCCTCGGCGAGGTTTGACTCTTCTGTTTGTCCACTTTGACACTTTTAGCCTTCCTTGCTCTAACTATCCTCCTCGCGGGTGGGCAATAAGGCTATGCGGCTCAGGAGACTGTGATAGCTTTGTCAGTTGAGCTTGCCAATAACACGAGGACATGGCGGGTAAACTCCGCGAGTGGAGGCTGGCCCGGGGAGAAGGTGGGGACTACGAGCTCCCTCACGGATGCGAGGAGAAAGAGTTCGCCACCAAGGAGTCCGATCTGAAGGGCTTCCGGGAGGCGGGTGGCCGAGTGGAGAAGAGCCTTGAAAAGGCAAAGGGTCGGCGGGATGAGCTTAAGGGCCACAAACTCCGAGTGGAGCAAAGAAATGCCGAGCTCGCTGGTCAAGTGGATGCCACTCAAAAGCAAGTCGAGATCACGGAGGCGAGGCGGATGATCTCTCAGAAGTTCTTGCCTCGCGCGGTTTGGCTTGGAGAAGGAGAGGATCTTGGCCGAAGCTCGCAAGGAGGCCATCGAGGAGTATAAGAACTCCGAGGAGTTCAACGCGGAGTGCCTGGCCCGGTATGAGGCCGGTGTCGGACACGGATCCGAACCGCGGCCACGGGTATGTTCTCCGTGCGGCGGTTGGCCGTGATCGGCTCGGCTGGTTGCTGCGACGCGGAGTGCGTGCCGGGCATGCGCTAGTTCCTCTGTCAGGACGAGGTCAAGTGCGGATCTCTCGCTGCGGCCTCTCGCCTCTGTGGCGAAGTGGCGCCCTTGGCACGATCGCCCGGTGGATGAGGCTGCGGTCGGGGAGAACCCTTTATCATTGGGGATGCCCTGGCTCGGAGTTCTTCCGAGAGGGCCGGCCATAGGAGATCTGTTTCCCAGTGGGCGGCTCCGCTTCGGCCTCTGTAGAGCAACAAAGCTGCTCCTATTACCGAGGTGCCTGCGGGGACCGGCCTGCCTTCCCGAACTCCGGCCTCGAAGCGGGCGCGGTGGTGCGGCCGGCTGAGGAGCCGAAGCGGGCGCAGGTGGTGCGGCGGCGAGGAGCCCAAGGAGAATGCTCCACTAGTATAGGGTTTTTGCTTTTTCTTTTTGTAATAGTTTAGGACTTTGTAAATATTTCCTCAACATTAATAGAAGAATTTTTCTCCACTTGGCTCCTTTACTATTTATCTTAATTGCTTGTCTCGTAGGCTATTTTGAGTAGTTTGGCAATTTTCGAGCACCTCAGTGCTTGCATTCTTGCCTATTACTTTTCCGGCGTTTTTGACTTGCAATTAACTTTATACTCTCCTTCTGCGGGGCAGCAGCTTAGTAGGCCCTTTGCCGCATTTTTTGAGTTTTCCTAACTCTTTATTCAAAACCCTTAGGTTTTTCGTGAGAGTCAGCCTTATTCTTCTATGATCGCGTTTGTTTAGCCTTGTGGCAAACTTTGAGGCCTTAACCTCGTTTGTCTGTTTGGCTTTGTTAAACTAGTTTGATCACTCTCATCCATTTACACTTATTCCCGGCCTTGCGGTGTGGTGTAAGTCAAAAGTAGCCAAGGCAAGCATACTTTCATAGGGCATGCGAGAAGGTGGCCGTGAGGCTATTGTCCGCGCAACGAAAGGTAGGAGCATATTTTAGCATAGAGGCCCTTTAACCCACGGCATCTGTATCCCCTTATTGGAGGTTCTCACTTATTTGACCACTTTATTCAAAACTCCACTAGGGTTTTCGTGAGGGTCTCGTGGCGATCTGGTGAACGGGCTTATATGTAGGCCTTTGTCACATACGGGCATGCGAGTAACGGCCCTAACGAGGTCCTTCGCGCAATTAGTGGGTCAGGACTTGGTCATTGTCCCCACTAGAATCCGTAGGCACGGGCATCATGGCCTTTGTACCTACGTTCATCTATATCCACTTATTTTTGGTGGTGTCACGCGGGCGGGAGAGAGTATCCTCCCGCGATCATAGTACGGATCGTAATGGATCTTTGTACATATATAGGCATGCGGATCCTTAGATCTTTGCGCATCGGTAAGTAGGAGCTCATATGTTGGCTCTTGAACCCAGGCATCCGCTGCGGGCATCCGCCCTAGCTTTTGAAATTGGTGGGAATTGATTTTGCATCAAAATATGATGATAACTTCTCACTTATCTATATATAGAGGTCTATACTCCTTAAAAATTACAAAGATCTCAAAAGAAGTACTTTCTAAGGTGATCATTTGTTCCATGTATGCTTAAGCTCTTCTCCCTCTTTTGGTCGCAATATGTAGGTGCCCTCTTTGACTATCCTTGTGACCTCATATGGACCTTCCCATTTCGGGGACGGCTTGTTGAAACCGAGGTTGGGCCCCTTGGACCTCTACGCTTACGAGTACCCGAGTCTCAGGCGAAAAACTCCTCTTATTTACTCTCTTGTCATGGTGCTTCTTCGCTTTACGCTTGTAGTTCACCATTTTTCATTTGCCGTATTCTCTTTTCCTCGAGATCGTCCAGGTCACACCTTACATTTGTCTCATTTTGAGACTCCTCGAAGTAGGTGACTGCGTACGAAGGTAGGGCTACCTCTCTGGAGCCGTTGCCTCGACCCGTATGTGAGCGAGAAGGGAGTTTCTCTGTTGAATTTCTTATTGTGGTGCGGACAACCCATAATGCGATGCGGAGGCTCGTCCCGACCAACGTCCTCCTCGTCCTCCAAGTTTTTCTTTAGGGCGGTCGAGAACTAGCTTGTTCGCGGCCTCGGCTTGGCCATTTCCACGAGGATAGGCAAGCTGCGGACTTACGGTGTTGCACCTTCATTCTCACACATTCGGCGGTGAATTTTGCGGAGAATTGGGTGCCATTATACGAAATTATTGCTCGGGAACCCCAAATCGACAATAGATGTGGTCGTGGACAAAGCGATAGTGTTATCCTCGGAAATAGTGGCTAAGCCCTTTGCTTCCGTCCACTTGGTAAAATAATCCACGGCCACCACGGCGTACTTAATGCTTCCTCTAGCGGTTGGAAATGGTCGATAAGATCTATCCCCCACGTATCAAACGGCCGCGATGGTACAACGAAAGTACGCTCTGTTGATGGTAGTCTAGGGATGTCATGAATCTACGGCACTTATCACATTTTCTAACATACTCACTGCGCATCCCTTCTCATTGTGGGCCAAAAGAATCCTTGGAATTTGATCTTGTCTGAGAGGGTGCGAGCACCTGGATGTCCGCCACAAACTCCTTCATGGACCTCGTAGAGTAAGTTGGTGACCATGTGAGTTTTAACACACCTTAGCAAGGCTTGGTGAATGATCGCCGAAAAAGCACCCCATCGAGGACGAGGTATTTCGCGGACACCGCTACGATGGCTCTAGCCTTTCTTTGGGTCCTCGGGGAGGGTTTGCTTCTCGATGTAATCCTTCATTTCATCTACCCGAGTCCACTTACTTGATCCTCAATATTGTTTATACGAATTCGATCTATAGCGAGGTCTCTCAGTGAATTCAATCGGCAATGCCTCCAACTCACCAATTTCTTGCTCGGTTATTCTTGAGAGGAGGTCAGCTTCTACGTTATCCTCTCTCATGACTTGGTTCAGCTCATAGTAAGTGAAATTTTTGATGAGGGTTTTGCGAGGCCGCGATGCTTGAGCTAGTCTTGGGTTGATAGTATCATACTCCCCCTAATTTGATTAACTATGAAATTTGAGAGTCACTATTGATCTCAATATTACGAACTCCCAAGTCTCTTGCCAATTCCATGCCCGCTATAATCGCTTCATACTCGGCTGATTGTTTGATGCCTCGAACTTGAATCTCGAGGCCCTCATAAATTTCTCCCCGCGTGGTGCGATCGAAGTATGCCGCTCAGTGATTAACTTGCTCGCGGAGCCGTCCACATATAAAATCCACACCTCTTCGGGACGCTCCCTTGGTTGAACAATTTACGTGCTCGGGCTTTACGGGTCATCTTCGATTACTGCTCGCTTTCTTTTCCGTGGTCATTTGTCATTAATTTGAATGATGATTCTACTACAAAATCAACTAAGGCTTGCGCTTTGATTGTCTTTCTCGGGAGTAGGTGATGCGGAACTCGGTGAGCTCGATAGACCAAGCTAGCATTCTTCCCGAAGACTACGGTTTGTGTAAAACCTTTCTAAGCGGAGCCTCGGTCGATACGGTTATAGGATGTGCGAGAAAAGTAGGCTCTTAATTTTCGGCGGTCTGAAGCAAGGCGTAAGCTAACTTTTCTATATTAAGATAACGCCCTTCTACGGCGGACGGTGCCTTACTTACATAATAAGCTGGTTTTGGGAGTTATTCTCCTCCCTTACAAGAACGGCGGCCTCTTGCCCGGATCGATAACGGCTAAATATAAAAGAGCTCTTCTCAGGCATAGAAGCTTTTGAGTAGAGTGGTTGCCCAGAGGTATGTTTTGACTTCTTAGCGATGGCACTCGGTGCTCCATGTAAATTCATCGGCTCTCTTCCCCCTTTGAGAGTTTTGAAGAAGGGGAGGCATCTCTCTGCTGACCGCGAGATGAAGCGACGAAGTGCGGTGATGCGACCATTGAGTTTTTGTACATCCTTCACGCGGGCGGGAGGTTTCATGTCTAATAGGGCTGGATTTTCTCTGGATTAGCCTCTATCCCTCTTTGGTTGACCATGAATCAGGAACTTGCCCGCACTTGACCCAGAAAGCGCACTTAAGAGGGTTTAGCTTCATGTTGTTGTGGCGCAAGTTTTTGAAGGTTTCCTCCACATCGAGCTCGTGGGAGTTTTCCTTAGTTTTATGACCATGTCGTCAATGTAGGCCTCAAGATTTACGCCTAGTTGGTTTTAAAGACCAGATTGACCATGCGGCGATATGTGGCTCCTGCATTTTCGGCCCAAAGGGCATCATAGTGTAGCGGTATGTCTTGCCGCGGCGATGAAAGCTACGGAGCGGACATCTTCGGGAGCCATCTGGATCGATGGTAGCGGAGTATGCATCGATGAAGCTTAGAACTACGTGTCAGGCTATAGAATCCACCAATCTGTCTATGCGAGGAAGAGGGAAGCAATCTTTGGGGCATGCCTTGTTGAGATCGGTGAAATCAACGCACATCCTCCATTTACCATTGGATTTCTTAACCATGACCACATTGGCGGCCATTTGGGGTAGGAGATCTCCTTTATTATCCCCGCCTTTAGCGGTTTTCTACCTCTTCCTTGATCGCGATCTCCTTCTCGGGGAGAAGTACCTTGATTCGATGGATGTTTTTGAAGGATGGGTCATCGTTGATTTTATGGAGGATCACGTCCTCGGCGATGCCTTGCATATCCTCCACCCTCCAAGCGAACACATCACAGTTTGCTCTAAGGAACTCGATGAGTATCCTTCTCTCCTCGCAGTGAATTTCCGGCCCATTGACCTTAGCTGTTTGCTCGGGAAGTGGGGATTGATTACCACCTCCTCGAGCTCGTCGTTAGGTTGAAGGTCGTGATTTCACGATTGTGCAAGGAGTCGATGACAATAGTTGGGGTTGACACGAGCTTCGGTCAGTGTTGCCATTGAGTATATGATATCACGGTCAATTTCCCCCTCTATTCCTCGATCAATATAACCTCCCTCAACAGGGGCAGCCAACTGCTTCGATTTTCTGCTCATCTTGAGCTCCACCTTCGTGGAATGGAAAGAAAGCATGCCAATTGGTACGGGTGGCGGCGGGAGTGCAAGAGTTTTCCCCTTTTTTGACTTGTCCTCGCCTTTTCCCTCTATTATTTTGTCCTCGCCCTGTATATGCGGGCAGGATGCCTGGCCTTTCTGTTCTTTCCTTTTTTCCTCCAGTGCTCGGAGGAATCTCCCGGGCTGGTTCTTGATGGTAGCAACCCCGCCCGGGGTGTTAAATTTCACCTTTTGGTGGGGGATGGACGCAACTATTCCCAATTCGTCTGACGATTCTGCCGAGAATGGCATTATCTTGGGAAGGAAGATCGACCACCATGAAAGTTATCTTGGCCGTCTTACTGCATGGGTTTTCCCCAATAGCTACGTCAAACACAATCGTCCCTTTTACCCTTACGGCGTGGTTGGTGAAGCCTTCGAGCATGCCGCGTATGGAGTGAGATGGGCCTCTGTCATTCTCATTCCTACCAAAGTATGGTAGTAGAGTATATCGCGGGCGGCTCTGTATCTATCAACACTCGGCCTTATGTTTGCCGGTTGATCTTCATTCTCGGGGTGAAATTTGAGTGGAATGAAAGAGGGTGGAGGCAAGTTCACTCCTTTTGAACCCAATTTCTTGTTCTTCCTCCGAAGCCATGGCGGGGATGGAGAAAACCTTCTCTAATGTCCGAATTTGGAGGGACATTTTGCTTATTAGAGGGAGGTTCCTCCCCAATGAAGTTAATGTCATAGTCCCCCAAATCGTCATCATAATTATCTCTTTCATTTCTCTGGTCCCCGCGTGTGTCGTGCCCATTCTTGATCATTGTTATTGGGGGCGTATTGTTTCCCTTAACCCACTTGGTTAGCTCCCGTTATTGATTTTCTGTTTGGATTATTCGCTTGGTGGAAACGATCCTCGATTCCGTGCCGTGGTCGTTGTGATACTCATGAGAACTTAAGTCTACTCCTCTCATTTGGCTTTTGAAGCATGGGGGAGGAGCGAGGAAAGTACGAGGCTCTCATGATCACCGCCCTTGGGTCGGTGAGCTACGTGTAAAGCTGTTTCGGCCATAGCCTTTTTGAGCTTTTCGATCCCAGGCCTCTGTTTTTGCCACGATTATTGGTGTGAGCGAGGCTGCAGGGCGGTCTCTGGACTTGGCTTATCCTTTCTTTTGCGAAGATCGGGAGCGGGCACGGCTAGGCTCTTCGGCGGAGGCGATGGCGAGGCCACTTTCATACATTTCCTCATTTGATTTAGGTTTCTTTGGAGGCAAAATTCATTTTGAGGAAGGAGGAGCCGAGGCCGCCCTCAAAACATAGTACGATATCTCCTTCGTCCAGGTCCACAATCTCCTCGCTCACCTTCTGAACCGGGATATATAATCTTTTGTAGGCTCGTTTGGTGCACCTTGACACGGACAAGATCTGTCTTTGGTCTAGCGGGCACACACTGCTCCGGCAAAGGCATTGAGGAAGAGAACTACGAAGCTTTGAATATTTGGAATCTGCGGGGCTTGAGGGCTAGCATCAAAGATAGGGCCTTGCCGTGAAGGTCGCGACAGCTTTGCACATCAACGGCTCGTCAGCGGAGAATAAAGCCATCGGCCCTCAAATCTTCCCATATGACTCTTGGCATTTTTGGATCCGTCGTAGGTGTCCATACGGGGGGTTTGCCTCTACGGATTGGTGCCGCGCAATTTTATCGGCGAAGGCGTCCCATGGGTGCGGCCACACGGCGGCCTTCGATGGGTCTCCCACATCTTCTGCATAAATTCCACAAACTCGGGGTTACGATCATCAACCTTACGCTTCTTAGCTCGTGGAGTCACGGCCTTCTCCTTGGCGGAGCCAAGGGTACGGCTTTGGACCTCGCACGGTGGTTTGGCTGTGCCTCTTCCCCCATCTCCTCGCTATCCTCTACATGTACCACGCTCCGCTTGGCCGGCTGTCCGCATTCGAGTGGTTCAACCCGGTTTGCCCCAGCGGCTTGACTAGCAAGCGAGTTAGCGGGAGCTCGTTGGGAGAATCTTTGTGACCCTTGAGGAGGCTGTAGCCCTCCGGTTGGCCTCTATTTCAAACATTTCCATCTCCGCGTCGTTGATGGCCGTGGCCTCCGCGACCGGTTTGGACTTGGAGGCCGGGATTTCCTTCCTTCTCGGGATTTGCTGCGGGGAAAGTGGGGTGGTCGAGTGGTGTTTTTATGTGAGCTTGGGGAGTTTTGGGCTATTGTTTAGTAGGGCTGTGCTTTTCGGCACGTATTTGGTCTGTGAGTTGGTGTATGGCCCTTTGACCGGGAGAGAGGGTGTTTGGTGGTGGGAACGTGCCCCATTCTATTGAAAAGCTGAGTTTGGAGCCTTGCCTTTATTAATGACGGAGGGTGAGGCTTGATCATCCTCCTCTAGGGTCAAGTGACCGGCATTTTCCAATATTCTAGCCATATTACGGAAAGAAGATGATGGAAAAAGAAGAGCCTTTCGGCCTTTGAATTTGTTTAGGACACGTGAGGTGCCTTGAAAACAAAAGATTTTTAACGAGAAAACGAAAGCAATGTTGTTTCCCGGCAATGGAACCACTGATGACGCCACAGCTTTTGGGGTCAGGAGCGGTTCAGGATATCTGGCTAGGATATATTTGGTGGTTTGATGTACCTAGATCACAACACAAACAAGCACCGTTAAGGTCAAAGTTGGATGTTACTCCAACTCGAGGCCCTCGGGTGTGAGTAAGAATGCTTGAGTAATAAGGCTTTGAATATCTTTGGAGTGTGTGTGTGTTTAGGTTTAGAGAGTAATAGAGCTTACTCGATTGTATATGGAACTTACCTTGCCCGAGGGGTAAAGGCCTTCTATTTATAGGCAATGCCGTGGTGCTTGTTGATGTAAGCCGTGAGATCATCCCTAGGGGCACTTTGGTATTTGACCGGCTACACGTGTCCGCATGACTAATTGGTCTGTCGGGGAGGGAACATGGTGTCCGGGGGACATAGGTGAAAGTGACATGAGCCGTGTAGCCGGCTTAGTGCATTAAATGGAATAGTAGGCGCCGGGTGAGCCGCATTGAATGCGTTATGGGGAGCCCGAAGTGGCTGTCGAGCCGGTAAGCTAACTTGCTCGGTAAGGCTTGACATTAGCAGGGAAGCGGCATGTGCCGCGGTCGACGTTGTGCCGCGGTCAGATATATGACGCGAGCACGGTTGATGCGGTCATGACTCATGCGGGCACGGATCCAGCGAGCAGGGTCCCAATGGTCCTCGATGGGGACGATGCGAGGAGGGACGCGGTCTTGACCACAAGGGCCTATTTGTCCGCGGTCTTCCCTCCAGCGGTCTAGGAACTGCCACGTCACTGGTTCCTTGGACTAGACCGAGCGTGGGCCCGATCCAGTAGATCCGGGCTCATCAGACCACAAATTTATGAGAGATTAATCATGTTCATGAAATTCTAAAAGTTGTTGTTGATAATATTATTAATGGTGAATCAATAGAAATTTTTAGAATTTCATGAACATAATTAAATTGTCATATATTTGTGATCAAAGTTCAACTAAAAAGTCAAATGGGACAAACTTTTAGGGACGGAGGGAGTATTATTTTTAAATGTGTTTTTATTTATTTACATAATTTATACAGTAATTAAATTCCATTAAATCTATTTCCTTACTTAAAAAATAATACTCCTTCTGTCCCAATAATAAATTTAGTAAAATAAATATTGTGAGTATGAAAAATGATGTAGAAAAGAAAAAGTAGTGTAGGGAGTATATAGATCAGGAGTATATAGATCAGGAGTAAAGTTATACTACAAAATTACAATTTATTAATAGTAAAATGAGTAGTTATAACTTGTTCTAAGTTTATAAATTAAATTGTTTGATTTGTTTTTAAAATGGTTTTTATAAGTTGAAATGTTATATTTGCATGTTTGAAATATGGTAATTTTAATAGTGAAAATGGCATTTTTAATAGCCAAACTAAAACTATTTCACTGCCCTGAAACTTTTTTTTCTGTGTTAATCTTTTTTTTTTTTTAATACTACCTCCATTCCGGCCGAAGTGTTCCAACTTTCTATTTTGGGCGTCCCATTTAAAATGTCTCATACCCAAAAAAGAAAAGTTTTTTCACTATTCCACCCACTCATTCTCTCTCCTACTTTACTTTTACACTCACAACATTCTCTCTCCTAACTATTCCTCCCACTCATTTTCTCTCCTATTTAATTTTTTATACTCACAATATTTAAATTTTTCTCTTTCTTACATCACTTTCCTTAATTCTCACGCCGAACTCATTTTGGGACACTTCAATTGGGACGGAGGGAGTAATTCTTAATTTTTTTGATAGAATAATAAATCTTACTTAACAAAATAAGATGTGCACATAAGTTGTTGGCTACTCCCTCCGTCCCATATTACCTTCCATATTACCTTGCGATTCTTAGCACGTGAAGAAGTCAATCGAGTTTAACTTTGACCAAACTTTAATATCAATCTATTCATTCTAATTAAATTTTAATAATTGCTATTGATAAATCATTTAATTATTTTATGGATAATAATTTTTAGATTTTTATTATGATAAGTAAATTGATATTAAAGTTTGATCAAAATTGAACTTGATTGAACTGAGTTCATATTAACTGGATAAGCTTTTCTGGGACGGAGGGAGTATGTGTTTTTAAGATATTGTACGTGTCATATAATATATTAATTCATCATTTGGTGCGGATGTAGTCAACCCAGTAACAAATTCACCAAAAGTCAATTATTTTCATTTGGTGCGATCGCCCCCTTTTGGACGCGATCGCCTTTTTATCCCTTATCCCGTAATTCGGAAATGGCAGTTCCGAATTATCTTATTTCGAAATTGTCAATTTCGAACTCTATATTTTGAAAAAAAAAAATCCCAAAAATTACTAGTATTTTTTTTTTATTTTAAACGTTATTCAAAATATTATAGTGAGTCAAATTTCTTTCCAACCAAGCTTTGTAAGTCTGCACTTTCGTCTGAACCAAGCGTAGAATTTCGACCATAGTATTTATCAAAAGTCAACATGATGTGACAGTGACCACTTGCGTTGCAGGCCTTCAGACATTGTCGTCATTCAAAGTTTCAATCGTTTTCAATCTGCAATCTGTCATTGTAATACTCCCTCCGTTCCACAATTTTATACTCCCTTCGTCCCGGCCGACTTAAGATTTTTTGCTATTTTGGACGTTTCACCCGATTTAGGACGGCCTAAAATGGAAACCTTAAATCACTATTCTCTCCACTCATTCTCTCTCCTACATTATTTTAATACTCACAACACCATTATAATTTACTATTCCCTTCACTCATTCTCTCCTATTTTTAAATTATACTCACAACATTTACCTTTTTCTTAATTCTCGTGCCATTTCAAAAAATCCTAAATGGGCTGAAACGGAGGGAGTACATTTTTTGGTTTGACATGAAGATTAAGAAGAAAACTGAAAAAAATGATGTGTTGTAAGTGTGAAAGTAAAATAAGAGAGAAAATGAGTGGAGAGAATAGTAAATTTGAAAAGTGTTGTGAGTAGAGAGAAGTGAGTCTCATTTCTATTTTGAAAAAATACAAATTATTGTGAAACACTCAAAAAAAATTTTTTACGAATTATTGTGAAACAGATGGAATATACTATGTGTGCACTAACATGTTGTATGTATATCTACCGTTCAACCCGGTGGAACGGAGTAACGCTTACGACTCGCGATTCTATTAAATTTATTTTCACCTTCTCTAATTGAAATCGTCGTTGTAGTAAAAAAAATATTATGTCACAAAAAAGTAATTTAAACTAAATTTTTATTTATTATTATAACAAAAAGTAAAAAAAAAAATCATGAACAATAAATAATAAAAAATAAAATTCATACTCTATTGCTATTGATGGTTATAAGATCGATAAGATAATAATAACAAAAAAAATCATGTGGTAAATAAAAGGGTGGGGAGAGGAAAGTTAAAAGACAGGTTTGGGAGAAAAAGATGAGGATTTATAAAACTGGAGAAATATTTGGGTAACTAAGGCCGTCAAATCAATTTTTTAAATTCAATATCAGCCGATTTTTATCTCAACAGTTACAAATGGTTAAAAAACACTAATTATAGATAGCGTTCAGGGGAAGTTGTTGTACTTTCTTTCTGCAAATGAAGTTCTGCCTGTGGTTGACTAAATAAATGTTATGTCTCAAAATAAATCTTGCGTTTGATCAATTAAAATTGAATTTTAACAAAAAATTTGTGTAAATTTGATTATTTTCGTACGATTCTAAAAATGGTTATTGTTACAATTTGCATTCATATAACAAAATCGACCAATGTAATTACTTTACTGTTTGTATCGACCAATGTAATTACTTTACTGTTTGTATCGATTATGGATCGAACACACCGTAATCGAAAGCATCTTACAATAACAAAATCGACCAATATAATTACTTTACTTGTAACTTCGATTTATATTAATAGTAGCTTCAATTAATATTAATAGGGTTAACCATTATATTTGAAATATCTACTAACTATACCAAAAAAATTAAGAAAAATAATAAAAATCGCTAAAAATATACTCCCTCCGTCCCGGAACAATCTTCACACTTTCCCTTTTGGGCGTCCCAAAACTTACTTCACACATTTAAAACTTACCTAAAATGGAAAGGAATCTTTACTATTCCCTCCACTCATTCTCTCTCCTACATTATTTTAATACTCACAACACTATTATAATTTACTATTCTCTCCACTCATTCTCTCTCCTATTTTATTTTCACACTCACAACACTTTCAATATAATACTCCCTCCTTAAAACCAGTGCAAACAGTGTTTGTGAATTATGTTCCGGGACGGAGGGAGTAAATCACATCATGCCACCTCATTTTATGAACAGTACAATAAATAGTGTCAAATGTCAAATTTCTCATTTTGTCCTCACTAAGTTGTCTCTTTCCCATTTTGCCCTTAAAAAAAAAAAATGTATCCTTGAACCCGGGCTTTTCCTAGTTATTAATAAGGACAAGAGGTTTAAAACACATACTCCCCTATGTCCCCTGTTTCACTCGAAAAGACATAAAATAATTTTTGCACGAAATTTAAGAAAAGCGTATAGTGAAATAATGTTGTGAGTATTAAAAGTGAGGTCAAACAAAATTATAATTTTGTGTCTTTTCGAGTGAGACGGAGAAATAGTTAGTTAAAGGTCAAACAAGATTATAATTTCCTCTTTACGAAATAATCTTCCTTGTAATATTAATTTAATTATTCTAATAAATATTTAAAATTGAAATTAATAGTAATATTTATAATAATAATATATAAATAAAAAAAAATATACTCTTGGAAATACTACTTGCAACAAATCAGAACTTGTGAGGATTAACAAGGAAATTGATAAATAAGCTCCAATGCGTTTAACCTAGTTAAATTCGGATTACCGAACTCATTCTCCCGCTCCGCCCGCCGCTTCTCTACCGCCACCACAGCCGACGGGGACAACGACCGTTTCTGCCTCTTGTTCCGAATAAAAAACTCCTCCATCCGTTCAACTGCTAAACTAGCCCTCGAATTCTGCTCAATTTCAGCGTCATCATCACCGACAATCATCATCATCATCGAAGCATCATCTGCGGCGGCGGAGAAGGAGGAAGAGAGTGAATTATCTACGACGGGAGGGAGGAGGGAGGGTTGGGGAGGAGGAAGGGCGGTGCGGGAGAGGAAATCGGAGAGGTGGAAGTGGGCGGCATGGAGGGAGGAGTAAATTTGGATTTTTTGGGTCGGATCGATGGTTTGGGGGAGTTGTTTCGCCATTAGGGTTGCTTGTTCCAACGCAAGTACGAGATTCGGTACCCTCTCCATTGATTCTTCTGCGAACTCAATGTAAATCTTTAGCGTTTTCACTTTGATTTGAATATTGGGTGGATAAATATATGATCGGTGGTCGGCGGAGAGAAAGACGCATTACTATATATAGGGAGAGTTAATCCGGGTGGGGATCGGAACGGCAGATAAATCATCTTTACTAATTTTTTTTATTATTTTTTTTTTTTTTTAACTATTCCTTCTTCTACAAGGATTAGGCTGAAAGAAAGAAGCTTTTAGATCTTAATTCTATTCGTATATTAAAGTACTTTCTCCGTATCAAAGTGACAACTTTTCAAATATTTTAAGGTTACGTTTTGAACATTCAGTAACCTTAATAACTTAATTTTGAAAATCAGACTAAGGCTTAGTTTGTTTAACATAAAACGACTTTTGAAAAAGAATTTTTCGTAAATGTTTTTCGGAGAAAATGACATAAACATGTTTTTGACTGTTTGATAAGAAAATTACATTTTAAAAACATTTTCATGTGTTTAATGAAAATATTTTTCGATAAAAACACAATTTGAGATAAGTTGAAAGAGATAGAGTGGGATATGGTGATGGAGGTGGGGTGGGGTGGGGTGGGGTGGTAGGGTAGGAGGTTGGGATTAGTAGGGGTGAGGTGGGTGGGTGTGGGGTAGGGTAGGGTAGGTTAGGAGTAGGATAGGGTGGTGGCAAAAATGTAAAGGGTAAGATGATGGTAGGCTAAGGTGGTGATATGGTAGGGTGTGGAGGTGGGATAGGGTGGGTAGCCGAGAGTGTGGGGGGAGGGGGGGTAGGGTGGTTAGCCGAAAGTAGGGGAGTGGGGTTGGGTAGAGAAGTTGTTAAAAAAATAAATTAATTTAATTATGAGTAAAAAAAATTGACCGTGGGTAGGTTGGTGAGGGTGGTTAAAAAATAATTTTAATATGAATAAAAAAATTGCTTGAGAAGGGGGAATTGTTAAAATATAATTTTAAAATGAATAAAAGAATATTTTTTGACCTTGAGGTGGTTGTTGTGAAATGGGAAGTTGTTAAAAATAAATTTAAAATGATTAAATTTTTTTTGACCTGATCAGTGGGTGGGGGTGGTGATGGGGGAGAATTGTAAAAAATAATTTTAATATACATATTTTATTTTACGAGGGGATGGGGTAGGGGGTAGTTGATGTGGGGTGGGTAACGTGGGGGTGTATGGAAAGTTAGGTGTGTGTGTGTGAGGGTATTACCATTTTCCGGAAAATGTTTTACTTAGAAAAAATTCGTAAGTCATTTTAATTAGAAAAGTGGGGAAAATATTTTTCGAAAAATATTTTCTCCATTTTTCGGTGCTTACCAAACACCGAAAAATGAGAAAAACGTTTTCCAAAAAATATTTTTCCCCAAACAAACGGAGCCTAATCTTTTTTAGTAAGCTAAAAAAAAAAATTGAACTACTATTATTTTGGGATAGAGGGAGTATTAGATAGGAGTAGAGTATAATGAAATTAAAAAGGATAATTTTAATATTTTATTTTAATTTTATATTAGCAATTGCATTTTCTTAATCAAAAATATTTAAATTCTTAAAAGGGACGAAAATTGAAAAATAAAATGACAATTTGAACCAAATGGGGTAATTTATTTTATTTTCTTTCAAATTTACTCTATGTCACAACAAATTATTGCATTTTTCATTTTGACTTGTTCAAAAATTGTAGCGTTTCTTAGTAAGGAAGACAACTTTATGTAATTTTCACAATGTGCATTGTACAAATAGTGTACAATGGCATTTATTACAAAAAAAAAAAAAAAAAAAAAAAAAAAAACTTTTTGTTACAAAAAAATCTCACTCAAAAAGATGACATTTACAAAAAAAAAAACATGTAAGATGGGAAATTACAAAAAACTACCTTTTTTTATTTTTTTACAAAAAACTTTTTTTTTGTTTTTTTTTATCAGTTTTGATCAAACAATTGATAATTTCAGTTATCAGTTATTCAAAACGAGTTGGTCTTCTAAAAAACTAGTTTTTTCTTAAGATAAGGAAAAACGTGTTTTCAAAATAAACGGTGGCAATTTTGTAATTACTGGCAACCATGTTCAAAATAAACGGTGACATTTTCGTAATTAATGGTTCCCCCGTTTATGCCAGTTCCTGTTTAACAAACTGGCAGTGTGATAAAGTGTCAGTGCATATGTAACAAAGTGTCAGCAAAAAAAGTGTTAGTGCCAGTGTAAACTGGTACTGACACTTTGTTAAACTGAAACTGATACTTTTTACACGGACACTTTTAAATACATAAACTGACACTCTTCACACTGGCACTCTGTTACACTAACACTGGCACTTTGTTACACTAATATTTTTGCTGGCTCTCAAAAATACAAGCACTGGCATTCAAAAATACATGGACTGGCATTTGAAAACACATTTACCGGCACTCAAAAATGCATATGCGGCACTCAAAAACACCGATAATTATTTTCTTTGATATTCAAAAAACATGAAGCTGGCATTCAAAAAAACATGGTGGCATTCAAAATTACAAGAATGGCATTCAAAAATACATTGACACTCGTTACACACTTACTGGCACTCTATTATACACTAACTGGCTCTCCAAAATACATGGACTGGCACTCCAAAACACATACACTGGCATCTAATTACCCAGTCTACCAATGCATCAAATTCTCAAACTGGCACTCAAATACTTATAAACTGGTATTCAACAACATATAATATGGCACTTAAAAACTAATGAACTGGCATCTAAACAAAACCAAAATCAATCAAAGCCAAAAATCACAAAATTCGAACGATCTCTGATGCAGGAAATCAATCAAAGCCAAAATCAATCAAAGCCAAAAATCACAAAATTCGAAAGATCTCTGATGCAGGTAAAGAAGGAGTTGAAGTTGTCGATTGGTTTAGGTATGAGGGATAGAACGGAGGAAGAGGATTGGAGGGAGCGTCAATGGTGGATTGTAGGGAGATCGAGCACGGCGGACTTGGAGCGATGTTGGAGGTTGAAGGGGAATTGGAGGTTTGGTTGAGGAAGGTCGGTTTTGGTTGGTGAGTTCGCCGGTGAGGGATTTGGTGAGGGAGAGTTACTCCGGTTGACTTGGAGAGAGGAGGACGCCGATGGGGGTTGAATTGGTGTTTGATTGGATTGGGGAGAAGGCAATTGAGACAGAGGGAGGTTAGGCGATGGTGGTGGTTGAAGTTGGGTTGTTGTCCGGTGAGGTGAGATAGGGAGGAGCTTGGGCCGGCAATGGAGGGAGTTGTTCCCCTGTGAAAGAAGCTCCGTGTTTGCGAGTGAGAGAAAGCGAGAGAGAATGAGCCGTTATTTAAAACACGTTTTTTGTTAAGTTAACAAAAAACGCGTTTTTTATAAGTTTTTGGCATTCAAAACCGATAACTGAAATTATCTGTTGTTTGAAGAGTAATTTGTGTTTCAAATAACTGATAATTTCAATTATCAGTTGTAAACAAATGATAAATGAAATTATCAGTTATTTGAACAACTGATAATTGAAATTATCAGTTATTTGATCAAAACTGATTAAAAAAAACAAAAAAACAAGTTTTTTCTTATAATTTTGAATTTATGTGTTTTTTTTTATTTTCATCTTTTTGACATAGTTTTTTGTAAATGCCTCGTTAATAAATGGAGGGAGTATTTTTTGGACACGCATTGGTTGAGATTTATTGGTCAGATAAAGTCGGTTTCAAATCGATTAAGAAAAAAGCCATTCATTGATACGATTTTGTGGTCTGTCTCAAATCTCAATTAATTAATAATTACTTCCTCCATTTATTTTACGTGAGTATATATTTATTTTCTTTTTAATTCTTACCACATGAGCGAATACGGCTAAAGTGACAAAATTTTTACACTATTACTTTCACTCATTATTTTTCATATTTTATTTTTATATTCACAAGATCAATCAATTTATTATTTTTTCCATTGATTTTCTGTGCTATTTTACTTTTCTTATTTAAAAACACGTTCTCCCACTAATTTCCTTTTCTACTTTTTCTTGATTTTCTTGATTTTCGTGTCCAATTTTCAAATCTCCATTTATACCTAAAACAATCTAAATCGACTTTTCAAAATTTATGGCTTCACCTCTAAATAAATTGTTCAATAAATCTCGAATTGTCACAATGGCATTGCAGCAGAAATGTTCGCAATTCCAAATTCCGCTTCAATATCAAACAAATAATCTTTAACCCTAAACTTTTTTTACAAGAACATACTCCCTCCGTCCGCTTACAAAGTTCACACTTTCTATTTTGGGCGTCCGTTTACAAAGTTCACACTTTATTTCTTTCTAAAAAAGGAAACCTTAAATCACTATTCTCTCCACTCATTCCCTCTCCTACATTATTTTAATACTCACAAACCATTATAATTTACTATTCCCTCTACTCATTCTCTCTCCTATTTTATTTTCACACTCACAACACTTTCAATATAATATTCCCTCCTTAATTAATGTGTAAACAGTAAGTGTGAACTTACTAGGCAGACGGAAGGAGTATACAACTATTCAATGGTTGTATTTTCATGGCCAGAATACAATTTCTTGAACTAGAAGAATGTATAAGCAAATAAAACAAATTTTTTAAAAACATTGACAATGACAAGTCAACTACGTCCATAATGCTTCATTTGTCACCTTGCTTATGCAGAAACGGGTTCCACGTGTCTTTGGTTACTTGCTTGACCCGAGAAATTTAAGAAAAGTGTAAAGTGAAATAATGTTGTGAGTATTAAAAGTGAGGTCAAACAAGATTACTATAACTTTGTGTCTTTTCGAGTGAGACGGAAAAGTAGTTAATTAAAGGTGAAACAAGATTATAATTTCCTCTTTACGAAATACTCCCTCCGTCCCGGTAGAAGTGTCACCCTTTTAGGGGTGGCGCGCAAATTAAGGAAAAGTGTGGAAAGAAAAAATGTTGTGAGTGTAATTTGAAAATAGGAGAGAGAATTAGTGGAGGAAATAGTGAATTTAAAAAGTGTTGTGAGTGTAGAGGAGAGAGAATTAGTGGAGGGAATAGTGGATAGGGTAATAGAATATTATAAAATATTTCTTTTTTAGGAAAGGGTGACGCTTTAAACGGGACACCCTTTTGGATAAAAAGTGACGCTTCAACCGGGACGGAGGGAGTAATCTTCCTTGTAATATTAATATAATTATTCTAATAAATATTTAAAATTGAAATTAATAGTAATATTTATAATAATATATAAATAAATAAAATATACTCCTGGAAATACTACTTGCAACAAACCAGAACTTGTGAGAATTAACAAGGAAATTGATAAATAAGCTCCAATGCGTTTAACCTAGTTAAATTCGGATTACCGAACTCATTCTCCCGCTCCGCCCGCCGCTTCTCTACCGCCACCACAGCCGACGGGGACAACGACCGTTTCTGCCTCTTATTCCGAATAAAAAACTCCTTCACCCCTTCAACTGCTGAACTAGCCCTCGAATTCTGCTCAATTTCAGCGTCATCATCACCGACAATCATCATCATCATCGAAGCATCGTCTGCGGCGGCGGCGGAGGAGGAAGAGAGTGAATTATCTACGACGGGAGGGAGGAGGGAGGGTTGGGGAGGAGGAAGGGCGGTGCGGGAGAGGAAATCGGAGAGGTGGAAGTGGGCGGCGTGGAGGGCTGAGTAGATTTGGATTGTTTGGGTTGGATCGGTGGTTTGGGGGAGTTGTTTCGCCATTAGGGTTGCTTGTTCCAACGCAAGTACGAGATTCGGTACCCTCTCCATTGATTCTTCTGCGATCTCACTGTAAATCTTTAGCGTTTTGACTTTGATTTGAATATTGGGTGGATAAATATATGATCGGTGGTCGTCGGAGAGAAAGACGCATTACTATATATAGGGAGAGTTAATCCGGGTGGGGATCGGAACGGCAGTTAAATCATCTTTACTATTCCTTCTTCTACAAGGATTAGGCTGAAAGAAAGAAGCTTTTCCGGGTGGGGGTCGGAACCGGCAGTTAAATCATCTTTAAATTTATTACAGTACTTTTTTTTTTTTTTTTTTTTTACTATTCCTTCTTGTAAAAGGTTTAGGCTGACAGAAGCTTCTAGATCTTATATCTATTCCTATACTCAAGTACTTTCTCCTATCAAAATGAAATTTTTCAAATATTTTAAGGTTACGTTTTGAAAATTCGATAATCTTAAAATCTTAATTTTGAAAATTAAACTAATTTTTTGTAGTTTTGTAGTAAGCGCAAAAAAAAAAAATAGGACTATTATTTAGGGACAGAGGGAGTATAAGATAAGATTAAAATGAAATTAATAAGGATAATTTTAATATTTTATTTTAATTTTATAATAACAGTTGCATTTTCCTAATCAAAAATATTTAAATTCTTAAAAGTGACGAAAATTGAAAAAAAAAATGACATTTTGAACCAAATGGGGTAATTTATTTTATTTTATTTCATATTCAATCTGTCTCACAACAAAATATTGCATTTTAATGTCGCGTTTCTTAATAAGCAAGATAACTTTATGAAATTTTCACAATGTGCATTGTACAAATTGTGTACAAATTAATAAAAGATTTCGTTTTTAAATATTGATAAGTCAACTGTAATATTTATTTTAGTACGAAGTTTATATTATCAATTTTATCCCCGATATAATCTATCTATCTATATACTCCCTCCGTCTCACCCAATTGTGAACCATGGTGGTGGGCACGTCGATTAAGAAATATTATTAAGATAATAAAAATGTGTGGTAGAAAATGAATAGAGAGAATGAGTGGAGTTAATGAGTGATTGGTTGAATAAATTGTATGGTGGAGAATGAGTGGAGTTAATGAGTGGGTAGGGTAAGGAGAATATAAAATATTAAAATTGAAATTGTCAATGGCTTCACTGGAAAGAGATGTTACCGTAGATGTTACCCAACACCTTGGTTAACACACTGACGGACAGCACACACACACCAAAATAAATAGTTTATAAAAACTTTGTGCAGCGGAAATAAATAACACAAGATATAATTTTCTCAAGTTATATAAATATATAACTTGAGTGTGCCTAGATGGCGAAGACTTTATAATCAGTATAGCAAAATTACAAAGCCGAAAGTTCCCTATTGCTAATACAATGATAATGCTCTATGGAATTAAATGAGACAAAGAACGAATCCTATCCTTAGCCAACACTCTCTTAAACACTCAGTGTTTAAGCTAGAATCACAAGGGAGGAAGGATATGCGAACCAAAGAACTTTGTCTCTCTTGTGCTATGGTGTGTGTGTTTGATATTTGGCATACTTCAAATGAAACACACCTAGCCTATTTATAGCCTTCCAATGCCTTGGAGGCTACTCCAAAATAACAGCCTTGGACCTTCAGATCGTGTGTGAGGAGTGGAGAGATTTCTTGGCTTGAATTCCTCATCATTCGCCAACTTCCCTAGAATGTAGCAACCGATTTCTTGAAGCCCAAGTCCATGCTTTATCACCTTGTACTCTCTTGCTTTCTTTGTATTGTACACTTCAAATAATCAGCAACAACTCCATGACTTGGTCTTCCCACCTTTTTATTCCTTCTTCAATTAATATGGACCAAGCAATAGTTACACGTAAATCTCCTATTTACGTGTAACTCTTCCAACAACTTCTTCCTTGATTTTAGCATTTAATCCAACCATATATTAACCTGAAATATGGACCAAAAAATACATATATCTTGCAAATAATATTAGACATTAGGATATAAAATAATATGGAAAGAATTATTAAATTACAAATCATTACAGTCCGGTAACACCCAAGCCGATGATAGCACCTGTGGTAACACCCACAGCTGCATTAACAATCTCCCCCATAATTTATAATTTCTTTCCAAACTCTAAAGTGCTGATCCCTGCAAGATATTGTTAGCCATCCAGAGCAACTTCATAGTTATCAACTCCCCCATAATCAAGGCATTAACAACTACAATGATTTATCACAAAAATACTAGTTATCAAAACATATTTTCCAAAATAAGTTTTCCAACTAACTAGTAACCTAAAGTACCAAAGATAAATCAAAGTTACTAAGCTACTCCATGTTCAAAACAACCCTAAAAGTTTAAGCACCATAAGCAAATAAAACAAACCACCAAAGTATTTAAAACATGTTCCAAATAAAAACATAAAAGTAAATTGTTTGTTTTTCAACCACCAAAAAAATATCATAACCATAAGAGTGGCAACATAAACCTTCAGGCAAATGTTAGCAATCACTCTTCTCGCTCATCATCAGCTTCTTCTTCTTCCTCCTGTTCATCCCCTTCTTCATCTCCAGCATCTAAGTCAGCACCATCAGTAACATCTGCAGCGGCACCTGGCATCTCCAACACCACCACCACTTGGACCGGCTCCATCAGCACTATCAACTCCCCCAGTTTGGGAAGAAACCTGCTGGATGAATTCATCAGTAATCTCCTTGAGCTTTGTCCAACCTTGCACAATCTCAGAAATGGTAGAAGTTTGTTTGTGGAGAAACGCCAAAACTGTGGTCTTTGGTATTGTTGGTGAAGCATTCCCCAACAAATTGAATACATTAGCAAGAACATGAGCTGCATCTGTACCTGAAAAACTTGGAGATTTCGAAGTAACATTTGGGATAACAGATTGAGTAACACCCTTAGCAGAAACCGCATCACTTGACCCAAATTCATTTATCTTTGACCAAGGAAGATCACCTGTGTATCTCACACTCTTGGTATTCTTCTTAGTCATTGGGAATCTATAGCATAGAGATCAAGGCGGGCGTGTACTCATCCGACTCTTCAATGGGCAATTTTTGAGATTTCAAAATTTGGAAGATTAAAGAAGGGTAAGGAAACATTGTTATGTCTTTTCTTCTACCCCACGAAGCCAAATGTTTGAAGATCAATCTACCCAAGTTCACTCTTCGATTTTTTCCTAACTTATACAAGATTTCAGCTTGTTGCAATGTGACATATTGCTCATTAGAAGTAGGAACCCAATTAAATATGCAAAGCTTGTGAAGCACGGCAAAGAGTGAAGAGAGACGGGAAGCAAGAAAATGAACTTTGGTTTTGGGATTAGGATTGGAGGGCCATTCATGCACGACATCATGAGAGATAAACCTAGCAATTTCATCCTTATGAACAATAGGACCATCATCATCCAAATTTGGGAGTCCTAAAGTCTTGTTGATCAAAGAAGGAGTAATAGAAAAAATTATGTTCCTTAAAAACACCTTTCCAAATTGATCGGACTTCTCATTATCTAGGTTGGCATGAAGATTGGCATAGAAATTTTTGACAATAGCTTCAACAAATTTCGAAGGATGCAAGTTAGCTTTCAAAAAATTTCTATCCTCCAAGAACTGAAAAACACCATGCTTTTTGAAATCAACCTCGTCAATGTGCTTTTCCTTGAGAATTTTCGTGTCACTATGCCTTAACCAAAACTCCATATTTTCTTTTCGATAAAACTCCAATGAGAAGTAAGGTTTTGGAAAAGCAGGTATTCACATCATCAAACTCTTTCTCAAGGAAATCGAGAGGATTCAGAATATGCAAACTCACTAATCGAAGACTTTGAAGCTTTAGAAACGAGAGGATGTTACCTTGGGTGTTGCGGCTTTACTGGTAACATCTTTGACAATGAGATTCCACTTGCTTTTGCCTTTTATGTTTCTTTTCTTAACTTCATACAAGGGCTCTTCTTCCTCAATCTCCCAATCTTCAAATGTCTCAACAGAATGGCTCTTCTCAGCATCGGCATGGAAGTCTTCATCCGAAACATGAGCCGAGGAGAGACCAAGAGAGGATTCTTCAGAAACTTCAACTGGATCGGAGGATGTGTTGGATTTTGAAGTCCCTTTGTTCCTCATTGCAGTGAGCCTACTTGAGCTCCTCTTTTTGACAGGTTGTGCCGAGGGTTTGTGAGCAATGGCTTTTCTTTTTGGCTTTTTGGTTGATGGAACGGGTGGAAGAGGTGGTAAGGTCACAATGGGCAAGGGTTGCGCCATTGTTGTCACCAATGGAGGATCATCAACCGACATTGTCATTGCCGGAGACACATTGAGAGGGGTGGTCGAAGTGTCCATTTGGCTTGGACCACTTGAGCCAACACCCGGAGAGACCTCCAAAGGGACGGATTGCTTTTTGGAAGGGGTTGCCATGGTTAGGGTTTTAGGAAGGGTTTGGAATTTAGGAAGGTTGTTGATTTTGGAAGGTTTGAGAAGAGAGAGACGGTGACGGAGGGATTGTATATACCGTGTAGAGAGAGAAGGGGGAGGAGGCGTTGGCTTAGAGAGAGATAGGGAGAAAAAATAGGAATTCAAATTAGGATAGGATTTTAATTTGATTAGACTTATCCCACCTATTTTTACTCACCTAATTAACCTCCTCCTATTTTCCTAGCCACACAAAATAATTACAATTAAAATTTACTCCCCCTATTTTCTAGGCCACAAGAAAAATCAAATACAAAACTCTTTCCACACAAATTAAACATCCGGCCATTATTTTGAAATTTTTTTTTTTTTTTTTTTTTTTTTTTATTTTTAATTTTTAATTTTATTTTTTTTTTTTTTTTTTTTTTTTTTAATTTTTTAAATATATAAAACGAAAATAAAAATAAACATACGAAATATATAAAAATAATAAACAAATACAAATATACCAAGTCCATATGGTTTTTGAAAATCAAATCCCTAGATTTTAGGACTTAGTTATTTGAGTTGTTTATCAAAGATAAATTGGTTAGTTAAAGACTTTTTCAAACTTTTAAAACTCTTAAACAATAAAAAGACTTTCAAAGTTTAAAAACTTAAATAACTAAACCGAAAATAAAGAAATAAAAACATAATATAGCACATACAAATATGTTAATGGCAATGATGGTAACATCTAGGATAACACATAAGATAAAAATCCCTTGATAAATATTTTCATTTTCAAGCATTTCAAGCATAACAAGTTTAGCCATTTTCAAGCATTTCAGGCATAACAAGCTGAGCATTTTTCATGCACTTTTAGGCATTATAGGCCTATATATATTTTTTTAAATACATTGCTTGTTAATCACGTATCAATACACTTCTTTAAACAAGAAAGCATCGTAGTAACGAGCTCCGTGCTTCGAGTTTTATTTCAAGTGTAAAGACCAAGTGATTTATGCCTTTCAAGTAGGGTACACTGTAGTAGCGAACTCCATGTCCCTAATACTTAGCATAATTCACCTCATACATTCTCATTGGCAAGAGTACATCGTTGCAGCGAACACCGTGCCCCGAGCTCGAGAGAATAGTATGTATGAATGCCTTTGCCTTTTATTTATCAAAAAAAATATTAGTGACTTTGTCACTTTAAGCATATGAAGGGAGTTTTATCAAGTGTGTTATTCAGAGTGCTATCCTACCACAACAAAAAGGTCAGCATGTGCTGCTGTGAGAACTCTCATAGCTCAAAGAACTATGGGAACCCTCAGAGAGAATAAAACCAAACAAGCAAAAAATATGCACTAGTATACATGTGTTACCCCAGGTGTTATCAGCACCCATGGTAACACCTTACTACAGAGGACAATATTTAGAGAATGCAAAGACCAAGAGATCTCTTTAGACTAGAGAATCTATCATGGTCTAAGGGTTTTGTGAAAATATCAGCAAGTTGACACTTTGTATCAATATGCTCTATATTTATTATCTTTTTATCTACCATATCTCTTAAAAAATGATGACGGATGTCAATATGTTTAGTACGGGAGTGTTGTACAGGATTTTTGGAAATATTAATAGCACTCAAATTATCACAGTATAAGGTCAAAATATTGCTATCAAGACCATAATCATCAAGCATGTGTTTTAACCAAATTAGTTGTGAACAACAACTACCACCGCTACATATTACGATTCAATTTGTGGATAATGAAACAAAATTCTGTTTTCTAATATACCATGATAGTAAATTATTTCCCAAGTAAAAACACCCCCCACTTGTACTTTTCCTATCATCCATATTGCCCAATCCGAGTCACTAAAGCCTACTAAATTAGTATTAGTATCTTTACTATACCAAATCCCTAAATCACTAGTTCCAGATACATATTTAATGATCTTTTTCACAGAATTTAGGTGAGACACTTTAGGATTGGATTGATATCTAGCACATACACACACACTGTACATCAAATCAGGACGACTAGAAGTAAGGTAAAGGAGACTACCAATCATGGAACGATATAGGGTTGGATCAACATCTTCTCCCACTTGATCTTTTCCAATTTTGAGAGAAGTGCCCATAGGAATTTTTGAGCTCTTCGAACCTTCCAACCCAAACTTCTTCACCAGGTTCCTTGCATATTTGCTTTGGGAGATGAAAATCCCTTCACTTGATTGCTTAACCTGCATGCCTAGAAAGAAGTTAAGTTCCCCCATCATGCTCATTTCAAATGTTGATGTCATAGCCTCTACAAAATCATTTAAACAAGTTTTTGATGTAGAGCCATATACTATGTCATCAACATAGATTTGAACCACGACAAGTTCTTTTCCATGTTTAAGAATGAATAAAGTCCTTGTGACGACCCCAACCCTAGGCACTCATTTTAATATTTAATTATATGCTTTTAATATTCATGCTAGCTTTATGTGTTCAATTATGTCCTTTAAATTCTTAAATTTAGATAAATTGGGTGAAAAGTAAATTTAGGATCTTATAAGAATTTATTGGTCATTAAATAAAGAAACTTGTGGAAATAATAAAAATGGAAAATTAATAAAATGATAAATAATGTGGGGAGGTTAAATGAGTAGGATAATTAATGGGATAAGATTTATTTTAATTTAAAAATGAAATGGGTGAAAGCCTTGCTAATTTTCCCATGGGGGGCCATTTTGTAGAGCCCTTCCTCCCTTGCCAAGTGTTCCCCCTCCCTCACCTCTCTTACTCCCTTCTCCCTCCTTCTCCTTCATTCATCCAAAATCATCCTAGAGAAAGCATAGAAGAAACCTCCATTGAAGCCCTCTTTGCCAAGCTTTGAAGTCAAGATATTCTTCACCAAAAACCAAGTCTAGGAGCACATTTGAAGATTGAGCATCTTGGGGAACTCATCTAACTAGAAAGATTCACATTTCCTTCTAAAATCCAAGTAAGTTGTTATGACTTCTCTTCTCATGAATGCTCATGAATATTTCTTGTGGTTCTTGTTCTTATGTTGGTGATTTCTTGCTTGGGAAACCTATTGGGAGTTGAATGTGTTGAAAATGGAATTTTTGAAGTTAGGGTTCATGGAAGATTTTTGTAAAAAAGGGTTTGAAATGGGTGAAATGGGTAGAAATGAATGATCTAGGATTTCTTGGGTTGGATTTACTTGCTTTATGGGACTTGGAATGATTAAGTGTCATGGGTGTTCTTGAGCTTAAGTTTAGTAAGAAGGAATTGGAAACTAAGGTAACCATTGTTGGAAAAAAGCGATGCGGGCGGGAGGCATGGGCGGTCGCCCGGGTGATGTAGGCGGTCGCCCATGTTGGCGGTAAGTTAGTGTGCTTGGGAACTTCACTTGGGCGGTCGCCCAAGTGATGGCGGTCGCCCATCTCCCTTATGAGCGGTCGCCCATGTGTGAGTGTGCGGTCGCCCATTTGGGCGAAACTTCATTCTCTTTGGCAATCCACTTGGCGGTCGCCCAGTGGTGTGGCTGATCGCCCAAGGCCACTGAACCAATATTTCTTGATTTGAACTAGGATCGTTTAGCAAGTTGTTGGCCACTTATAATTGGACACTCCCACTTGGTAATTGAACTTGAACCTTCACTTAGGCCTGGTATTCTTGTATATGGAAATTGTAGGGTAGGTTAATGATCCCTCACTTCCTTACTTGATGTTATATATCTTGTTGTTGATATTGTTTAGTGCATTCATAAATTGTTGCACTTTGATATTGCTTGGGCATGAGTATATATTACCATGTAGCTATTATTTATCCCTTTTGTGGATTTTATTCAAGTATCTATTATGTGCTTGATATGTGTGAGTCAGCTGACGTTGGGGGTATAACAGAATACGATCAATTATGGAAGTGTGACCTAATGTGATCGGATTATGTTATATACGTGGCCGTCCCCTCCTGTGGCGCGAGGTTGGGGTATAGCATCTGTATTGAGCCAAAAGCCTTACAGAGTTGCTACTGTCTTATATGGTTCCCTGAAAAACGGGTCTTATAAGACGTGAGTATTGCTTAAGCAGCTCACTGTAATTGGAGTATTATTATACCCAATGTTGTATGACTACTGTTCAGACGGGAAAAGGTAAACCAAGGTAATGGAATGTGTTTATAGCTTTCCCAATGTGTTATGTGTGACTTGTTATATGTTGCATTTATTTGGCATATTCTTTGCATCCATAATAGCTTCTTTGAGATTTATTCTCACCCCTGCTCCCTTTCTTGTTTTAGATCCCGAGACGGGAGGACCGCCCAAGTAAGGACGGAGAGGAGTTTGGAGTAATCTTTTGGGTATTGTCGGGGTATGTTTAGGGTGACGTATAAATTGTATTTTGGTAATTCCATTCTTGGAGTTTGTAATTATAAACCTTAAACTCTACGTCATAACCTTAAATCTTTTGTAACTAAGCAGGTTAACTATTTTCAAAGTTAGTTATCTCCTCCTCAGAGGTGGAGTAGAGTGGAGTTCTTTTGAAATGTTATGTTATTCATGTTCATGTTTGAAAGTCAAAGTAAAGTTTTAAAAGTTTAGTGTTTTGGGTTAGTTTGGGGACGCACCAACTCGGGACACGTGTAGGTTCCGGGTCGGGAGTCCTCACGGTTGGTATCGAGCTCGGTTAGAATTCTTGGGTAGAGTCTAGGCGAGTGAGAGTGTGTAATGCGACGTCGAGTGTTTAATGCGGGAGTTTGTTGTAATGGCGGGAAATGAAGGTGATCCGAATGCGGGTTTGGGTGGTGTTGGTAATCCGAACGCCGAGATGATGGACATGTTAGGGTTCCTTCGGCATATGGCAACTCGGAATCGGAATTTGAATCGAGAATCTAGGCGAGACAAGGGCAACATGGGTTGGAGAAGTTCGTGAAGATGTCTCCTCCTAGCTTCAACGGAGATCCGGATCCGGTGAAGGCGAGAGGTGGCTTGAGGCTATGAACAAGATTTTCGCGGCTATGGAGTACGGATGCGGAGAAAGTGAGATGCGCCGTTTTCAAATTGGAAGGACCGGCGGAGCATTGGTGGCAAGTGGTAAAGGATGGTTGGGACCGAGATTTGACACCGCGAGACGTGGGAGAACTTCACGCTCAAGTTCGAGATCACTTTGTGCCGATGGTTACTAGAGACAAGAAAGAAGGCGAGTTCTGAAGCTAGAGCAAGGGACCATGACGATAGCGCGGTATTCGGCGAAGTTCCACGAGTTGGCCCGATATTGTCCCCATTTGGTGCCGAGATGAGGAGAGGCGAGTTTACCGGTTTGTGAAAGGTTTAAGAGTTGAGTTTCGGAAGCGGTTGTTGACGCATAACTTCGCCAATTTCCAAGCGGCGGTGAATATGGCGTACCGGATTGAGAACGACATAGAGGAGCATCGTGGTAAGAATGAAGGAGGAAACGAACGAGATTTCGGGGTCGAGGATCGGGACGAGAATAGAGTGCGGCAGGACTTTCACCCGGGAGCGAATCGAGGAGGTCATGTGGCGGCTCCGGCAAATCGTGCGACTTCCGGTCGGTTTGGGACGACATGTGGGTTTTGCGAGAGGATAGGGCATTAGAAGACAAATGTTGGAGCAAACAAGGCAAGTGTTTGGAGTGTGGATCGCCGGGCCATTTCGGGAGGAATTGTCCCAGGATTACGGAACAAGCAGCGACGGAGTACCGGATTCGGGGTCAAGGTAGTGGTGTGAAGAGAGATGTTGATGGGAAACCTAAGGATAAAGTCCAAGGTCGTGTGTTTGCTTTGGGTCGAGGAGAGGTCGATCCTAATGCCGTCATTAGAGGTATAGTTCTGTCTCGGGAGTTAAGGCCCGCATTCTTATAGATCCGGGTCTTCCCATTCATTTGTGGCGTCTCATTTTGCATTCTCATTGCATATCTTGCTGAATCTATGCCTTATGTGTTAGAGGTCTCTACTCCTATGGGAGAGAGCCTTGAATCTTCTTTGATATATCGTGGATGTGATGTGACTATATGTGGGCATGTATTGCCGGTGGATTTGGCCGAGTTACCAATCCGTGATTTTGATGTGATCCTTGGTATGGATTGGTTGAGTCGGTGCCATGCTTTGGTAGGCTATGTCGTAGGAAGCGAGTCTCATTTGCTATGCACGATGTGCCTACATTTATATTTGATGCCGATAAATCTATGTTCGGGTTACATGTTATTTCTGCCTTAAAAGCTAGAAAGATGCTATCTAAGGGGTGTACGGGTTACTTAGCTTATGTGGTAGATTCCAATAAGAAGTCTCCCGAGTTAGCTCATGTTCCGGTTGTGAATGAATTTAGTGATGTGTTCTCTAGTGAGTACTCTATGCCTCCGGACCGTGAGATAGAGTTTTGTATTGATTTAGTACCCGGCACCGCTCCTATCTCTAAGGCACCCTATAGAATGGCTCCGGCCGAGTTAAAAGAGTTGAAGGTCCAATTGCAAGAATTGTTAGACCGAGGTTTTATTCGTCCTAGTGTGTCCCCGTGGGGAGCACCGGTCTTGTTTGTTAGGAAGAAGGATGGTACCTTACGATTGTGCATTGACTATCGTTTGTTGAACCAAGCCACTATTAAGAATAAGTATCCTCTTCCGCATATAGATGATTTGTTTGACCAACTCCAAGGTTCCGTTATCTACTCAAAGCTTGATTTGAGAAGCGGATACCATCAGTTGAAGATTAGGCCGGATGATGTGGCTAAGACAGCTTTCCGTACTAGATATGGTCATTATGAGTTTGTGGTGATGCCGTTTGGGTTGACTAATGCTCGGCCGTGTTTATGGATATGATGAACCGTATCTTCAAGCCTTATCTCGATAGTTTTGTGGTGGTCTTTATTGATGATATTCTTGTGTATTCTAAGTCCGGGAAGAGCATGAGAATCATTTGAGGATTGTCTTGTCCGTTCTTCGTGAGAAGCGATTGTATGCTAAGTTCGGTAAGTGCGAGTTTTGGCTTGAGCAGATTTCTTTCTTGGGGCATGTTGTGTCGAGCTCGGGGATTTCCGTGGATCCTGCAAAGATTGAAGCCGTGGTTAATTGGAAGCAACCTTCGGCCGTGACCGAAGTCCGTAGTTTTCTTGGTTTGGCGGGGTACTATCGGAGGTTCATTGAGGGGTTTTCTCGGATTGCTACTCCGTTGACTAGATTGACTCGGAAAGATGTATTGTTTGTGTGGGATTCCAAGTGTGAAGCAAGTTTTGATGAATTAAAGAAGAGGTTGACGACGGCTCAGGTTCTTACCCTTCCGAGTGGTTGCGAGAATTTTGTTATTTATAGTGATGCCTCGAAGGCGGGTTTGGGATGTGTGTTGATGCGAATGGGAAGGTTATTGCGTATGCCTCTAGGAAGTTATCACCGGCGGAACAGAATTATCCTACTCATGATATGGAATTGGCGGCGATTGTATTTGCGTTGCATAAGTGGAAGCATTATCTTTACGGAGCGAAATTCGAGATTTTCACCGATCATAAGAGTTTGAAGTACCTATTTACCCAAAAGGAGTTGAACAACCGGCAAAGAAGATGGTTAGAGTTTTTGAAGGATTTTGATTGTGTCATATCCTATCATCCGGGGAAGGCCAATGTGGTGGCCGATGCGATTAGCCGAAAGGCGTATGTGACAGCCTTGAGTTCTCGGGAGTTGAAGAGTGAAGTGATAGTTGCGAATGTTCGAGCCGTTCCGACATTGTATGGTGATTTGAAGGAAGCTCAACAAGAAGATCCGGAATTGAAGAAAATTTGTGATCAAGTGCAAGATGGGAAAGCCGGGGATTTTGCTTTGAATCGAGATGGGATTTTAACCTTCCAAGGGAGAATTTGCGTTCCGTCATCGCCGGAAATCAAGAAGCGTGTTTTAGAGGATGGCCATAAATCCAAGTTTGCGATTCATCCGGGGAGTACCAAAATGTATCAAGATTTGAAGCGTGGATATTGGTGGAATGGAATGAAAAGGGAAATAGCGGATTATGTATCTAAGTGTTTGACTTGTCAACAGATTAAGGCAGAACATCAAAGACCGGCGGGACTACTTCAACCATTGGATATTCCGGAATGGAAATGGGAAGGAATTTCGATGGATTTTGTTTCGGGTTTACCTCTCACCGCGAAGAAGATGGATGCTATATGGGTTATTGTGGATCGGTTGACGAAGTCGGCTCATTTTCTTCCGGTATCAACCAAGTACTCGTTAGAGAAGTTAGCTCAGTTGTACTTAAAGGAGATTGTAAGACTTCACGGGGTTCCGGTTAGTATTGTTTCCGATAGAGATCCGAGGTTTACATCTAGATTTTGGAGAGCATTACATGAAGCCTTGGGTTCTAAGTTGTGTTTTAGTACGGCGTTTCATCCTCAAACCGATGGTCAGTCCGAGAGAACTATTCAGATACTTGAGGATATGTTACGAGCTTGTGTGATGGATTTCCAATTGTCTTGGGAGGATCATTTACCTTTAGTGGAGTTTGCTTACAACAATAGTTATCAGTCAAGTATCGAGATGGCTCCGTATGAGGCGTTGTATGGTAGGAAGTGTCGATCTCCGATGTGTTGGGACGAGGTTGGTGAAGCGAGACTTTGGGGTCCGGATTTGGTTCGAGATTCTACGGAGAAGATCAAGGTGATTCGGGATAGATTGAAGACGGCTCGAGTAGACGAGAAAAGCTACGCCGACAATAGAAGACGGGATTTATCTTTTCGGGTTGGTGACTTTGTGTTCTTGAAGGTCTCTCCGAGGATGGGGATTAAAAGGTTTGGTAATAAAGGAAAGTTGGCTCCGCGGTTTGTAGGTCCGTTTGAGATTCTAGAGAAGATAGGGGAATTAGCTTACCGGTTAGCGTTGCCTCCGTCTCTCTCTTTGCTTCATGATGTGTTCCACGTTTCTATGCTTAGGAAGTATTGTCATGACCCCTCCCATGTTTTGAGCTCTCCTCCCGATGATGTCCAAGCGGACATGTCGTATGTTGAAGAGCCATTAAGAGTCTTAGAATTCCAAGTTAAAGAGTTGAGAACCAAGAGTATTCCGATAGTAAAAGTCCTTTGGAAGAACCACACAGTTGAGGAAGCGACGTGGGAGCTAGAGTCGGAGATGAGAGCGAAATACCCGTGGTTGTTTGAAAATTCAAGTAAGTTTCCTTTTTAAAATTCGGGTCGAATTTTCTTTAAGGGGGAGTGAGTGTGACGACCCCAACCCTAGGCACTCATTTTAATATTTAATTATATGCTTTTAATATTCATGCTAGCTTTATGTGTTCAATTATGTCCTTTAAATTCTTAAATTTAGATAAATTGGGTGAAAAGTAAATTTAGGATCTTATAAGAATTTATTGGTCATTAAATAAAGAAACTTGTGGAAATAATAAAAATGGAAAATTAATAAAATGATAAATAATGTGGGGAGGTTAAATGAGTAGGATAATTAATGGGATAAGATTTATTTTAATTTAAAAATGAAATGGGTGAAAGCCTTGCTAATTTTCCCATGGGGGGCCATTTTGTAGAGCCCTTCCTCCCTTGCCAAGTGTTTCCCTCCCTCACCTCTCTTACTCCCTTCTCCCTCCTTCTCCTTCATTCATCCAAAATCATCCTAGAGAAAGCATAGAAGAAACCTCCATTGAAGCCCTCTTTGCCAAGCTTTGAAGTCAAGATATTCTTCACCAAAAACCAAGTCTAGGAGCACATTTGAAGATTGAGCATCTTGGGGAACTCATCTAACTAGAAAGATTCACATTTCCTTCTAAAATCCAAGTAAGTTGTTATGACTTCTCTTCTCATGAATGCTCATGAATATTTCTTGTGGTTCTTGTTCTTATGTTGGTGATTTCTTGCTTGGGAAACCTATTGGGAGTTGAATGTGTTGAAAATGGAATTTTTGAAGTTAGGGTTCATGGAAGATTTTTGTAAAAAGGGTTTGAAATGGGTGAAATGGGTAGAAATGAATGATCTAGGATTTCTTGGGTTGGATTTACTTGCTTTATGGGACTTGGAATGATTAAGTGTCATGGGTGTTCTTGAGCTTAAGTTTAGTAAGAAGGAATTGGAAACTAAGGTAACCATTGTTGGAAAAACTGATCTGGGCCGGGAGGCATGGGCGGTCGCCCAGGTGATGTAGGCGGTCGCCCATGTTGGCAGTAAGTTAGTGTGCTTGGGAACTTCACTTGGGCGGTCGCCCAAGTGATGAGGGCGGTCGCCCATCTCCCTTATGAGCGGTCGCCCATGTGTGAGTGTGCGGTCGCCCATTTGGGCAGAAACTTCATTCTCTTTGGCAATCCACTTGGGCGGTCGCCCAAGTGGTGTGGGCGGTCGCCCAAGGCCCTGAACCAATATTTCTTGATTTGAACTAGGATCGTTTAGCAAGTTGTTGGCCACTTATAATTGGACACTCCCACTTGGTAATTGAACTTGAACCTTCACTTAGGCCTGGTATTCTTGTATATGGAAATTGTAGGGTAGGTTAATGATCCCTCACTTCCTTACTTGATGTTATATATCTTGTTGTTGATATTGTTTAGTGCATTCATAAATTGTTGCACTTTGATATTGCTTGGGCATGAGTATATATTACCATGTAGCTATTATTTATCCCTTTTGTGGATTTTATTCAAGTATCTATTATGTGCTTGATATGTGTGAGTCAGCTGACGTTGGGGGTATAACAGAATACGATCAATTATGGAAGTGTGACCTAATGTGATCGGATTATGTTATATACGTGACCGTCCCCTCACGTGGCCACGAGGTTGGGGTATAGCATCTGTATTGAGCCAAAAGCCTTACGAGTTGCTACTGTCTTATATGGTTCCCTGAAAAACGGGTCTTATAAGACGTGAGTATTGCTTAAGCGGCTCACTTTGTAATTGGAGTATTATTATACCCAATGTTGTATGACTTTGTTCGGACGGGAAAAGGTAAACCAAGGTAATGGAATGTGTTTATAGCTTTCCCAATGTGTTATGTGTGACTTGTTATATGTTGCATTTATTTGGCATATTCTTTGCATCCATAATAGCTTCTTTGAGATTTATTCTCACCCCTCTCCCTTTAATGTTTTAGATCCCGAGACAGGAGGACCGCCCAAGTAAGGACGGAGAGGAGTTTGGAGTAATCTTTTGGGTATTGTCAGGGTATGTTTAGGGTGACGTATAAATTGTATTTTGGTAATTCCATTCTTGGAGTTTGTAATTATAAACCTTAAACTCTACGTCATAACCTTAAATCCTTTGTAACTAAACAGTTAACTATTTTCAAAGTTAGTTATCTCCTCCTCCGAGGTGGAGTAGAGTGGAGTTCTTTTGAAATGTTATGTTATTCATGTTCATGTTTGAAAGTCAAAGTAAAGTTTTAAAAGTTTAGTGTTTTTGGGTTAGTTTGGGGACGCACCAACTCGGGACACGTGTAGGTTCCGGGTCGGGGTCCTCACAGTCCTATCTGCTTCTCCTCTAGTAAAACCATATTCTAGTAAAAAACTAGTTAACCTACCATACCATGCACGTGGAGCTTGCTTCAACCCATAAAGAGCTTTATCAAGTCTATACACATGGTCTGGTTGAAATGGATCTTCAAAGCCTTTTGGTTGTTCAACAAAAACTTCCTCATCTAAGTATCCATTTAAAAAAGCTGCTTTGACGTCCATTTGAAACAATGTGATTTTAAGAAAGCAAGCAATGGCCAATAAAAGTCTTATTGACTCAATTCTAGCCACAGGTGCAAAGGTCTCGTCATAGTCAATACCTTCCACTTGTGTATAGCCTTGAGCCACAAGACGAGCCTTGTTCCTAACAATGTTTCCATACTCATCGGTCTTATTTTTGAAAATCCATTTTGTCCCAATAACATTAGTGTTTGAGGGACGGGGTACTAAAGACCAAACATTGTTACGAGCAAATTGATCAAGTTCATCTTGCATTGCTTGAATCCAAAAATTATCTTTTAAAGCTTCAATCACATTTTTAGGTTCTACGAGATGAAGTAAAACAAGAGTATGTTACCTTTGAGTATGTGGTGGACATGCACACATACCTTACCATGTCACGGTCACTAATGGAATTCATACGTCTTGTTTGTACACCCTCATTCACCTCCCAATTACTTGGGTTGTAGGATGATTCCTACCGATTCTAGGTGGAGGATCTCTTCTCACATTCTCGTGAACCCCTGTTTCAACTCCTTCTTGATCTTCATTTGCTGGTGGAATCGGATGCTATCCGAGGTGTTATCTCATCAATGGTAACACCTGCTCGGTTTACGTGTTACTATCGGTGTTAGCACTCGTGGTAACACTGTGGTAACACCTTACGGATCGACTTCTTCCAACCGGCTCCAAGGGTGTCTCTTGAACATTTTCTCTGCAATACTTGAGTGATCATCAAAAACAATATTCATGGATTCTTGGATGGTTTTTAGCCTTAGATTAAATACCCTATATGCACGACTATTTGAAGCATAACCAAGAAAAATGGCCTTATCACTCTTAGAGTCCAATTTTGCTAAGTAGTCCCGATCATTGAGAATGTAACACACACCACCACACACATGAAAATAATGAACTTTTGGTTTTCTACCATTCAAAATTTCGTATGGAGTCATGGTTGTGCCGGGTCTTAGAAAAACTCTATTGGGCGTGTGACAAGCCGTATTTAGTGCCTCTCGCCCAAAATCTTTTCGAAATTCTTTTTGAAAATAACATCACACGAGTCATTTCAAGTAAAGTCCTATTCTTCCTTTCGGCTATCCCATTTTGTTGAGGTGTTTTTGGGGCTGAAAATTCATGGTGAATACCTGTGCGTGCACAAAAATTTGAAAAAGAAACATTCTCAAATTCCACTCCCATGATCGGACCTAATTCGAAAAATTGAAGCACAAAACATGTTTTTGATCTTAGAGTGCAAGATTTTGAACTTTTCAAAAGTCTCGGATTTTTTCCCTTAAAAAATAAACCCATGTAAATCGTGAAAAATCATCAACAATGACATAAGTATATTTCTTGCCCCCAAAACTTTCTATCTCAAGTGGACCCATTAGATCCATATGCAAGAGTTGAAAACAATGTGTAGTACCGAGTGTGTTGCTCATTGTGTTGGGCAAAGACCATGGGTAACACGAGTTTGTTTCCCTTTGAGACAATCCTCACAAACAATTTTTTGTTTAAGATCAAGACTATGAATGCCTTGGACAGCATCTAGATTAACAATCTTTTCTATGTTACGAAAGTGAACATGTCCCAACTTTTGATGCCACAATGTAGTGTTATCAAGTTTTGCCGAATGGCATACTTGCTTGTCTTCAACAGGATAACAATTATCACTAGATCTTGTACCTGTCATCACACAATTGTTAGTCTTGTCATAAACTTCACAAGTATCTTTATTGAATTTCACCTCTAAATTGTCATCACAAAGTTGACTAATACTAATTAAATTAGTTACAAGTCCATCAACATGTAAGACATTCTTTAAGGTTGGAAATCCAGACACATTTAGTGTCCCTCTCCCAATGATATTACTCTTGCTCCCACCACCATAAGTTACACTACCCCCATGAATTGTTTCATAGTCTTTTAAAAACAATTTTGTTCCTATCATATGACGTGAACACCCACTATCAAAGTACCAAGAACCTTCAATATTTGTTTTTAAAGCAGTGTACACAACATCACATTTCAGATTAGCTTTTGGTTTCCACACCTTTTTTGAATTTTTACCATTATTGGGTGTGTTATCACATGTGTTGGGCAACACCTCGGGTAACACCAAGGGAGGCGGACAGTTTTTCGAAACAATATGGCATTTATTTTTAAAATGTCCAGTGTGTGTGACAGTATTGACACACCTTCCCTTTGTCACATGGTTCTTTTGAAGAAGAATCTTTGTCAAAAAACCGCTCCTTAACAAAACAATTCTTATTATCATTCATAGACAAAGTAGAAAGAATACTATTCAAAGATTCTTGAAAACCAATACACCTTTCGAGAGGTGTACTCAAGTTCAAGATCTCATCCAATTTGGTAGATCCGAGTGTTGAGCTTCTTCAAGGTGGTTTCGGCTAGAGTCAAATTGCCCTTGACTCTTTCAAGCTCGATTTCTCTCTTTGTTGCTTGAACCTCCATATGAGTCACATAGGCACGGAGTCCTTCATTCTTCTTGGTTAAGGACTTAACCAAATTGTTCTCTTTCTTCCATTCCACGAGCAATGCCTCGTAAAGGTCTTTAATCAGGAAATGAGGTCATCTTTGCTCTTGCTCATCCTCTTGTGTACTTCTGTATCGGGGTTAGAAGAGCTAACAAAACAAACGGCATTATTATCACATAATTCATCATACCTGTCGGGTGTGATCACGGATGTTATCTCGATTTGGATAACACCTTGGGTAACACTTGTCCTTTTCCGTGTTACTACTTGTGACAAACATGGTTGTTTGATCGATTCTACCTCCCGAGATGGTCCTTCATCCTCATCATCGAGAGAAACCCATAGGTTCTTTCCTCTCTTCCTTAGAGTATTTGCACACTCATTGGAATAGTGACCCCAACCCGAGCAAGCATGACATTGAATAGATTCAATGTGCTTTGGATCAGACCTTAACTGATCTGATGATGCTCTTCTTGGGTTCGACTTTGGGTTAGATGGGAAAGTCCTTTTTGGCATCGAATCATAGACCTTGGTTTGCTTCTCCTTTGCTTTCACCTGCATTTTTTCATTGTTATACTTTCTAACCATAGAATTGTATTTTCTAGCAAGTAAAGCAACACTAGTATTCTCATCAATTTCTTCAAAAACCTCATCTTCGTTTTCATCCAAAGAACTCGAGGCTTGAGTTTTCAAAACAACATTTTTCCCTTTAGATGCTTCACTTTGATCTAAGAGATTTAACTCAAAGTTTTTCAAAATACTCATTAAAGAATTGATATCCATAGTTGCAAGATTGTGAGCCTCTTCAATAGATGAAACTTTCATATTAAAACGCTCAGGAAGGGTTCTAATTGCTTTTGAGACAAGTTGTTTGTTGGTAAAAGGTTCACCCAACAATTGACACTCATTAGCAATATCAAATAATTTTTCAAAATAAGAAGGAATAGTTTCATTTTCACCCATCCTTAATCTTTCAAATCTGCTAGTAAGACCCCTAAGCTTAGTTTCACGCACACTGCCATCACCTTCACAAAAACGTTGTAAAATATCCCATGCTTCTTTTGCAGTGGAGCTGTTTTGAATAAGTTTGAAAATATGCATATCAACCCGCTCAAAAATGGCATTAAGTGCCTTTTCATTGAAACTAGCTTGGTTGATCTCTTCCATGTTCCATTCGATTCGAGTTTGACTTGTATGTCACCATCTTCATCGGCAGGTAACATTGGTAAGGAGTAACCATTTGTTATAGATCGCCATGCTCGAAGATCAATTGATTTGATATGCGGCGTAGACGGATCTTCCAATAACAATAATTCGAGCCATCTAACACGGGAAGACGCTTATTATTAGGATTAGCCGGATCATAAGCCATGACACCTAGACCAAGCACTTAGTATCGTCAAGTGACACGCTTTCGATACCAATTGAAATTGTCAATGGCTTCACGGAAAGAGATGTTACCGTAGATGTTACCCAACACCTTGGTTAACACACCGACGGACGACACACACACCAAAATAAATAGTTTATAAAAACTTTGTGCAGCGGAAATAAATAACACAAGATATAATTTTCTCAAGTTATATAAATATATAACTTGAGTGTGCCTAGATGGCGAAGACTTTATAATCAGTATAGCAAAATTACAAAGCCGAAAGTTCCCTATTGCTAATACAATGATAATGCTCTATGGAACTAAATGAGACAAAGAACGAATCCTATCCTTAGCCAACACTCTCTTAAACACTCAGTGTTTAAGCTAGAATCACAAGGGAGGAAGGATATGCGAACCAAAGAACTTTGTCTCTCTTGTGCTATGGTGTGTGTGTTTGATATTTGGCAAACTTCAAATGAAACACACCTAGCCTATTTATAGCCTTCCAATGCCTTGGAGGCTACTCCAAAATAATGACCTTGGACCTTCGGATCGTGTGTGAGGAGTGGAGAGATTTCTTGGCTTGAATTCCTCATCATTCGCCAACTTCCCTAGAATGTAGCAACCGATTTCTTGAAGCCCAAGTCCATGCTTTATCACCTTGTACTCTCTTGCTTTCTTTGTATTGTACACTTCAAATAATCAGCAACAACTCCATGACTTGATCTTCCCACGTTTTTATTCCTTCTTCAATTAATATGGACCAAGCAATAGTTACACGTAAATCTCCTATTTACGTGTAACTCTTCCAACAACTTCTTCCTTGATTTTAGCATTTAATCCAACCATATATTAACCTGAAATATGGACCAAAAAACACATATATCTTGCAAATAATATTAGACATTAGGATATAAAATAATATGGAAAGAATTATTAAATTACAAATCATTACAGTCCGGGTAACACCCAACTGCCAGTGATAGCACCTGTGGTAACACCCACAGTCTGCATTAACAAAAATCTTTGCCAAATAGGGTAGTTCACACTCGGCTGGAACGGACCAAAAGGAAAATAAGTGTACACTGGGCTGGGACGGAGGGAGTATATATAATAAAAAGATCTTGGTAATAAAAGGAGGTTTGAGGGGCATTTTTGTCTTTTAACGCCATGGCAAAATTGAAAAAAAAAAAAGGCTGAAATGAAAGGTGGCAAGCTGTGATTGGGGGATAATTTATTTTTTCTTTTTTTTTTGGAATTTTTGACACGTGTCGTCATTTGGCTGAATGGCGTTTTGGTCAATTGCTTGGCGCGTGCGTGCCACGCGCCGACAATCCCGCGTGAAGCCCATGAAGCCAGCTGAAGTTTGTTTTTTTTTTTTTGGTTTGGACACTTGGCGGCTTCTTATTGGCTGGTTGGATTTCGAATTTTTATTTTTCACCCATTTCTTTTACCTTAAATATTTTATAATAAATTATTTTTTTTAAAAATATTTTTTACACCAAAATTCATAAAGAAAAATTCTCTTTAAATAGAGACTATTTTCATTTGATTTGGACACAGAAAAAAAAACCTTTATTTTTAAATATAAATTGCTTAATCATCCTTTGTTAATTTTCTTTTTTAATTTTTCAATATGTTTTTAGTCAAAATTAATTAAGTGTCAAGTTTTTTTTTTAATTATAAATGATAATGATAATAATAATAATTTTACTAATTATAAAAATAAAAAATATAAAATAAAAGTGATGGGGTATAGGATAATGATTTGGAAAGGGTAATATGGTTATTGAGTTGATTTTAGTTCGATACATCAAACATTTTATTTATTTTATTTTAAAAAAAAATAAATCATAGTAAATAAAGTGTTAATAAAGACGAATATCGGGAAAGATGATAAAGATGGTCATCATTTTTAAAATTTTGATTGAAGTGCCTGTCAATATTCTAAGAAATATAGATAGTATAAATTGGTATTTTAAAAGAGGGTATAAAATAAAAGTGATGGGGCATAGGACAATGATTTGGAAAGGGTAATATGGTTATTGAGTTGATTTTAGTTCGATACATCAAACATTTTATTTATTTTATTTTTAAAAAAATAAATCATAGTAAATAAAGTATTAATAAAGACGAATATCGGAAAAGATGGTAAATATGATCATCATTTTTAAAATTTTGATTGAAGTGTATGTCAATATTCTAAGAAATATAGATAGTATAAATTGATATTTTAAAAGAGGGTGAGGAAGTAGTGGGTTGGGTTTTATGAGGGAGTGGATGGTTTGGGAAAATTTTTTCATTTAACACACAAATGTTCGTAATTTTAGGATTTTGATTTTTCTTTTCAAAATTAAATAAGATAAATTGCAAATAAATATCATAATTACGTTCATGATTAGTTAATGTAAATAAATATGACCTATTGTTTTCAAAATTTTATAATTTTTCCTCTTTTTTCTTTCTTTCAATATATGTACTTATATAGTATTGTTTTCTTTACCATTTAATGTTGGGCTTGAAAATTATGCTAAATGGATATAGTTACTCATATTGATAATAGTCATACAATTACAATGGGGTACTAAATGGTTGCTTTACTTGCCATTGAAGGGCACTTTGGACATTTCACGTCGTGGCAAAATTGCAAATAACAAGGCTGAATATAAGACGTGGCAATCTATTATAGGGCAAAATTGGGCGCGCCGAGAGGGTTTTTTTTTTTTTAATTTCTCGACACGTGTCGACCAATCTTTAAACCTCTTTTTCAAGAGCAGTAATTATCTGGCAATCTATAAAAGAGATTTTTTGTAATAATCAGGGAGTGTTGTTGTAACAATCAGCTTGTGTGATTTTTTTTTTTTTTTTTTTTTTTTTTTTAATATCCATCTTTTAAAAGTTCTTTTTGGTAAATGGCCTTCTTATACAATTTTTACTTTCTAAAAACTGTTTATTTCTTAGTTTAATGACTAATTTATTATATTATATTTACATCTGATTAATGTATCATTATTGTCTGAGGAAAAAATATTTTAAATTGTACGATATAGTGTCTATTTTATCATTTCAAGGTATTTGTATTATTGTATTCCTTTTATGCTATGACTATTAATAAAATTCAAAGGTCAATATTTATTCATTGTTGGCCTCCTTTTAAATCGATACTATGTCATTTGTCGTTTTCAATTTTATTTCACATTAAAAAAAGTTCACAATCCCGATAGTCCGAATATATTGATATGTAATGACGATTTTCCTTCCTCTTTCGAAAGTTGCGCCGACAATGTTGTCTTTTAAAGTTGTATTTCACAATGTATAAAAATATTTTTCTCATTTAGTCATTTTATTTTATTTCCGTCTTCTTAAGCATCAATAATTTCCCTTGCATCGCACAAATGTAACACTAGATTTATTTTAGTTCCTTTCATTATGATATTTGTATTAAGAATATAATTTTCAAAAAATTGTTTTACAATGTATACAAACATCTCTATTTTCTTTTGTATTTATTTCAATTTCGATAAGTTATTCATTAGTAACTGCCCGTGCATCGCACGGGGGTCAAACTAGTAAGATACTACAATACTTCAATTTATCAACCAACGACAGTGTTCTAAAATACCCCGCCTCAAGGTGCCTAGGTCCCGCCTAGGCGCTAGGCCCCTCTCCAACGCCTAGTTCTAAGTCCCGCCTAGGTCCCGACTAATCTCGACTAGTCCCCGCCTAGGTGCTAGGCCCGACTCCACCGCCTAGCGTTTTGTAGAACCTTGCCAACTAGTCTTGGCTTTGATTGCATTGTGCCTTGACCATCTTTTAAAACGTTAAAGTTCAAATCCCCTTTCTATATCAAAAACTAGTACATGCCCGTGTTTAAGGACACGATTTTTTTTTAATTAAAAAAAAAATTAAAAGGACAAAATGGGAAAGGGACAAATGTATGAGGGCAAAATAAGAAATTCACCGCTTAAAACTATTCATAATACTATTCATTGCTTAGTTGGCATGGTGTCATTTATAATTTATAATAGTAGATGTTTAAATTTTCGCAATAAAAAAAAAAAGAGGTGGTCTGCCATGAGAACAAGGGGATCCGTCTCATGCATGAGACGGGTTGACCCATGACCCATGGGGCATGATCCGCCACGTGGCAGCCTCTTATGGGCCAAATTTTTTATTCGCCAACTCTCACACATTCACAGCTTCTCTCTCTAGCTCTCCCTATCTCTCTCTCCTCTCTCTCTCTAAACGCACTTATCAGAGCCCGCCCCTCAGTCGTCTTCTTCCTCACCAATCTCCGGCCAAACCTGCCATTAACCCTCTCTCTCACATCCCAATTAACCGGCAACTTCAACCCCTACCTCACCGAATCTAATTCTCTCCCCAAACCAACCGGCGACCCAAGCTTCCCCGATCCAATCTCTCTCTAACTGAGCTCTTCCTTACCAGAAACCCAACGACCTCCTCCTCACCGGTGGAAGCTCAATCCCCTCTCAATTGCTCATTCATCGGTGCTAGGGGTGTAAATGGTTCGGTTTGGACAAATTTAGAGACCAAACCGCTAGTACTCGATTTGGAGAAATCCCAAACCGAACCGAACCATGGAAAATTTCAAACCGAACCGAACCACCTCGGTTTGGTTCGGTTTGGTCTCAAACCGCGGTTCCATTAAGCGGTTCAAACCGCGGTTCGAACTGCGGTCTCAAACCGCGGTTCCATTGAGTGACAGTAGTTCATATTCAAATGATGTAAGCAATGAAGAACCGGTCGAATTAATGCAAATTCATTTATGCATGTCCATAATTTTAACCACATTTGCCTCGCACAGTTTGTATGTTCAATATTGAGCTCGTATTTTACTTAAAACACGCACTGCATGAGTATTTACCAGAATCTAAAACAAGCATATCAACAACGGAACAGTCTGTATGTTCAATACTGAGTTCATATTTTACTTAATACACGCACTGCATGAGCATTTACCAGAATCTAAAACAAGCATATCACCTACGGAGTATCAAATAATCAAATTTCACTTGAATCAAATTCTTCACAAACTATAGAAATTTGTAAAATTACCTCAATTTCATAACCAAACTCCTCGTAGCAAGCAGAATCTGTGACCATCAATACTTGCTGTGGATCAACCAACAGATCTGCAAACACCTACAAATGTGAAATCAAACAACAGAAAACATCCACATTAAGAATCAAATTCTTCCCCAAAAAGGCTCCAATTCAAGAATTCAATCACAAAATCAACACGTTCAAGAAATTAGGGGACCCAAAATCCCTTTCCATCAAGAAATTCCCGGATTTTTCCATCACTGAACCAGGCAAGAACATTTGGAAAACAACAACAAAGAACAAGAACACACCAACAGTGCAACACCACGAAATCGAAATTCAACCCCACCACACTTGAAGAACGTAAATTTAAACAAAATTAGACAGTTAACATCCAAAAAAATTGAACAATAATCGCTAAAATAAATTAAAATTGGGGAGTAAAGGAGGAGGGAATCGTACCTTGAGTGAACTGAGAGAAGGAGACGAAGAGTGAGAAAGGAAGGGAATCAATGGTGTGACGGAGGAAGAGTGAGGCGTGTTAGGGTTTCGACTTTTGAAGGAGACGAAGAGAATCAATGGTTTGGCGGAGGAAGAGTGAGGCGTGTTAGGGTTAGCGTTGGGGGAGTGAGGCGGAGGAAGGCGCCGTTGTTGATTGAAATGGATCCGGAGAAATGAAAAGGATTAGATATTTATTTTTTTTATTATTTTTTTTTTTATTTTTTTGAAAGATCTAAGGGTGGAAATAAAATCAAAATAATCAACGGTTAAGAATCAATGGTTTGGTGGTTCAGCTTGATGGTTCGGTTTGGCGGTTCAGCTCGGTGGTTCGGTTTGACGGTTCAGCTCGGTGGTTCGGTTTGGTTCGGTTTGGTTTGGTTCGGTTTGGAGGAGTCAGACCGCAAACCAAACCAAACCGCATGATTTATAAATTTTTGGAACCCGAGCTGAACCGTTAATCGTTAAAAACCAAACCGAACCGAGCTGAACCGCATGGTTCGGTCTCAAACCGCGGTTTGAACCGAACCGCTGACACCCCTAACCGGTGCATCCCCTCAACAACGCCGGACACAACCACACACTCATAGGCCCAATTTTTTAATTTTATTTAATTTTTTTTTTTGCTTTTTTTTTTAGTTTTTATATTATTTTTTCGGCTTTTCAGTGGTTTAGAAAAAGTAATAGTTACCATCTCTTAATGTAATGACTGTATACATATAAAGTAACATTGTTCATAAGTAAACGTAATACCTGTTTTAAAAAAACAAAAGCTCGTTTTCACCCATTTTTTCAAATGTAATACAAACTATATGTATTACATTTGAAATGTAATAACTTATGTATATGAATGTAATAGTTTATACAAGTAAATGTAACACTTTGATAGATGAAATTGTAACATATTTTTATAAATAATGTAATACTTTTACATGTATCATGATAAATTTGTATACATTGTAACTTATTGTTTGAAAACATATAGATATCTATACATATGTGTTACAATTATGTACAAATACTATTACATATAAATAACACATTTGTTACATTTTAGTTATAATAACTATTACTTTTGCCAAACGAAAAAAACATAGGGAAAAATACTATTACTTTTCTGTATATATGTATTACTTTAATGTATACAAACTATTACTTTATATGCATACAATTAGTACATTATGTTATAGTAACTATTACTTTTCACAAACCGAAAAAAAAATATATATAAATTTTTTTTAAAAAAAAATACTATTACATATAAATAACAAGTTTGTTATATTTTAGTTATAATAAGTATTACTTTTGCCAAACGAATAAAACATAGGGAAAAACACTCTTACTTTTCTGTATATATGTATTACTTTAATGTATACAAACTATTACTTTATATGCATACAATTATTACATTATGTTATAGTAACTATTACTTTTCACAAACAGAAAAAAAAACAAAATATAAAAATTTAAAATTTAAAATTTGTAATCGGAGGGAGAGGGATTGGGTTAGGTTTCTGGTGAGTATGGCGGCCGACGATTGGTTTAGAGAGAGAGGATTGGTGTTTGGGCTGACGGCGAACTGGTTTTGGGTATAGAGAGATGGAATTAGAAGGGAATTAGGGAGAGTTGGGAAGGTCGCCGGTTGATTAGAGGTAGGGAGATTGAGGGAACAGGTCGCCGCGATGGTTTTAGTGATATTTGAAGAGGAAGTGGGTTCTTTGGCGATTGGGTTTGAGTGAGAGGTAACGGTAATGGGCAATTTGAGAGGGAAGATTCGTGAGGAAAGACGGCGATGTCACAGTCTTTGGGCTTGGCAGGAGAGGTGGATTGGTGGGTTTGGAGAGGTAGCGAGATTGAGGGAACTTGGTCGCCGGCGACTGGTTTTGGTGAGATTTGAAAAGGAAATGGGTTGCCGGCGATTGGGTTTGAGTGAGAGGTAACGGTGATGGGCAATTTGAGAGGGAGGATTCGTGAGGAAGACGGCGAGGTCTGGTGCTGGGCTTGGCCGGAGATTGGATTGGTGGGTTTGGAGAGGAGCAATTTTTTTTTTGGCGGGTCATGGATCCGACCCGTCTCATGGATGAGACGGGTATTCTTGTTCTCATATAAGTCTTTGTCAAAAAAAAAAAGCACTGAGCCATCAATTGTTACGCTTTGCGGTCGGTCTCAATTAATTAATAATTACTCCCTTTAAAAATAATTAATAATTACTCCCTCCGTTTACACGAGACTTATTTTATTTTCGTTCGTCGCACGTAAGCAGAGACTGTCCAAGGTCATAAAGTTTTTACACTATTTATCTCCGTCATTTTCTATCTTACTTTACTTTTATAATTATAACACTAATCAATTTACTATTACTATCACTCATTATCTATTTTATTTATTTTTTACTCACAAACATTTTCTCCCACTAATTCTCTCTGCTACTTTTTGTTAATTCTCGTGCTTAATTTTCTTGTATACATTCGAGTGGGATGAAAGGGAGTATTTTTTAGATACATACTCCCTCTGTCATTCGAAAAGACACAAATTTTTATTTTTGGTGTCCCATTTAAAAAGACGCACTTATAAAATAGAATTTTTTAATACTTTTATATTTGTGAGATGAGACCCATTTGTCATACTCACAATAATTATTCACTAACTATTCCCTACTTCACTTTTTCTTTCATAAATCACTTTTAATACTCACAACATTTATTCTACTATACATTTTTCTTAACTACTCCCTCCGTCCCGCTACAAACTGCACACTTTTTTCATTGGGCGTTCCATTACAAATTGCACACTTTCTAAAATGGCAAAAAAATTTTACTATTTCCTCCACTCATTCTCTCTCCTACATTATTTTAATACTCACAACATTATTATAATTTACTATTCTCTCCACTCATTCTCTCTCCTATTTTACTTTTACACTCACAATATTTATATCATTATTTTTTTCCTTAATTCCCGCACAAACAGTAACCGTGCGATTTGTAGCGGGACGAAGGAAGTATATATTTTTCTTAATTCTTGCACAATGACAAATTTTTGCATTTTCGGACGGCAATGACAAATTTTTGCCTTTTCGAACGGACGAGACGGAGCCTCTAGACGGAGGGAGTATTGGTTGAGAACTTGAGATTTATTGGTCGGATAAAGTCGGTGTCAAATCAGGTTAGTGAGAAGGGTGATATGCCCCCCTCAATTTGGGAACGTATCAGTTTACTACCTTTAACTTTTTTTAAAAAAAAATCAATTAATTATTAAAGATGATAAATTTATATATTTTGATAATTATCCAAAATTTCTCTTGTATGCTAAATTTGAATACCTCAACTATAATATTTATACCTAAAACAATCTAAAACGACTTTTCAAAATTTATGGCTTCACCTCTAAATAAATTGTTCAATAAATCTCGAATTGTCGCAATGACATTGCAGCAGAAATGTTCGCAATTCCAAATTCCGCTTCAATATCAAACAAATAATCTTTAACCCTAAACTTTTTTTACAAGAACATACTGTATACAACTATTCAATGGTTGAATTTTCATGGCCAGAATACAATTTCTTGAACTGGAAGAATGTACAAGCAAATAAAACATGTTTTTTAAAAGCATTGACAAGTCAACTACGTCCATAATGCTTCATTTGTCACCTTGCTTACGCAGAAACGGGTTCCACGCGTCTTGGGTTACTTGCTTGACCCGAGTCAAGATGGTCAACCTCAGGTAGATGATGTTGACTATAATGGTCAATGGAATTGGAAATCTCGGGACTGTTAACGGGTCTGGTTGTCAAACCAAGTGTTGCAGGCCGCATGTTTTTTATTTCGAAGGCATCTTGAACTGAGAGACGGCAAACAGGGCAAGTTGATTGTTTTCTTAGCCATACGTCTATGCAAGAGAGATGAAAACTATGCCCACATTTAGGCATTATTCTCAGCACTTCTTTCTCTTGGTACTCCCCTAAACAAATTGTGCACCTGCAATTTTCCGAGAAAAATACTGACTTATTTAACCAAGTATTTCAATAAAAATGATTTTGAGGTGTTGCAGAAAATTAAGAAAGTTGAAAGTAAATAAGATTTGTACTTACTGGGCATCCTCCATTGAACTGAAAGCCTCGTGGTTGTACTTCATTGTGGGAATAGCAGCAACCATAACTGGCTCAAGGCCCGTACGATGCACTGGCTGTCAGTAATGAGGAGAAAATAAGCTTTTGAAATTCTCCACACTCAGTTATGACTTCCTGAAGAATCAGAATGATGGAAATGCTACTTTTGTCCAGGTTGTAACTAAAAGCTACTTAAACGTAATACTCCCTCCGCCTCAGACTAAGAGTCTTACTTTCGTTTTTTGTACGTCGCAAACTAAGAGTCCTACTCTGCTTTATTCCTTAAATAGCAAATAATGAATAGTGTTGGACATTTATATTCTCTTCCTTTTGTAGAATTACAAAAAACCAATACTTATATACCCTACTTTTTACCCACTTGAATCATCAATAGTGTTTTGGACAATTATGTCTTCAACCCACTTGCAATTGTTTACTCATTTCTTAATTTTTTCCTAATAAGGGTGCAAACTCTTGATAGGACTCTTAAGAGTGGGGCGGAGGAAGTACATGGAAGGATATTCAAGAATTTGGAGCGGGTGCAGTAGGCCTGCACAGCCGTCGGCTGCACCAACGACCCAAATTCAATATTTTTTAAGTGGGTGGCCTCTGTTGGTGGGAGTGGGAGATCAAAGACGATCCTAACCTTTATGAACTAATCCAACGGACCGGGAGCCGACTGCCATGACTTTCGATTGCAGAGGCCACAAATTAGTTCACCAAAAGGCTCCAACAATGTACGGTGTTCGGGAAGGGTACAATTCCAACCCAAGGCCACAGTTCAGCGATTACCCTGTTGCACCGAAGCCAATTACAGGAAAGTCTCGGGCATAAGACAACGAAGCTCAAAAAACACGAGATGACTTGGGAATGGCTTAATGTATGGCACTAGATATATCAGTTCGTAATAGGAAAATATGATTCACTCCAGCCCTTGAACTAGTGCTTCTTTGGTCATAAGTTAATTCAGAATTTGGGACGGAGGGAGTAAATTTTAAATTCATTTCCAAATGCCACACACATAGTTTTTTTCCACTTTACTCCTACATAGTCTAGCTTTATGGCATGATTGTTATACCTTTTCTTGCTTTCACAATTTCTTGTGTACCTGTTGCTTTTCATTCAGTTCAATCCCCTAAATTTGACTAGTCTCGCTATATAAGGCAATTTTTGTGTTCGGTTTTCCGGAAAAGCAGATGGTTAGGGGGAGGGGGTTTCACACTACATCGTTTCACCATTTGTTCGAACAAATATAGTACTACCTCCGTCCCAAAATGAATGACTAAATTTTCTTTTAATTTGCTCTTGATGAAAAGCAAATTTTATAAAAAAAATGGTCATTCAATTTGGGACGAAGGGAGTAAACAGAAGTACAAACAGCTTAAAAGGACGAATGCATATGCTTAGGAGTATAATCTAAGAGCAGTTAAATACGAAATTCATACTAGAACAAAGTAGTAATCAGCATATATATCAATATTCAAAGAAAACTACTCAAACAATGGAAAAACAATAATAAAAAAGATTGAGGATCCGAGAAATACCCGCTCAAGATCAATCCTTGGGTCCATCTCAAACATTTGCCGTGATTCATACCGGCGAAACCTCCCACATATAAGTCTTGCACAAACAAATACAATAAAAGTGGCACTCATTGCAAACCCGATAACCGTAGTAATCAAATTCATCCCTGACCCAAACATTTACCCCAATTCACACCTAGCTTCCAATAGGGCCAAAAAAACCAAGCACCAACAACCCCAACAGCAAAAAGAAGATCAACAACAAAAAGGGTTGACTTATAAATGGGAAAGCATTGACTTCATAACTGTGGGAACAAATCACAGCACTAAAAACCCCAAATCAACAATGACATCAAGAAAATCAACAGAACCCTAGTTTTCAATCAACACAAAGTTCATAACAATCTTAATACATGTTCAAGATCATGACAACCAATTACAGAACAAAGGAGGTAAAATTACAGGAAATTATGAACACAGAGCCAAGAAATGAAGAATGGCAGCAAGAAACAGTCTGCAATTCAAGAAATTAAATTAAGACTGAAACTTTGCAATTAACATGAAAAATTAAGAGATGCCCAGATCAAGATTTAGCCCAAAATGAGTGGACGTTGAAAGAAAGTGATGAAAAGGAGAGAAATTACCCCGAAATGGGAATAATCCACATCTCTTTGGGTGGACTCAAAGCTAAGAAGTAGAGAGGGCCATCAATGGATGATGTTGGATGAATGATAAGAGGGAATAGACTCTTCAATTTACCCCTTGGCTTGCTCCTTTGGACTTGCTTCATTGTGGGGTCCACTCTCAACTCAGGACCCACTCGATTGAAGTAGTTTTTTTTTTTTTTTTGGTTACCCAGGTTTGCATGGGTTATTCGGGTTACTCCATGCACATGATGTCACAGCGGAGGTAAATTGCGGATATGCCCAAATCAGTAGGGGTAGCGCCCTTATACTCCTCCCCAGAGAGCCCTCCTACAACGCTGGTAGTTGAACTCACACCGAGGTTCTGGCCAACAATCTTCGCTTAATTGAATGGATGTGCCACTCCTAAGAACCCTGAAACCCAGGATATGAACAATAATCACAAAAAAATTTCTTGAGGGAAATCGAACCGATGGGGAGGCCACCAAAGCAACGCCAATACCACTGAGCCAAAGCCCATTAGGTATTGAAGTAGTTTTCTTTCCCTGCATCAGACGGTTCAAGATTCCATTAGTTTACTCCGTTGTATAACATCTCGTCATTTTATTTCAACAAAAAAAAAAAAATTAAGGAGATAATGTATACCTGAACCGTTAATTTCGGATTGTTTTATTGGGCGTCTCATTCCGTCATTAAAATGAAACGAGATGTAATACTCCATCTGTTCTAAAATGTTTGTCTCATTTGATTTTTTTATTAAATTTTGACCACAAATATATGACAATTTAATTATGTTCATGAAATTCTAAAAATTCCTATTGATTCACCATTAATAATATTATCAACAACAACTTTTAGAATTTCATAAACATGATTAATCTCTCGTAAATTTGTGGTCAAAGTTCAACAAAAAAGTCAAATAGGACAAACATTTTGGGACGGAGGGAGTAATATATTTTAATTCCGCGTATACAAGCGGCCTATTTGAAATAACTCGTTGAGACGCAGGACAATAATGGACGGGACGTCCCGCATTTTTATAAATTTATTTTTTAACCTAAAAAAAAGATATTTTAGCACTGAATTCTCAGTTTTGTTTTTTCAACTATTCATTTTTTTTGTTGATTAAGTTATTTTATAAATTTAATAAATTTTTATCTTGTTATATTGTAAAAGATTAATTTTATATTTTCAATTTAATGTTTTGATATCATTTTAGTTAGATTTTAGTTTTATAATATTAACGTGTTCTTATCCCGTATTATCCTCTATTGTCCCACATCCCGATATGGGATGGGACTGAAATTTCATGTCCCGCAAATAATTCGGGACGTTCCCTCCCGACCCATGAAATTGCGGGATTTCATAGTTCCATCCCGTTTCATTTTCCCGAATCGACAGCTCGACTATACTCTCTCGATTCCATTACAAATTGTACATTTACTATTTTCACGAAAATAAAGAAAAAATATTAGTAAAGTGTGTATCGTAAGTATAAAATGTGGGATAAAAGAGAAAAAGTAAAGTATAAAATAATAATTGAATTGTTATTGTTAGTATAATATATACTCCCTCCGTCTCATTATAGTTGACACCCAAGGGGTGGGTTCAAAAACCAAGGAAAAATAATAAAATAAAAAAAATGTGTGGTGGAAAATGAAGAGAGAGAATGAGTGGGGTAAATAGTAGTGTTGGTTGAATAAATATGTGGTAAAAAATGAAGAGAGAGAATGAGTGGTGGGGTAGAGTGAATATAAAAATATAAAAACTTGGTTATTTTTGGAAGATGTCAAGTATAGTGGGACGGCCCAAAATGGAAAGAAGTGTCAAGTATAGTGGTGGGGTAGAATTAATACTCCTATATTTCTGTAGTTTTGATTTTCTTGTAACAAAAAAAAAATTGTGAAAAGTTGCTATGATTGAAAAAGAAAAAGAAAAGAAAACATTCTATGTTTGACAAACGGCAAATGTCTTGTACTTAAACCTAATTTTAAGGAAACTGAGGCATGACGTGATCAATTAGATGATAATTAGGTTGTACTTTGCGTGTTTAGAAAGCAAGGAACCATAAAATACTTCAAGAAAACCAAGAATATTAAGGGAAATTGCGCATATAAACTAAAGGGAGAGTGATCGGGAAGTTCTAAAAAAGTATCATAATGTCTGAGAAGTTCCTTCATTATGTTGTATTATAGATACAGTATTATATTCACATATGAGTGAATATAATAATAATGCATGCATTATTATATATTACTGCATAAGAACTTCTAGGTCATTTCGATTTAATGAGGAACTTGAGGGGAAGTGATTTGTTTCAAAAGGAACTTCCGGGTCAAATTCCCTAAACTAAACTGCTCCCTTCGTTTCAAAATAATTTTTTTAATTTTTATATTGTTAATGTGAAGGTACTTTGAGTAATAATTTTAGATTGATTTAATTATCTGAATAACATCTAAAAATTGATATTAATAGTATTTATGATTGTGTATCAATAATAAATTTTAACATTAAATATTTAAATGAATCTTAAATTATTAATCAAAGTATATAAATGTGTTAACGGAAAAAAATGAAACAAAACTGTAATTTAAGTCATGGTCTGAATCGTGATTTGAACAAAATATGAAAATAAATTGTGGTCTGAATCGTGATTTGAACTGTAATTTAAGTCATAGTTTGGACCACGATCGATATGAACCCTGTTTTGAACCACATGATTGAATCGTATTTTGAACCAAACCATAACGATTTATTTGATTTGAATTTTTTCATGTTTCGATTCAATTTGAAATTTTTACAAACCAATAACCAATGATTCGATCTTGATCTGTATTCCCCAAACCGAACTATGATTGGTTTGTTTCTTATTGTTAGTACCTTCCAAGTTGCAATCTCTTGATCAAGTACAAGTTCTCATAAATTTAAAAATGAAAGCCAAAAAGTTTTAGCTCCAAGAAGTATTTGCTATTGGGGTTGAAACTCCGTGATGACGCCACAGCTTTTGGGGTCAGGAGCGGTTCAAGGATATCTGGCTAGGATATATTTGGTGGTTTTATGTACCTAGATCACAACACAAACAAGCACCGTTAAGGTCAAAGTTGGATATTACTCCAACTCAGGCCCTCGGGTGTGAGAGTAAGAATACTGAGTAATAAGACTTTGAATACCTTTGGAGTGTGTGTGTGTTTAGGTTTAGAGAGTAAAAGAGCTTACTCAATTGTATATGGAACTTACCTTGCCCAAGGGGGTAAAGGCCTTCTATTTATAGGCAATGCCATGGTGCTTGTTGAGGTAAGCAATGAGATCGGCCACAGGGGCACTTTGGTATTTGACCGCCTACACGTGTCCGCAGCCTAATTGGTCATGTCGGGGAGGAACATTGATCGTCCAAGGGACATGGCCGAAAGGGACATGATCCGTGTAGCCGGCTTATTGCATTAAATGGAATAGTAGGCGCCGGACCGAGCCGCATTGAATGCGTGATGGGGAGCCGCCCAGTGCCTGTCGAGCGTAAGCTAACTTGCTCGGTAAGGCTTGACATTAACCGGGAGGCAGGGCATGTGCCCGCGATCAATCGTTGTGCCGCAGGTCAAATATATGACGCGAGCACGGTTGATGCGGCATGACTCATGCGGGCACGGATCCAGGCGGGGTTCCAATGGTCCTCGACGGGGACGATGCGAGGAGGACACGGTCTTGACCACGAGGCCTATTTGTCCGCGATCTTCCCTCCCGTGGTCTAGGAAGCCACGTCCACCGGTTCCTTGGACAAGGCCAGAGCGCGGCCCTGGCCCGGTAGATCCGGGCTCATCAATGGCCCCTAGCTCCAAGTGTGATTATTTATGGTGCAGTGAGGAGCTACTAGAAGCTCGGTGCGCCTCACCGCTCCTCGAGCGAGCACCGGTGTTAGCGTTTTCCTTGTTTGTTGCTTGGCCCGTGGGCCAAAGTGGAACGTTCGGGAGGCACCGGTGGTGACACGTGGTCCTCTTGCATGGCGTGCCTCCCGGTTAACAGGTGGGCCCTCGCGAGATGAAAAGACGGGTTAGTGGTACGTCGTGGGTACGTGTCGCTCATCCAAGGGGGTAATAAATGCAAAAGGTATTTAATTTTCGAATTTTCAAACGTTGGAGACGGTTCAGGGTCCGAGGTTGGATTTGTGGGCTAATTAATACGGGTTAACGGGTTAACCCGTATAGGTAGGCCTTATAAATACCAAACCCTTAAACCCCAAACACTTTTACCGTTTCCAAACATTCAAAGAGCTTTAGAGAGAGAAATTTCTTCTTTGCGAATTACGTGCGGCCGTTCTCAGAATCTACCCTCGAAGCTTTCTTTTCGTAAGTAACGTTGGGTGTTTTCTTCTTCATCTCCTTACGTTTTTCTTTTCCTTTTACGGGTTTTGAGCAGAAATGACCACTCGTGAATTTGGACCCCGCCGTCCCATAGAACTAGGAGATGGATCCACCCGATATCTTTGTCGTGCCCGTAAACGGGTGGTGGTATCTTTAGGAAGGTAGGATTGGGGTGGATAAGGCTATCCCTTAGGTGTTTCTGTTTTTTCGTGAGAGAGATGATTGGGGGCCTTTTGTCCCACCCCGGTTGTGGGAGGCCAAGAGGAAGTACATCTACAATCGTAATGTCTTGCGGGTCTTTGGGGGATCGGCGCGAGCTAAGAAATTTTGTAATGGGGGTTTTGTGCGGGTTTCCCGCGAGAGAGATCGTGGCTACGAACGCCGTTGAACTTGTGAGGAGAGCGATCCGTGTCCCCGAACAGATAAGCGGTGGGAGAAGTGTGAGCTAATGGACCCCATCAAACCAATGCCGCGGGCACCGGCACGAACTGAATGACCCTTGGATGTCCCGCCCCGAGGACTGTATTTCCCAATGTGGTGCCCGCTGCCTGCAGTGCTGAACCCATTGAACCGAGTTGATGAGGAACTTGACCCCACTTGATTTTGAGGTGGCCGGAGGCTGGTGAAGTTGAATCGGAGGTGGCCATGCCCGCAGTGATGACCCACCGGTCTCTTTGGCTCCTCGAGCTCGGAGACCGAAGAAGATGACCACGGAGAGGGGGATAGGAGGGCGGCGGGGACCTCCAAGAAGGCCGCCGAGACCACCAATATTGTGGATGCCTTCGAGAGCTCGACTCAGGAGGAGGAAGAGATTGTGGCCCCGCCGGAACAAAGGCAAGAGGCCGGCTAGGGACGTGAATCTGGTCGTGGCCGTAAGAAGGCCAAGGAGGTGGCCACCATTGACTCGGGAGGAGGACATTTATGAGGTTTACAATGTGGACCGCAACGCCTACCGTGTCCGCACCTTAGGACATATACATTTGAAGAATAAGGACAAGCTGCGGCCGAGACAAGAGGCCGATGTTCGCGAGGACAATAGGGCTGCGTTTTTTATGGGGCCCAGTTTGAGAACGGATTGAGGCTGCCTGGACCCTTTCTTTTATTTCTTTACGGAGTTCAATTCCCGCCCGCCTACGCACGACTCCCAATGCCATCCGGCCATTGTCTCCTTCATTGTGTGTAGATTCATGGGCTATGAACCTACCCTTCTTTGGGCTCTACGCTTATTATCGAACCCAGTTAGCCGTGGTATCCCGAGCTTGAAGGCTAGGAACTACTCCACCAGGACTTTCTCTCCTCCCTCCAACAAGTTTGACCAATGGAACCAGAGGGACATCCTGGTGATTGAGTCTAGATTCGGATGGCCCTTTTCCAAACCTTCACACCCCGTCCCTATGAAGGTGGCCGCTAGCAAATATCCTGACCCTTCCTCAGCCGATGCACTGCGCACTGCCATAGAGAGGCATCTGGCCCTCTACTTGGACAGCGGGGAGGAGCCCGTATATGACGTGGGCGCCATAGTGGAAGATGAGCCCTTACTGATCTACTCGGGGGTGGCTCCTCGCAGGGAGGGCGCCCCACATGCCCCCAGAGTAGTGATAGAGCCTTTGCCCCGCGACCCTGATTGGCGGGTTGTAAGTACCCAAATCTGGCTCATGCCTTCCGGTTAAATTTCCCGGCAATTTCGGTAAGTTTTCCGGTAATTCCCCGGACCTTCCTAGTGTTCCGGAAATGTCCTGGAGCAGTCCCAAATTAAAATTAGGGCTGTAGGGAGCCTTCCTAATTAAGAAAACACGTTTTTCTTAATTAGGGAGAAGGTTCTAGAATAATGCCACCTTGCATGGTTCTAGAATGCTGAGTCACAATGGATAAGCCCGCACGGCTGCATTAGCTCGCTGTCTCTGGCCGCACGGCTTCATTAGCCTTATCCAGACTGCCTATAAATAGTGTAACGACCCCAACCCTAGGCACTAATTTTAAATATTATATTATATACTTTTAATATTTATGTTAGCCTTATGTGTTCAATCATGTCTTTAAATTCTTAAATTTAAGATAAATTGGGTGAGTGGTAAGATTTGAACCTTTTGAGAATTTATTGGATATTAAATAGAGAAATTTGGGGGAAATAATAAAAGTGGAAATAAGATAAATAGTGCAAGGAGGTTAATTGAGTAGGATGAATTATTTGGGTAAAGGTTAAATTTAAATTTATAGTGAAAGCCTCTAGTTTGGGTGTGTAGGTGTTAGTGCCCTAGGCCTATAAAGATAGACCTTTATGTAATGTCATTGTTCATTTATATATGAGATTGCTTCTTTGATTATTATATGTGTTTGCATGTTTAGTTATAATAATCGTGTCCCTAGTACTTATGAAGCACTAGTATGAAGTCTAATGGATAATCATGTGATGATTATATGCATGGAGATGCACATTAGATTCATGGGTACTTGTTAGAGAACAAGGTACTGGACTTGACCCATTATGAGATTTATGTCATGGTCATATGTCATAATTAAATCTCATATAGTCATATCATTGATATCCTTTGACCTGAGATTATCATCGTCTTCCGCTCGATGAATATCATGTTTGATATAGTTTAACGTTGTCTTTAACCGGATGACAATAAGGGCTATCATTGGCATGGTATGATTCTTGTTGGGAAGAATGATAAGTCAAGATGGAAATTGTCCTCGTAAAGAGAGATGTTTGCTAGGCCACTCGTAAGTAAGATTGATGTAGTGCATGGCCATGCCCGAATGAATTAATGTGATTAATATCATTCGATTAATCAATTTACTTGGTAACGAGAAAGCATTGAACAATATGAGTTGACGTGGACCATGACTCATGTTCAATATAACATCGTGTGACAATGGGATTGTGATATGTTCTATGTAGGAAAATCGAACTTGATATTATACTATTTGGGTAGGCATGATGGCTTGCTAGAGTCCGCTCATGTCTTATGAGGATCGATGTGATCGGACTCATTGCCAACATAGTATGGTCCTATGGGGTCACACGCATCGAACGAATTGTCAAAAATGAAGAAAATGGGTTTTACGGGCTCGGGGACGACTCGTCCCCAAGGTGAACCAAGTCGTGCCTTATGAAGGGACGCCGAGTTGATGGGAGTGTCCCGAGGACGACTCGTGCTCGGGGCACGAGTCGTGCCCAAAGGGACGACTCGTCCCGTGAGCTAAGCCAAGACGTGCCTCTTGCAGGGACGCCAGGATCGATGGGAGCTGCAGAGGGGACGACTCGTGCCCTGGGGACGAGTCGTCCGTCGGGCTGGACCGATACGTAAATGGCCCGATTTTAGGGTTTTCGCAAAGGGCTTTTATTTGTAACGTATAAATAGTTGCCCCGGTTGCCCTAGCCGTCATTAGAACGTTTTGGCTTGAGAGAAACACTTAGAGTGGGAGATTTCAATTGAGAATTGAGAATCAAACACTACCAAATCCATTGTTCTTCATTGATTGAAAGGTGTTTCAATCAATTGGATCTAGCAATCCTCCTAGAAGAGTTCTAGGGTTCGTTCCGCGCGTGGATAAACATAGAGGATCTTCGTTCATCAAGATCTTTGGTTCGTGATTCCCGTTCGTTCATCAAGGATTAACAAGATCATTCAACGGGAGTTGGGTCAAGTTTATCAAAGGCAAAAAGCATTCAAGGTTGGTAATTCTATTTCATCTCTCTTAATTATTCATCTAGAACGGATTCTAGGGCTTGGGGTTTCGAGTTATTGCTTATTCCGCCGCGCATGGACCCTCGAAACCCTACGGTGGTATCGAGCCCCGTTCATGATGCTTAGTTAGATAATCATGATAATTATGTAATATGATTATATGAATTTTCATGATGTGCATGATCTAGAATATGAAATTGTATGAGTTTTACTTGAGAAGTAATAGTATATATAGATATACCATGATTATGAAATTGTAATATATATGATTAATATGATTAATCTAGATTATGGGATGTCAATTTCATTGATATGATTAATGTGATTAATCTTGGATATTTGTGATGTATTACTAAGTATATAAATTTGGAAGCCAAGACCTTTCCCCGCAGCACTTCGGGAAGTGTGGGATAACTTTGGATACGATGCCACGTACTAGTAATCACTGATCAAATGTAATATGTGTTGCATCATTCCATGTTCATAATTATGTTCATATAGTTTTCATGAATCAACCTTGGGATGTAATTGATAAGCATGAAAAATTGAACCTTCTTTGTAATTTGAGTTTGTTTTATGCCACCCATGTTTAAACACTTGTGAGTACACGGGTAGTTTTATGTGGGCTCGCCATAGCGAGGTGCATTAATTCTATCTTTGTATGATCAAGATGAGCAAATAGTGGTTGCTATACGTTTAACATGGTTGAACTCAATTAGGCTATCAAAACGGTTTTGGGCCTAAGGCATAAGATGAGATTGAAACATGTGACATAAGATGTCTATAATCTCATAATGATCTAAGAGTCATATATAGATATGATTGATAAATGTTATCTACCTTTTTAGTTTAATTTTGAGCAGTCGTGCCATAGCCGACTTGAAATTAAATTAAAGTTGGGTCTTAGCCTATTAAATTATATTATACATATTTGTATAAGAAGGTTATATAATTTAGTGGGAGTATTTATGAAATACGTTAATTAATCTCTTAAATGAATTGGTACTTATATGTGTTCATATCTTGTTGCATATCTTTGTAGATCAATGGCCGTAAACAATAATCAAAACATGTCGCTGCGATCGGTCCTTGAGAAGGACAAGTTAGAGGAGAATGGCAATAACTATGTGGATTGGATCCGCATTTGGGAATTGTTCTCAAACAAGAAAGGAAGTTGTACATTCTCGATGGACCCGTTCCACCTCGAGCCGGCCGCTAATGCAACTAAAGCGGAAAGGGACCAACATAAGAAGCATATGGATGATTCTATTGATGTTGGTTGCACGATGCTTGCTACCATGTGTGTAAGGCTCTTGAGAAGGACCTTGTACACATGGAAGCCTATGATTTGGGAAATCATTTGAAGGAAATGTTCCGATTGCAAGCACGTACGGAAAGGTTTGACACTATGAAGGCTCTTCATTCATGCAAGATGATTGAAGGACAACCCGTTGGGCCTCATGTGTTGAAGATGAAGGGTCACCTCGAACACCTTGAGAGGCTTGGGTATCCTATCCAGTTAGAGCGGCTACGGATATGATATTGCATTCACTCCACGAGAGTTATAATCGGTTTGTTACGAATTATAACATGAATGGGATGAATAAATCTCTGTCTGAATTGCATGGGATGCTAAAGAATGCGGAGAACAATATTACCAAGAAAACCAATCAAGTGTTGATGGTGAATAAAGGAAAGGGGTTCAAAAACAAGGGTAAAGCAAAAGTTGCTAAACCGGAGGCAAAGATTGCCGTTCTTTGAGAAGCCTAAACCCAAATCCCAAAAGGATGCGGTGTGCTACCATTGCAAGGAAGCTGGGCATTGGAGGCGTAATCGCAAACTTTATCGGGAAGGACGAAGAAGAAGGGCAATGAGATTGCCATGACTTCGTGTATCTATATGATATATGTTTTACTTTCTACCTCTAGTTCTTGGGTATTAGATACCGGATGTGGATCTCACATTTGCCTAAATGTGCAGGGACTAAAGAATAGAAGGTTGCTCAAAGAGGGTGAAGTAGATCTACGGGTTGGAAATGGAGCAAGAGTTGCACGCATTGGGCCGTAGGGACTTACGAAGTCACTTTACCAAGCGGATTAATTTTAGTTTTAAATAACTGTTATTATGTTCGGATTTGAGCGTAAACATTATTTCTATTTCATGTTTAGACAATGAGGGTTACAATTTTCTTATTGCGAATAAGAGATTTTCGATTTATTTGAATGACATGCTTTATTGTGTTGCTCATTCTTTTAATGGCCTTTATGTCTTGGATGTTGAGAATAATGTTGATAATGTCTATCATGTTAGTAAGAAATCCAAACCAAATAATGTGAATGACACATATAAATGGCATTGCCGTCTTGGGCACATAAACGAGAAACGCATCTCTAAACTCCATAAAGATGGATATTTAGACTCATGTGATTATGAATCATATGATGTTTGCGAGTCTTGTTTATTGGGCAAGATGACTAAAGCACCTTTTACTAAGAGTAGTGAAAGGGCTAGTGATTTGTTGGCTCTTGTACATACCGATGTATGTGGACCAATGAATAGCATTGCTAGGGGAGGATTTCGGTACTTCATAACGTTCACCGATGACTTATCAAGATATGGCTACGTCTATCCGATGAAGTACAAAAGTGAAGCTTTTGAGATATTTAGAATATTTCAAAGTGAAGTACAAAATCAACTTGGCAAAACTATTAAAACACTTCGATCCGATCGAGGTGGTGAATATTTGAGCCAAGAATTTGACGATCATCCGAAAAGTTGTGGAATTGTTTCGGAACTTACTCCACCGGAACACCACAATGGAATGGTGTATCCGAGAGGAGAAATCGAACTCTATTAGATATGGTTCGATCGATGATGAGTCAAGTGAACCTTCCTATTTCCTTTGGGGACATGCACCGGAAACGGCTCGCTTTCACACTTAACAGGGGTCCCTACTAAATCGGCTCCTAAAACCCCACATGAGATGTGGTATGGAAGAAAGCCTAGCTTATCTTTCATGAAGATTTGGGGTTGTGAGGTTTATGTAAAGAAATTGGTTTACGAACATAAACTTGCACCTAGATCACGATAAATGTATTTTCGTCGGTTATCCCAAGGAAACGAAAGGATATCTATTTTACAACCAATCCGAGAACAAAGTGTTTGTTGCTCGAAATGGTGTCTTTCTAGAGAAAGAGTTTCTCTCTAAAGAAACTAGTGGGAGTAAAATTGATCTTGAAGAAATTCAAGAACCCGAAAATGACAAGGAACCAATAGTAGAGACGGAACCAAGTTCACAAGCCGTTTGTGGAACCGGTTCAAGATACACAAGTTCTTCGCAGATCGGATAGGATACGATCCGAACTCCGAGAGATATGGATTTCTCATGACGGAAAGTAATGAAGTAGAAATCATTGAGAATGATGAACCTACTTCCTATCAAGAGGCGATGTCCACTCCCGATTCGGACAAGTGGCTAGGAGCCATGGAATCCGAAATCAAATCCATGTACGATAATCAAGTTTGGAACTTGATTGATCCACCCGAAGGTGTAAAAACCATAGGGTGCAAGTGGGTTTTCAAAAGAAAACCGACATGGATGGGAAGGTACATACTTATAAGGCTAGGCTAGTTGCTAAGGGGTATAGGCGAGATTCATGGCGTTGACTATGATGAAACCTTTTCGCCCGTAGCAATGCTTAAGTCTATTAGAATCCTAATTGCCATAGCCGCATATTATGATTATGAGATATGGCAAATGGACGTCAAAACAGCGTTTCTTAACGGAAACCTACTTGAGGATGTATACATGATACACTGAAGGGTTTGTCGATCCAAAGGATTCTAACAAAGTGTGTAAGTTGCGAGAGATCCATTTATGGATTGAACCAAGCTTCCCGGAGCTGGAATCTACGTTTTGATGAATCAATCAAAGAGTTTGGCTTCATCAAAAACGAAGATGAACCTTGTGTATACAAGAAGATAAGTGGGAGCATAGTGCTATTTCTGGTGTTGTATGTCGATGACATCTTGCTCATTGGAAACAATGTTCCCGCACTTGAGGCTGTGAAGTCCCGGTTAGGAAAATGTTTCTCAATGAAAGATATGGGTGAGGCGGCTTATATCCTTGGTATCAAGATCTATAGAGATAGATCAAGAAGGATGATTGGTTTGAGTCGAGTACATATATTGACAAGGTCCTTAGAAGATTCAAGATGGAAAATTCTAAGAGAGGATACTTGCCAATGGGACATGACATTACTCTTAGCAAGACTCATTGTCCTAAGACAAATGATGAGCGAAAGAGGATGAGTGATATACCATATGCTTCGGCAATTGGGTCTATCATGTATGCCATGTTATGTACTAGACCCGATGTCTCGTACGCTCTAAGCGCAACGAGTAGATACCGCCGATCTGGTGAGAACCATTGGATAGCTGCCAAGAATATCCTTAAGTACTTAAGAAGGACTAAGGATGTATTCTTGGTATTTGGAGGAATGGAAGATGATCCGGATTTGTAAAGGGTTACACAGATGCAAGCTTCCAAACCGACAAAGATGACTATAGATCGCGATGCAGTTTTGTGTTTATGCTAAATGGAGGTGCTGTTTGTTGGAAGAGTTCCAAGCGAGCACCGTTGCCGATTCTACAACATAAGCCGAGTACATAGCAAAGCATCGATGCGGCTAAGGAGGCGGTTTGGATCAAGAAGTTCGTTAGTGACTTAGAAGTCGTTCCGAGTATCACTAACCCGATAGAGCCGTTTCGTGACAACAATGGTGCTATTGCCCAAGCAAAAGAACCAAGGTCACATCAGCGATCCAAACACATTTTGAGACGCTTCCACCTCATTCGAGAAATCAGTGAAAGGGAGGACGTCAAGATATGCAAGGTACCAACGGATGACAACATTTCGGACCCTCTCACCAAGCCTTTACCACAAGCTAAACATGATGGTCATGTTAGGGTCCATGGGTATAAGATACATGAATGATTGGGCCTAGTGCAAGTGGGAGACTCGTAGGTGTTAGTGCCCTAGGCCTATAGAGATAGACCTTTTATGTAATGTCATTGTTCATTTATATAAGAGATTGTTTCTTTGATTATTATATGTGTTTTGCATGTTTAGTTATAATAATCGTGTCCCTAGTACTTATGAAGTACTAGTATGAAGTCTAATGGATAATCATGTGATGATTATATGCATGGAGATGCACATTAGATTCATGGGTACTTGTTAGAGAACAAGGTCTCGGACTTGACCCATTATGAGATTTATGTCATGGTCATATGTCATAATTAAATCTCATATAGTCATATCATTGATATCCTTTGACTCGAGATTATCATCGTCTTCCGCTCGATGAATATCATGTTTGATATAGTTTAACGTTGTCTTTAACTTAGGATGACAATAAGGGCTATCATTGGCATGGTATGATTCTTGTTGGGAAGAATGATAAGTCAAGATGGAAATTGTCCCTCGTAAAGAGAGATGTTTGCTAGGCCACTCGTAAGTAAGATTGATGTAGTGCATGGCCATGCCCGAATGAATTAATGTGATTAATATCATTCGATTAATCAATTTACTTGGTAACGAGAAAGCATTGAACAATATGAGTTGACGTGGACCATGACTCATGTTCAATATAACATCGTGTGACAATGGGATTGTGATATGTTCTATGTAGGAAAATCGAACTTGATATTATACTATTTGGGTAGGCATGATGGCTTGCTAGAGTCCGCTCATGTCTTATGAGGATCGATGTGATCGGACTCATTGCCAACATAGTATGGTCCTATGGGGTCACACGCATCGAACGAATTGTCAAAAATGAAGAAAATGGGTTTTCGGGCTCGGGGACGACTCGTCCTCAAGGTGAACCAAGTCGTGCCTTATGAAGGGACGCGAGGTTCGTGGGAGTGTCCCGAGGGACGACTCGTGCTCGGGGCACGAGTCGTGCCCAAAGGGACGACTCGTCCCATGAGCTAAGCCAAGTCGTGCCTCTTGCGGGGACGCCAGGGGATCGATGGGAGCTGCAGAGGGGACGACTCGTGCCCCGGGGGACGAGTCGTCCGTCGGGCCTGGACCGATACGTAAATGGCACGATTTTAGGGTTTTCGCAAAGGGCTTTTATTTGTAACGTATAAATAGTTGCCCCTGGTTGCCCTAGCCGTCATTAGAACGTTTTGGCTTGAGAGAAACACTTAGAGTGGGAGATTTCAATTGAGAATTGAGAATCAAACACTACCAAATCCATTGTTCTTCATTGATTGAAAGGTGTTTCAATCAATTGGATCTAGCAATCCTCCTAGAAGAGTTCTAGGGTTCGTTCCGCGCGTGGATAAACATAGAGGATCTTCGTTCATCAAGATCTTTGGTTCGTGATTCCCGTTCGTTCATCAAGGATTAACAAGATCATTCAATCTGGAGTTGGGTCAAGTTTATCAAAGGCAAAAGCATTCAAGGTTGGTAATTCTATTTCATCTCTCTTAATTATTCATCTAGAACGGATTCTAGGGCTTGGGGTTTTCGAGTTATTGCTTATTCCGCTGCGCATGGACCCTCGAAACCCTACAGGGTGGGGGGCCAAAATGCTTGTATTCCCCTTCCTTGCCAAGTGTCCCCTTCCCCCCTTTCCTCCTCCACCCTACCCGGCCCCCTCTCTCCCTCATCCTCCTCTTGCTCCCTTCTTTCTCCTTCTTCATTTTCACTCCTTACTCTCTTATCAAATGCATAGAAACCTCCATGGAAGCTCTCAAACCCTCTTCTTGAGGTCAAGCCATTCTCCCACCATTTTCAAGTCCAAGGATATCATTGAAGTTGGATCATCTAGGAGAATCCATCTAGCAAGGAAGATCAACCTCCCATTTCAAACCCTAAGGTGAGTTGTTATGACCTCCTTTCATTTATGTGCTCATGAACTATCTATTGTTGTTCTTGATGTTGTAATTGTTGTTATATGTTTTGAAAGTCTTCTTGAAGTAAAGAAATGGGTTAATGGTTTAAAGGAATGTAGTGGTTATGGAAGTTGACTTAGATTGAATGAAAGGGGTGGAGCTAGATTAGGAGAATTTAACTTGAATTGATTATGAAATGGGTGGAGTTAGATTAGGAGATGTTAGCTTGAATGGAGATAATGAAATGGGTGGAATGGGTAGAGATAAATGATCTAGGATTTCTTGGTTTGAGTTTACATGTTTGTTTGGGACTTGACAAGATTTATGTATCAATTGGTGTTCTTGATCTAAGCCTTGGTAGAGGGAAGGAAGAACTAGGGTTAAAAGGAAAAATCTGACTTTGGCCGGGCCGGAGGCTTGGGCGGTCGCCCAAGGGGGCCGAGCGGCCGCCCATGCCGGCGTAAACTCACATTTTCTTGAAAACCCTCTTGGGCGGTCGCCCAAGAGGTTTGGGCGGTCGCCCAAGACCCCAGAAATCCTAACTTCAATTACGAACTGCAATTCGTTTAGCAATCTTGTGATGGTCATAACTTAATCATATTAAATCGGAATTGGATGGTTCTTGGGTCTAAATTGGGTGTTTTTCTGAGTACTTTCTGAATGTGATGGTTTCATAGCTAAAGAAGTTATCCTTATGTCCCAAAAATCTGATTTGGTTACAGCAGGTAGTATTGTACGTTAGAAGTTGAGTGGAAATTGAATAAATCATAGTTAATTCATACGGACTCGAAATTGGATGGTTCAAGAGTCCAAATTGAGTATTTTTAGGTGATCTCTCAATTGGAATTGGTTTTATAAACTAAATATGTAATGATCATTTCCCGATATTCTATTTTACCATGTGACTATATTGTTTATCCCCTTTGTGGATTATTTGGCAAGAGTTATGTGGCTCCCCAAGTGTGGAATATTTGACAAGTTGTTATGTTATCCCAATGTGTGGATATGTTTACTATGTAGTTGTATGGTTATTCCATTTGTGAATTTATTTGTTATCATTCATATTTGTTGATGATACTATGCATAGTGTATTACTTAAATGTTGCATTATGGCATTGATTGGCATGAGTATATTTTACCATGTGGTTATATTGCTATCCCGTTTGTGGATCATATTTCAAGTATCTATTATGTGCTTGAACGTGTTGATATTTTATGTGAATGGGGGGTATAATGGATTTCAATCAGTTATTGATTTGTTCTCTAAGTGATTGAAGATTCATCATACCTGTGACCTCTCCCCCTCTGCGACCGCGGGCGGGGTTCGGCTTACATGGATATGTGCGGTCGGTTCATAGGAATGCCGATGTCTTATATTTTCCCCGGAAAACGGGTTTTATAAGATGTGAATATGCCTAAGCCAGCTCACGGAGATGAGTTATAAGCATAACTGTCTCGCTTACATGGTATGGGATCCGAGTGAATATGCATTCACGATGTAGTGGAGTATTGATACCCACGCTTATACGACTTATTGTTCAGACGGGAAAGGTAAACCAAGGTAACGGAATGTGTTTACCGCTTTCCTAGTGTGTTATGTGCTACCATGCTATGTGTTGCACTTTGTTTGGCATCTTGCTGCATATCATAATAGCTCATTGAGATTTATTCTCACCCCTCTCCCTTTACTGTTTTAGATCCTGAGACAGGCGGACCGGCCAAGTGAGGACGGAAAGGAGTTGGTACGTGGTATTTTGGGATTTGTCAGGGTACGTATAGGTTGGTGTAAAGAATGTATTTTGGTATAATTCCTTTATGGAGTTTATGAGTATAAAACTTAGTTTGTACGTTATAACTAAAGTCTTTGTAATTAAAACAGGTTGTTACTTTTCAAAGTTAGTTATCTCCTCCTCCGATGTGGAGTAGAGTGGAGTTAGTTTGAAATGTTATATTATTAATGTTTATGTTTGAAAGTCAAAGTAAAGTTTTAAAAGTTTAGTGTTTTCGGGTTAGTTTGAGGGCGCTCCAACTCGGAACACGTGTAGGTTCCGGGTCGGGGTCCTCACAGTTGGTATCAGAGCTCGGTTAGAGTTCTCGGGTAGAGTCTAGCTGAGTGAGAGTGTGCGATAACTTACGTCGAGAGTTTAATGCAGGAATTTGTTCAAAGGCAGGAAATGATATTGATCAACCAAGGAATCAAGGAAAGGTGAGTTATGGAAAGATAGATTTCCCCACCATCATTTGAGGTACTTTACCTGTCTCAGGAATTAGGGTTCATACTTTTATAAATCCTCGTACATTAGTTCTCATGTGGCATTACATTCATCTTTATTTGCATAATTGGCCTAAGAGTTACCTTATGTGCTGGAGGTTCTACTCCGATGGGGTCGTACCTCGAATCATCCTTAATTATCTTGGTAGTTGTGATTAAGTGGGCATGTATTGCCGGTGGATTTGGTCGAGTTACCAATCCGTGAATCATCGTTATATTAACCTGAATTATTTGAGTAGTTGTTGTGTTCGAGGAGGACTGTCGCAAGAAGCGAGTCTCCTTACCTACGTTTGATTTACCTCCATGTGTAGTGGAGGCGGATAAATTATTAATTGCTGTTATGTCACTTATGCGTAAATGTCGAGAGTATGGCCTAAGGAATGTGAAGGTTATTTGAGTCGTGTGTTATCTTGATTTAAAAGAACCTTGAGTTCTCTCATGAGCGGTGGTAAATGAATTAGTGAACTCTTAGTTTAGAATTGGTCTATGGCCTATTAAGAGTGGTTTATGGTTGTATAACCCGCGTAAGTATTGATACAAAGGGGTGTCTCGTGGTGGAGACTAGATATATGAGACTAGTATTGAAAGTGATAGTCTAAGTGAGATTATATGAGTTATAAAATATCGCGAGTAAGAGATCTTATGGAACTAATATATCTTTGCCTTAGTGCTATAAGTATTCTCTAAGGAGAGATTGATTGAATTCTTGCTCCTAAATTGAATAGGAAATCAGATACTTTGTAAGTAATATCACCCTATGAGTTGACTAAGTAGTGTTTTTCAAGTGAGTTTCAAAAATGGGTTTTCATCGCATCATACCAGGGTATTGAAGCCGAGTGGATATAAGTCACTATTTCGGTATTCGGATCCCTAGATAGAGTATACAAATTGGGATGATGGAATCGATGATTCAACTTAAGAAATTAATTGATAAAGAAGATAACTAGCTTAGCGACTCTCAGTAAGGATAAATTGTTACTGTATTTAGAAAAGATGATACTTGGTGGTTATTCATAGATTAGAGAGATCTCAAATAGGTAACTGTGAAGAATAAGTATTCGTTATCCCTTGTTGATGATTTGTAGGACTGATTTTAGAAACTAGTAGGATTTCCAAATGGTTATTAGTCGAAATTTTCGGAGTGTTACGATTGTAGAAAATAATTGTTGTAAGGATGTACTTAAGACAACATTTGTATCTATTATGACCGTTTTGGTCTGGGGTGGTGTGCTGGTTATGGAGAAGTAAATAGGGTAAATATGAAGAAGTGTAATAGATGTAGTTATTGGTGACTTATAGGATCAACTTCAGGAATTGATAATATATGTATCCGGATTGTTTTGAGAGACGATTATCATTAGTTGAGTAAATAAAAGGAGGATGGTTTCACCCTATAGGTTGACTTAGCTGCGTGACTCATATGAGGAATTAGTGTGGTGTTCGGTAGGTATTGGCGTTATGTGAATTTTTAGTTGTTGATGGTTATCGAGAGGTAAGCTAGTTACGTACTATTAAGGTGTAATCGCAATTTGAGGATGATTTACTTAGTTATAATCTTAAGGATTGTTTTAAGTGTTATTTATCGGGATAGTATTAGTATCGCAAGATTTTGTTTTCTTATAAAGAATTTAACTAAGTATAAATATTATGAGTGGTGGCTATACTATAAATAGAGGTCGAACAAGTATGTCATGTTAAAAATTGTTTTAAATGTGTTTTAGAATTTGGGATTTTATATTGGACATCTGTGTGAGTATTTGTGCCCTTCGGGGATAGTGTGATTTAATAAGGTCAATGATCAGTCCTTGGTGTGCAAAAAAAAAAATCTGTGAGTAATTTAATTATCTACCACTGGTATGGGACGGTTGTAGATAATTAGATCACTCAAGTTATTTTGTTAACGTATCAAAATTTTAAAGAATTCTTAAAGATTTTGAATGGTTTAGTTAATAAAAACTGGTATGGGACAGTTTTAAATAAATAAACCCTTCGAGTCTCGCTAGATCTCTTTTTGTCTATCCTTTGGTATCCTAAAGATGTAATTTGTGCAGAAGCTCGTAGGAAGGCAACTTATTTTCCCTATAGTGATTAATTGTATTAAAAGTAGTGATCCGAGAAATAATTGATGAATTGTGGAGTTATTAATGTGGAAGTCGCTGTAGACTTGGTTTTTGTATTGGAGTTGAATCGGCTCCGTTGTGGGCGGCCAACCTTTTGAGTTGAATAATTATCTGTCACTGGACCTGAACATAATTGAAACTTTGAATGGTGATAATAGAATGTTGAAGTTAGAAGATTTATTAAAATACTTAGAGTTCTAGGTTGAACTTAAGAGTATTAAAACGATGGGTTTTGTGATTGAGTTACCTTGGAAGTAAAAAGGAGTAGGATGTTTACTTATAGAAGATTGATTGTATTTTCTACTCATTGTATATGTTTATAGTGATGCAGTTCTTTGATCAAGTCCTCATTTATGTTAGGGGATCGTTTAGTGGTATAAACCCCATAGTATTAAATGGATTGGATAGACATCAATTGGAAAGGATCATTTTAGAATGTATGGATGCTATTAAGTTCGACCTTGCAAAAATTTGAGGGATAATTACGTATTGTTGAGGTTATGCTACGGGCAGGTACAATGGAAGTTGGTGGTCAATAGGACTTATGGTTCCCGGAGGTTGAGTGCGTATAATAGCAGTTATCCTTCTAGCATTTAGACAAAACCTTATGAGGTGTGGTTCGGGAAGCAAATATCGATCTCCAATTTATTGGGATGGAATTAGTAAAGTTAGGCCTAAGGTAATTTAGCGCCAAAGTTTGTTAATCCAATTGAAGTTCTAGAAAAGATTTATGATTCGACTTATAGACCGACTTGGATCAACTTATGGAATGTTTGAAGTTTTAAATATAATATCGCGATATATTTGGTAACTTAAGTTGTAATACTTTTATTTAATTGTACTTCCTTGAGGTCGTGGAAATTCGGTTAGTGATAATTGTGTGGTATTCTTGGGATGTTGCGTCGTAATATCGTATTATTAATGAAATTAGAGATCTTGGGAAGAATCATAGAATTGAAGAGACTAATTGAGAAGTGAAGTTCTAGTGAACTCGGGTTGTGAGAATGTATAGTAGAATATTACCTTTGAGAAGTCTAAATGAAATTGTTAAGTTAGAATGTGTGAAAGGTAACCCTCGCTATTTGAACCTTAGGGTAAGTGACAGTCAAATTCGGGACGAATTTTCTTTTAGGGGGAGTGAGTGTAACGACCCCAACCCTAGGCACTAATTTTAAATATTATATTATATACTTTTAATATTTATGTTAGCCTTATGTGTTCAATCATGTCTTTAAATTCTTAAATTTAAGATAAATTGGGTGAGTGGTAAGATTTGAACCTTTTGAGAATTTATTGGATATTAAATAGAGAAATTTGGGGGAAATAATAAAAGTGGAAATAAGATAAATAGTGCAAGGAGGTTAATTGAGTAGGATGAATTATTTGGGTAAAGGTTAAATTTAAATTTATAGTGAAAGCCTCTAGTTTGGGTGGGGGCCAAAATGCTTGTATTCCCTTCCTTGCCAAGTGTCCCCTTCCCCCCTTTCCTCCTCCACCCTACCCGGCCCCCTCTCTCCCTCATCCTCCTCTTGCTCCCTTCTTTCTCCTTCTTCATTTTCACTCCTTACTCTCTTATCAAATGCATAGAAACCTCCATGGAAGCTCTCAAACCCTCTTCTTGAGGTCAAGCCATTCTCCCACCATTTTCAAGTCCAAGGATATCATTGAAGTTGGATCATCTAGGAGAATCCATCTAGCAAGGAAGATCAACCTCCCATTTCAAACCCTAAGGTGAGTTGTTATGACCTCCTTTCATTTATGTGCTCATGAACTATCTATTGTTGTTCTTGATGTTGTAATTGTTGTTATATGTTTTGAAAGTCTTCTTGAAGTAAAGAAATGGGTTAATGGTTTAAAGGAATGTGAGTGGTTATGGAAGTTGACTTTAGATTGAATGAAAGGGGTGGAGCTAGATTAGGAGAATTTAACTTGAATTGATTATGAAATGGGTGGAGTTAGATTAGGAGATGTTAGCTTGAATGGAGATAATGAAATGGGTGGAATGGGTAGAGATAAATGATCTAGGATTTCTTGGTTTTGAGTTTACATGTTTGTTTGGGACTTGACAAGATTTATGTATCAATTGGTGTTCTTGATCTAAGCCTTGGTAGAGGGAAGGAAGAACTAGGGTTAAAAGGGAAAAAATCTGACTTTGGGGTCATTTGGAGGCTTGGGCGGTCGCCCAAGGGGGCCGAGCGGCCGCCCATGCCGGCGTAAACTCACATTTTCTTGAAAACCCTCTTGGGCGGTCGCCCAAGAGGTTTGGGCGGTCGCCCAAGACCCCAGAAATCCTAACTTCAATTACGAACTGCAATTCGTTTAGCAATCTTGTGATGGTCATAACTTAATCATATTAAATCGGAATTGGATGGTTCTTGGGTCTAAATTGGGTGTTTTTCTGAGTACTTTCTGAATGTGATGGTTTCATAGCTAAAGAAGTTATCCTTATGTCCCAAAAATCTGATTTGGTTACAGCAGGTAGTATTGTACGTTAGAAGTTGAGTGGAAATTGAATAAATCATAGTTAATTCATACGGACTCGAAATTGGATGGTTCAAGAGTCCAAATTGAGTATTTTTAGGTGATCTCTCAATTGGAATTGGTTTTATAAACTAAATATGTAATGATCATTTCCCGATATTCTATTTTACCATGTGACTATATTGTTTATCCCCTTTGTGGATTATTTGGCAAGAGTTATGTGGCTCCCCAAGTGTGGAATATTTGACAAGTTGTTATGTTATCCCAATGTGTGGATATGTTTACTATGTAGTTGTATGGTTATTCCATTTGTGAATTTATTTGTTATCATTCATATTTGTTGATGATACTATGCATAGTGTATTACTTAAATGTTGCATTATGGCATTGATTGGCATGAGTATATTTTACCATGTGGTTATATTGCTATCCCGTTTGTGGATCATATTTCAAGTATCTATTATGTGCTTGAACGTGTTGATATTTTATGTGAATGGGGGTATAATGGATTTCAATCGAGTTATTGATTTGTTCTCTAAGTGATTGAAGATTCATCATACCTGTGACCTCTCCCCCTCTCGCGGCCACGTGCATCGGGGTTCAGCTTCTATGGATATGTGCGGTCGGTTCATAGGAATGCCGATGTCTTATATTTTCCCCGGAAAACGGGTTTTACAAGATGTGAATATGCCTAAGGTTCACGGAGATGAGTTATAAGCATAAGCTGTCTCGGTTACATGGTATGGGATCCGGTGAATATGCATTCACGAGATGTAGTGGAGTATTGATACCCACGGTTATACGACTTATTGTTCAGACGGGAAAGGTAAACCAAGGTAACGGAATGTGTTTACCGCTTTCCTAGTGTGTTATGTGCTACCATGCTATGTGTTGCACTTTGTTTGGCATCTTGCTGCATATCATAATAGCTCATTGAGATTTATTCTCACCCCTCTCCCTTTACTGTTTTAGATCCTGAGACAGGCGGACCGGCCAAGTGAGGACGGAAAGGAGTTGGTACGTGGTATTTTGGGATTTGTCAGGGTACGTATAGGTTGGTGTAAAGAATGTATTTTGGTATAATTCCTTTATGGAGTTTATGAGTATAAAACTTAGTTTGTACGGTATAACTAAAGTCTTTGTAATTAAAACAGGTTGTTACTTTTCAAAGATAGTTATCTCCTCCTCCGATGTGGAGTAGAGTGGAGTTAGTTTGAAATGTTATATTATTAATGTTTATGTTTGAAAGTCAAAGTAAAGTTTTAAAAGTTTAGTGTTTTCGGGTTAGTCTGAGGGCGCTCCAACTCGGAACACGTGTAGGTTCCGGGTCGGGGACCTCACAAATAGAGCCCTCCTCTACCCATTTCAACACACAATTAACAACAACAAAAACACACTCACTCCATAGCAATATAATCAAGACGTGAAGAACACCCTTGAAGGCTCAAGAAGGCGAAGAAGAAGCTCAAGAAGCCATCTCCCTCCTCCTTGAAGACCCAAGACGAACCTCTCCTCCTAGCTCCGTCCGAAGAAGCGAAGGAAACGATTGGTAACCTCGCACGCCCTAACCTTGCATTTTAATTGATATACTTGCTCATTGCATTCATATATCTTGCTTGGGACTTGGCATTTATTCATAAAGATCATTTCTTTATCACCCCCTTCCCCTTTGCATGCATTAAGACCTCATTTGTCATAAAAATGTAGTCTTTTTCATAAAGGTGCATCCTTTGCACCTAAAACCCCTATTTTCCAATAAAAATGTTATCTTTATGCATCATTTGCATATAAAGATCAAGTCTTTTCCAATAAAAATGCATCCTTTGCAATCAAAACCCCTTTTCAATGCATCATTTGCATAAAAATCCTATCTTTACGCATCACTTGCATAAAGATCATTTCTTTCAATCAAAAAAGCATCATTTGCTAAAATCAAAATGTCATCTTTTCATTAAAGAGTCATTTTTCATCACGCATTTCCCTTTTCCCCCAACCTTGGAACGGACCGGTGTAAAAGTTCTCATCTTTGCATCGTTCCTTCCATTAAAGGTTCATGATTTCTTTAGAAAAAGGATAACCTTGAACCCTATATCTCCGATTATCGCTTAAGAATGAGTATGAAGCCTCTATACGAGCTCGACCGTCTTAAAGCGTAGGATTGATGGGCTAAGGACATTCCTTCCTAAAGAACCTCATCTTTGACCAAAAGAGAGTCATTCTCTCGATCACGCAAGTCCCGAGGGTCCCGAGGTTAAAATACGATGATCACAAGTCATAAGATGAGGACGGGATCATAATCCCAAATACATAAATTCCAAGGAATCCCGAGCGACGACCAACAAATGGTTTGTTCGTCCGGAAGACAACTTGGGACATTCCCCCCCCCCCCTTTTTTCTCAAACACATGCACACAAGAAAGCACGCAAGCAAGCACGATTACTGAAATCTTGGGAGACTTGCTCCGGCAAGGCACTTTGGGTGAACGCCAAACGTTCTTCCCAAGGGGTAACTTAACCTCCGAACCCATAAAACCTTTTTTTCAAAGTTTTGAGGTAATCAAAATGGCGTGGCGACTCCGTTTTTCAAATAACTCGGATGTCTTCAAACTCGCGTGAATTCCAACAAACAAAAATTTGGGGCACACATTCACAGTTTGGCGACTCCGCTGGGGAAACCCAAAGGAGAAAAGCTTTATTTTCAAAACAAAAATCGATACTTGGTATATAGGTGGACCCCACTTAAACTTCCTGTATCGCTCCCTAACCCGGGGCTTGGGATAACCAGTGGTTTAACAATCCCACGTACCAGTATCCCTTTTCGAAAAATTTTGAAAAAAAAAAAATAAGAAAGCTTTTCCCTTTGAGCGGGTTAGACTCCCGTCGCCGATTTCATTAATCGTGCTTGCTTTCTTTACCTTGCATTGCATCATTTGCATCTTGGATCTTCGTTCTTACTTTGAGCATAAAATATATCGCAAAGGAGTGGAACCTGGAAAATTGATCCATGCAGTCGTACGGCTAATCCTCATAGGATTCTGACCATACGACCTCAGTGGCAATTCCACCAGGAAAAATCATGGTTAATGGCGGTCGTAGCGGCTTGGGGCTACCCGGCTTCATGGTGGCCAGGGCTCCCGAGAAAATTTACGTGCTTATGTATTGCATTTTCCCCGTCCCGAAAATCATTCCTTTAAAACACATTATGAAAATCTCTGTTTTAACTCAAAAAGGAACATTTTTAGGAGACCGCACACTACGCGCACTTTTGATATATCTGTACACTTTTGCACGCACGTCCTTTAAACCCGAGGGTGGTTCAGTGCGGATCACGGACAGCCTTACGATGCTCCCGGGCGCGCACGGAATCATTCCAACCTCCCCATGGCGGCCCAAAGGTGTCGACAATGCACGGTCGTGTCACACGTTTCAAAAACCGTGACTTTTGGTTGGTTTTGGTCTAGTCCGTGTCATATAGCCCAGTTGCATACCCACGTAAAGGTCAAGCCTTAGCTCATAACGGAAGCCAAGATTTTCGCTCAAGCGAAATTCCGCCGAAAATTCCGACAAGGAAAAAAATCGGTGGGATCTTGACTCCGACATTGACTATTGACCTTGACCCACACGGAATGCGTAAGAGTCAAGACCGAGTCTTTGCCAAAAATCAAAAGATCTTTCGCTCAGCGAAGCTCCGCCAAAATTCCGACAAGGAAAAAATTGGCAAGATCTTGACCGGCATTGACTTCGATTCTAACTCACACACTGCGTATGCAACGAAGTTCAATGTGACACTGTGTCATCCGGCCTTTGCCGCCCGACCCATGCCTATTATATTCTCGGACATTACCGAAAGTCAAAAACCGTCATTCGCTCAAGCGAAACTCTGTCAAAGATCCGTCAAGGCCGAGAGACGAGACTTTCCCGGTATTGCCTTGACTATAATCCGCATCGCTCGTGCGTTGAAAGGTCCTATGACCCGCTAGACCCGATAGGAGCGTTCTTTACTCTCGGTCGGTCAGGTGGGATCCGCGTGCCCTATAGGACCCTCGCCGGGCTGTCCACCTGGGAGGTCGAAATACGGGTGGAATACGAGGGGCTTATAGACGTAGTGACGGAACCCGATCCAGGGATCTAGAGTAGTTGTGAAAAAGAAGGGCGAACCCCTTTTCCAACCAAATAGATATTAATAAAAGACACCGTTTTAAGTAAACTTGAAGATTCTAATTTGCATATTGCACGAGCCTTCAGCCTAAACACCTACCCCGAGTCTAAACCTTTCCTATCCCTTTCCCGCAGCGAGAAAGAAGTGGGTGAGAACACCGGGTCAGCAACTTGTTAGCGCAGAATCCTCAGACGGTTCGCCAGAATCCTCAGTTTTGTCAGCTTTTCAGTGTCAAAATGGCCAACATGGTAATCCACAACGGTAATGACCAAGCAGTTGGAGGGGCTATCCCAGTTCAACCCAAGCCTCACATCTGGTATGATGTATGTGATTGTGAAGACTGCTTAGAGTATGAGTATCAAGAATGGATCAATGAGGATGCTCCTTCAAGGAAGAAGAAGAAGAGAAAGTCCACACAGCAGAAGCTCAAGGAAAGATATGAAGCTGGGGACAAGAGCGTAGGAACTTTAGGAGAGCCTTCAGGCAAGTTCGACTACTATGTCAATTATGCCAAGGAACCTGTCAAGGAACCCGTCACCCCAAGCACAGTCCAGCCTGATATCCCCATGTATAGTGATCCTCTTGAAGCAGAAAGTGCTGAATTTGTGGCCATCGTGAAGTTCAATGAGAAGCTAGCAAATCTAGAAGCAGAACACAGAAAGCCTATTGAATACATAGCCAGTCAAGGAAGAATTAAGATCCCCTCTGAAGAAGACTTCATCAGCATTATCCAAGCCAACCCTCCTGTTGGCTACACTGACAAGGTCGTGGTGTCCAAGATCAGTAAAGAGAAAATAAGTTATCAGCAGTGCATTGATAAGATGAGCCAGATCCTTCAGTCATTGAGTCCAGTCGCTACGGAAGAGCTAGCTGAAAGATTGCAACAAGTTACTTTAGTTCCCCTCACCATCTTTCCAGCGATGTCGGCTGTCAATGATTTCCGGCAAGCTTTTGATCGGTTCGAAGTCTCCAACTTTCCGAAAACGCCGGCAAGACCTGTTACTCCCAGGCAACAGCAAGAAGGAGTGAGATCCTGTCCAAACCCTTGTCAAGTCCCCCTCGAGTCAATAAGTAGCATAGGGTCCAGAGTCGGTGTTGTCTTTTCGGTTGAGTCGGGAATCTTCGAATTCAGTCCTCGAGAGTCATCAAGAAGGCCTCACGCCCGAGGATTATGAAAATGTAATCGATGTCATCTTTCCCCTTATGTTGAATGAAATGACAAATCTTTTCTCGATTATCCTCTTATTGCCAACTTAACAAATGATAAATTAACTCAAAACCTAACAACAGTTAATAATGAATCATTTGAACAAGATGCAAACACACTAAACGAACAATACATTAAAGAAATCTTTAAGCAGGTTTCAGAAAAAGAGGAAAACCGGGCCCAAGCCGCCGAGGAGGTTTTGATAAGTGTGAACTTGGGTACTATTGAGGAACCTAAAGAGACACAGATTGGAAGCTTCTTCCGGGGGTTGAAAGGGACAGATTGATCGAGTGCTCGGAGAATACGTCGACGTGTTTGCATGGTCATACAAGGATATGCGGGGCTGGGCAGGTTCGATAGTAGAAACCTGAGAATCCCTCTAGCACCGGATGCTAAGCCAGTAAAGCGGCTGAGAAAGATAAAGCCGGAATGGTCTCTACAGGTCAAAGAAGAAATTGAGAAACTACTGCGGGTAGGGTTCATCAGAGTTATTGAATACCCGACATGGTTGTCCAACATCGTGACCAGTAACCAAGGCGATGGGAAGGTGCGCTTCTTTGTGTGGATTTCCGAGATCCGAACAAGGTCGGCCCCAAAGACGACTACCCTCTACGCAAACATAGACATCTGGTGGATTCCACGCCAACTACGAAGTCAAATCCTTCGTTGATGGTTTTGCGAGCTACAACCGGATCAAGATGGCCGAGGAAGACCAAGAAAAGAGCGGCCTTCACCACACCGTGTGGGGACCATCGTTATACATTAATGCCATTCGGGCTCAAGAATGCGGGGCTACTTACCAAAGGGCGACGACTGCGCTTTTTCATGACATGATCCACAAGGAGATTGAGGTCTACGTAGATGACATGATAATCCACTCCAAAGGAGAAGGTGGGCAGCACTTTGTTGACCTACGAAAATTCTTTGAGAGGTTGAGACAACATTCCATGAGACTAAACCACACAAATGCACCTTCGGAGTGACAAGGGGAAAAGTGCTTGGGTACATGGTCACGGAGCGAGGTATAGAAGTTGACCCCGAAAGATCAAAGCCATCATGGATATGAGGCCACCTCAAACCCAGGCGGAAGTCAAGAGCTTCATGGGTAAATTGCGGTACATCGGCCGTTTCGTCAATCAGTTGACCACTATATGCGAGCCCATCTTCAAGCTCATGAAGAAGAATGTGGACACAGAATGGACCGAAGAATGCCAGGATGCCTTTGACCGGATCAAGGCATACTTAGTACATCCCCCGGTACTATGCCCCCACATAGACGAAGCCTCTTACCGCTCACATCTCACTATCCACCGGAACACGGCGGTTGGGGCTATGCTTGCTCAGAAAAGAAAGACTCTCGGGTGGAAAACGCCATTTACTTTGTCGGCCGGAAGCTGCAAGGGAGCGAGCTCAATTACTCGGCATGTGAAAAGACTTGTGCGGGAGTGCAGGGTAGTCGGCAAGTTGAAGCATTATATGCAAGCCCACCCTGTGAATTTGGTCTCGAAAATGGACCCCATCAAGTACATCTTTGACAAGCCTTCCTATCGATGCGTTTAGCGAAGTGGTCCTTCTTCTTGGCGAGAATACGACATCAATTATGTGACCGAGAAAGGCCATCAAGGGTCAAGCATTGTCGGATCACCTGGCGAATTTCCCCGATAATGAAGACAGAGGGCACGAGCCCCAATTTCCCGAGATGAAGGGATCTTTGCGGTTGAGCACGAAAATAGATGGCAATTGTTCTTTGACGGAGCCGCTAACAAGAGGAAATGGTGTAGGAATGCTATTGGTCGATCCGAAAGATGAGCATACCCCCGTAGCCCTCAAGTTGAACTTTCCTGCCACGAACAATGTCGCCGAGTATAGGCTTGCATTGCTTTGGTTTTGGAGGCCGCCTTAGAAAGAAATGTCAAGGAGCTCGAAGTTTACGGAGACTCGGCCACGATCATCAACCAAGTCTCCAACAAGTGGAGAGGGCTGTAGACCCTAATCTACAACGGTATCATGCCCATATGGAGGAGTTAGTGGACGGTTCGGAGAAGTGACTTTCCACTACTTGCCGAGGGAAAAGAACAGATTCGCGAGATGCCCTAGCTACTCTAGCCTCATTGGTAGAGATCCCGAAGGAAAAGCCATAAAGCCCTTCAGAGTGGGTAGAAGAGAAGCCCCGGCCTTCTGTTGTGAAGTGGACCTGGGACCCGAGCCCATAAAGGAACCTTGGTACAATCAGTTACCAATTCCTCAAAGACGGAGAGTCGGCTTTCGAGACGAAGAAGGTAGACCAAAAGAAGGTGTCGAGCCAAAAGCTTGCGAGCCCTGAAAAGGTTGGCTTCCCATTATGTCATTCTAGGAGGCAACCTGTATAAGAAGCGGTATCAAGGACCACTCCTCTTATGTGTCACTCAAGAAAGAGCCAGAGAGTTGATGACCGAAGTCCACAATGGTCCCTGCGGTCCTCACATGAATGCCAGCCACGATGCAAGTGATCCTCGAGAATGGGTTACTCTGGATCTCCATGGAAGCAGTGTGTTCGGCACGTCCGAACTGCGACAAATGCCGGCGGTTTGCCAACCTCAACCATCTCCCACCTCATGACCTATCTTTGCATGACGACTCCTTGGCCGTTTGCAACTTGGGGCATTGACGTGATAGGAAAAATAGCCCCGGCAGGAAGCAATGGGCATGAGTTCGTGTTGGTAGCCATCGACTACTTCACAAAGTGGGTAGAAGCCAAGTCCTACAAGGTCCTCACTTCCAGAAAAGTGGCCCAGTTCATCAAAGAAAACATAATGTGCGAGATATGGGGTGCCCAACGAGATCATTTCGATAATGGGTCACACTTGAAGGAGGCTGCGATAGGCTAGCTGTCGAGAATTCAGAGTTACTCGCCACAAGTCGTCCCCGTACGAGACCTCGAGACCAATGGAGTGTGGAAGGCTGCTAATAAGACACTCGAGCGGATCATCCGGAAGATGGCCACCCGTGGTCGTGATTGGCCCGAAAAGCTGCACCTAGCACTGCGGGGCTCTGAACGTCTGTCGAAACGGCCACGGGAGAAACTCCTTTTGCCCTAACTTACGGGATGGAAGCGGTGTTACCGGTGGAGTTGGAAATCCCGTCATTAAGGGTCCTCTGGAAAGCAGTGTCAATGAAGTGGAATGGTTGCGCGGCCGGCATAATGAGTTAGCCACCTTGATGAGAGAAGGCTAAAAGCCATGGAACACACCCGAGCCTACCGAGGCGAATGGCCAAGCGTTTGATAAAAAGGTCAAGGCCGGAGACATCAAAGAGGGCGACTTAGTGCTGAAAGTAAAGCCCCTACCCGAGACAACCCCCTGGGAAAATGGGAACCCGTCTGGATCGGCCCTTATGTGGTGCGAAGATCTTGTCGGGAGGAGCAATGAAGCTTGCAGACTTGGATGGCAATCCCTTTGTCCACCCAGCCAACGGTGATAAACTCCGAAGATACTATGTCTGATAAAAAAAAAAAAAACAAAATAATAAGAAAAAAGAAAAGTGCAAAAAGAGTAATACCCGGCTAAATTTAAAACCCCAAAAAGGGCGGTCTAGGCAAAAGACGGGGTTGCACATATATAAAAAAAAAAAAAAAAAAAAAAAAAAAAAAAAAAATCTTAGTGCAAAAAGAGTAATGCCCAGCTAGGCTGAAAACCCCAAAAAGGGCGGTCTAGGCAAAAGACAGGGCTGCACATAAAATTTTTTTTGGTTCACCAGAATGAACTACGTAGACCTGAGCCCCTTAGCCTTTCTTGTAAAAGGGGAACGTAGGCAGCCATATATGGTTCGGTCTAAACAATAAAAAGGACAATCAAGCTTCCATGAAGTGCGTCCTAAATAATAAAGGGTATTTCAGTTTTCATAAAACGGGTCCCAATCAATAAAGACATTTGAATTTCCATGAAATGTGTCTTGATTAATTTTTTAAGATAATATGCCTTGTTCATTACAAGTTAAAAACTTCTTGATGAGTTCAAGCACGGTCTACCTCTTAACTCTGCTAACCTGCTAAAAAGATCTAAAATACAATAAAATGCCTAAATAAACTAATGTGTTTGCAAATGGCAATAAGAGGATCTTGAGAAAAGACTTGTCAGTCGTCATTCGCTGAGTCTTCTTCAGTCTTCTTCCCTTTTCCTCGGCCTCGTCGAGTCTTCTTCCTTTTCTTCTCAATAATGTCGGTATCCCTCATCCCGACCTCTGGTATCCTCGCTGGAGCCTCTACCAACCCCGTGTCAATGAGCGCTCTCTATACGAGCACGAGTCCGCACCTCCTCCCTGCGAGACTCGGTCAAAGGAGCGACCTCGGACAACCTCTTGTCACTGAGCCTCCATATCTCGGACCAAGTCACCTGATTGGTTATGGCAACTCGCCTTAGCCTCGGTCTCCCTCGAGTCCTACTCGAGTCACGGTCGGCTCCCAATAAAGCTCGACGTCTATCCTCCAAGATAACCTGAGTCGATCCCATCTCCCTCTCGTACCAGTCCAAGTAGACAGTGGTCAAGATGGTGCTCTTCCTGCTCCTGAAGATAGCCCTGGGTGGGAAAGCGGTATATGTCCAAGCCCTCGAGAAGAAAGAAGGCTGGATCTCTCATGTCCAATGACACCACCTCCATGGTCCGGATGTCCTCCCAATCACTCAAAGGCTCTGTAAAGCCCCAAGCTGCTGGATACTAAGCGGGGTATGTAGAAGGACGACCGGCAGAATCACGGAACCCTCACGACATAAGACTCCTGAAATATCCTCACAGTCTGCAACCTCCAATGTGGTATCCACCAACGGATGTCCGAAGTGGATAGCCTAGCCATCATCAACTCCCAGCTACCCTGTTCCTGCTGCCTAGGTGCACCTCTCCGAGAAATCACCCAAGGGCACTGAGTCGGCAAAGCCCCAGGCAAAGCCCCGAGCCTCTCCTGCAGCCACAGAGTCAACATAGCCGGACTCCCGGACCTCATGAAACGGGCTCCCCGAGCCATCCTGTCGATCCCATGAAATGTCTCTCCCAAAACCAGCGGGACAATATCCTTCCCAGCCCTGCAGTCTCGACCATGTCCAAGAGGCCACTATGACAGATCCCCACGGACTCGGCGGTGAGCAAAGAAACGAGAGAATACGCGAGAGAATGAAAGCATCCATAGCCACCGTGGTCGCAGCCATATCTGGAGACCCAAACCTGCCCGGGATATCAGAAAGGTCAATCCTATCCGGGGCTACCATCATCCTCTCAGCCTCTCCCAAAGGAATCTGCAGAAAAGATGCAAGCTTTACCGTCACCGGCACGTCTCCGATCAGCGGAATAGATATAGCCTCAGTCTCGGGACCCCCAATCAAGGCTCTGAAGTCTTCGTGCGTTGGGACAATTTCGTTGTAAGAGAAGCGATAAACATGTCTCCGGACGTCCAGAACTTTGTTGCGGCTCTCAACAGGTCCCAATCGGGCGGGAGATCCCTCAAATGCCATAAAGATTTGATCTTGAAGGAAGAATCAAGCAGTCCCTTGTGATTTTGGAAGTTATATCTCGCCCAAGATTGAAGACCGGATAGAAAATGGTCTCGCTTCCCCCTTTGCAATCTGACGGGCTTCTCCATCGCAAAGTGTTCAAAGATGGTGCTTTTAGGTCCAAAATATGCTCTGGGAACAATTGGGACAAGTCTAGAGTGAAAATGAAATGAAATGGCCAAGCCTTGCTTTTATTCAGAAAATAACCAGTTCAGACAGAACTGTTAGCCGCACGGCTTCATTTGCCCTCAAGGCCATGCCGCACGGCTACATTAGCCCTCTGCAGAAAAATTTCTGCAGCAACCAAAGTTGCTGCCCAAGGGAGTTTTCACCCCACTTTTTCAACCAAAACCTGTACAAAAACATATCCAGAAGCCATTCAAGCATTTATATACCATTATAAATCATTTTGGCCCAGTTTCAGCCCCAATTCCAAGCAAAAAAGTCGCCCCAAGGCTCAGATAATATGCAAATTGAAAAAGCATAAATTAGAAAAGTAAATAAAATGTAAATACAATGTTTTCGCCCCATCGGCGCCCAAATAAAGCAAAAAATAAACAAGTTGTGCATAAAAATTGTTCATTGTTTGTTTTTGTTCCAAATCTATTCTAGAGACCTCCTAGGCCTCCGATTCTTCTTCCTCCTCATCGCTACTCAGCTCGTAGATGCTAGCCTCCCTCATCAAGTCCTCCTGGTCGCTCACGTCAGACAAATGGACATTATCGTGCCCGTACTCAGCCAGCTGCTCCAGAATGTCAGCGTTGGGTCCCCGCCCCCGAGGCATGGCACTGGAAGAGTACTCCGAGGCCGATGAGGTAGATGCTGTGCCCCCGACGTGCCGTCTCTTGCGCCCAGGCTCCTGTGCATCCGCTGCCGCCTTCGAAGCGCAGGCCAGCTTCCTCAGAAGAGACCGGCACATGTCCTTCCAGCCCCTATTCTGCCTGACCAGCCTATCGTAAGTGCGAGCTGGAACCTGAGAAAAAGAAGAGAAAAATCTCAGAAAATCTCAGAAAATTGCAAAAGCGAAAAATCTGAAAGCTAAAAAGGGAATAAGACCCTAAGAGTATACTTACAGTGCTATCCGGCGGCAAGGTGTCTTGGGGCTCCCTAGCATCGGGGACAGGTATCCTCATCCTCCTCGGCACTCCATGGATCACATAGGACAGATGCGCAGGAGGGATCGGCGGGTCAGTAGGCTCATCCTCCCCATATCCCTGAGTGACCGCCAGCTTCACTAGCTTCTGTGGCGTCCTCAGGCGCTGCTCCACAAACACAGCGTAGGGGGTACCCATGTCAAAATACTCCTCTGCAGCCACACCTGCCTGGTACCTCTCAATCTCATCCGCCGGCCAGTCCCTGGGCTGCAGCATCCGTCTTTGGAGGGTCGAAGGAGTAATGGCATCTAGTGGGGAACATGACCATGCTGCCTCGAGGCGGTCCCCCAGATAGATGACATCACATGTCAGCCCAGTGAGCCACCTCCTCTGCCTCGTCACCTCGATAGCATCTCCCAGCAAAATCTCCGGATACCTGCCCCAGGGGTAGAAGTCCACTCCGTCGTGCCCATCCCTGTTGATGACTGGCCTCACCATTTTGTAATCGAAGGTAATCCGGGTCTTCCCCGTGAATTTATCTCTCGCATCTCCCCTCCAGCGAACCATAGCAGGGAAGATGGTGACATCACTCTGCTGGTTCCAAGGGAAGAACCCGATCACCTCGCAAAACCAGGCCTGCATGTTCAAAACATCAAAAGGTCATTCTCTCTCTTATAAAAGTCTCAAGACAGGAAAAGAGAAAAGAAAGAAAAAAAAGGAGACTACCTCAAGGGCAAATGAGAAGCAGTCCATGGAAGCAGCTTTGTTCCGACTGTACATGTCCAATGAGAAGTACAACTCCGCCAATCCGGCCTCGCCCCAAGAGACCGTCCCTATCCCATCCACATCCTCCAGAGAGTCGAGGAGGCAAGTCATGGCCAGCGTCCCAGAATTAGCAAAAATGGTGACTGATAGCATCAACCATATGAATGCTCTAGCCAGCTGCTGGGCAGTCACATCATTAGCAGCAAAGTTCTGCATGCAGTTCTGGACTGCCACCTCGACGTTCCGCGTCTCCATCCCCAGCCCCTTGGGAATCAGCTCAAACCCTACCAAAGCCTGGAACTCCTCGGCTGTAATATGGTCTCTCCAAGTCACGGGCCTCCCGGTGAACTGTAGGCCAGTAATAGCTGTGAAATCGGCAGGAGTCACTGTCAGCTCTCCCCAGCTCAGGTGAAAGCTATGTGTACTGTCCCACCAGAACTCAGAAAGGGCCTGGACCAAGCCCTTGCTCTTAGAGGTGATGTGGACACCCCTGCCGATGGCCTCTACAAATGCATCCAGGCCAGTAGCCCTCACCAGCTGCTTGGGATTTACCCCATTCTTCTCAAAATCCGGCATCCTCTGCCAAAGCTTCACTGCAATCTCGGACGGTCCTCTAGACTTGTTTTCCTGTAGACAAGCACATCAAAAAGAAGCGTCAGTCCTTCATATCATTTCAAAAGCATGCGTATATTCAAAAGTGCACATATTTTCAAAAGAAAAGCATTCACAAAAGTTTTTCTAGCATCTTTTGCATCAAAAACGTGACTTTCATCATTTGAAACACGTCATTTTAAGCACGTTGCTTTCCTAAAGCACAAAATCACAATTCTTTGCACATAAGCATTATTTTTCAAATAAAACGGCATGCATGAATCATTTTCATCTTCCAAAATCATGTTTTCTCATTGAAAATCAGAATTTTGACCTAGTTCTAGCACAAGGCAAGAACTTCGTCTCATTTAGACAAATCTCATTCTTACTTCATTTTGCGAGAAAAAAGTGAGTCATTCTCATATTTTTCATCAAATAAAATTGCACATGCATATTCTTAGCCTCATAGGTTGTTCATGCATCTCAAAATCATTCAAAAATCCTAGGAAAATCCTAAAATTCGGGTCAAGCCCTAAATCATTCAAAATTCAAGCAAAATCATCGGATTTGAGCAAAATGAGAATGCTTACCCCAACCGATCGCGGGTTCGTTGATTTATGCTCCCTTCTCCCCGGGTAAAGCTCCGATGGAGGCGTAAGGAAGTCATACTTCCTCTCCGTCCGAACGAGCTCCTTTCTCCTCCTTCTCGCAGCCGCGGAGATGTTCCTTCTTGCTTGCCTCGGTATGGGATTGCCCTCCGGATCCATTCCAATCAATAGAAGCAAAAAAGGGTTGAAGAAATCTCGAATTCTCTCTCTCTTCTCTCTCTCTCGGCTGAAGTGGGCGGCAATGTAATGCCAATGGCCCGTTCAAATCTGATTTTAAATAATCTGGAAAAAACAGGTCTCTAGCCGTACGGCTCCTTTTTCTCCATCTCATGCCGGGCGGCCTCATTCGCTACGGCGAAATTACAATCCGCCCTGGACCTTCCACTTGGGCATGCAATTTCCGTTATCTTTTAACCAAGATAACATCTTTTCAGAAAATATCCCTTATCTCTTTAGCAATCAAGCTCTATTCCCAGTCGCCTCCGTTAATTCCGTTATAACGGGATAACACTAGGTGACAACCTCCGAATTGTCAGAACTCTAAACTTGTGCTACCTCTATCCGCGAATAGTGACGTATGCCCAAGTCATTCCAACTTGTGCTACCTCTATCCGCGAATAGTGACGTATGCCCAAGTCATTTCAACTTGTGCTACCTCTATCCGCGAATAGTGACGTATGCCCAAGTCATTTCAACTTGTGCTACCTCTATCCGCGAGTAGTGACGTATGCCCAAGTCATTTCAACTTGTGCTACCTCTATCCGCGAATAGTGACGTATGCCCAAGTCATTTCAACTTGTGCTACCTCTATCCGCGAATAGTGACGTATGCCCAAGTCATTTCAACTTGTGCTACCTCTATCCGCGAATAGTGACGTACGCTCAAGTTTCCCAACTTAAGTTACCTCTATCTCCGTCATAAAGAGATAGCGCCATAAGCTCTAGCTTCATCGAGGTGGTGACCTCCGAATTGTCAAAATCTCAAGGATCCTAGACATCGTTCCTAACTATCTAGTGATGCTTGAACTACGATCAAGGCTTGATTCCTCAGGGATACGTAGGTAGCCTTTTATAAAAGGTTCGGCCATTCGACCACTTTGGTCACCTGTTTCTTTGTCACTCCTCGGTGATAAAGCGCCCCCTCATAGAAGTTCAGATATCCGACCACCTGGGTCACTCCTAGCATATCCCCAGGTAGGATCAATTGCTTGACCTCCTAGGTCATTTTCTCTTCTTTGTCCCCGAGAGACCGGTTTCTCTTCTTCCTTCCCAGGCGGATCCTAATTCCGAACTACGGCTGGCTTGATTCCTCAGGGATACGTAGGTAGCCTTCCAAAGGTTCGGCCACTCGACCGCCTTGGTCACCCAATCCGTCTCGGCATTCGCCGAGATCGGATCCTTTTCTATCGACAACCCCGCTCGCCTTGCAAGTGACGTTGCGAGGGCTCTGTAAGTACCCAAATCTGGCTCATGCCTTAGGTTAAATTTCCCGACAATTTCGGTAAGTTTTCCGGTAATTCCCGGACCTTCCTAGTGTTAGGAAATGTCTGAGGCATCCCAAATTAAAATTAGGGCTGAAGGAGCCTTCCTAATTAAGAAAACACGTTTTTCTTAATTAGGGAGAAGGTTCTAGAATAATGCCACCTTGCATGGTTCTAGAATGCTGAGTCACAATGGATAAGCCGCACGGCTGCATTAGCTCACTGCCTCATGCCGCACGGCTTCATTAGCCTTATCCAGGCGCCTATAAATAGAGCCCTCCTCTACCCATTTCAACACACAATTAACAACAACAAAAACACACTCACTCCATAGCAATATAATCAAGACGTGAAGAACACCCTTGAAGGCTCAAGAAGGCGAAGAAGAAGCTCAAGAAGCCATCTCCCTCCTCCTTGAAGACCCAAGACGAACCTCTCCTCCTAGCTCCGTCCGAAGAAGCGAAGGAAACGATTGGTAACCTCGCACGCCCTAACCTTGCATTTTAATTGATATACTTGCTCATTGCATTCATATATCTTGCTTGGGACTTGGCATTTATTCATAAAGATCATTTCTTTATCACCCCCTTCCCCTTTTGCATGCATTAAGACCTCATTTGTCATAAAAATGTAGTCTTTTTCATAAAGGTGCATCCTTTGCACCTAAAACCCCTATTTTCCAATAAAAATGTTATCTTTATGCATCATTTGCATATAAAGATCAAGTCTTTTCCAATAAAAATGCATCCTTTGCAATCAAAACCCCTTTTCAATGCATCATTTGCATAAAAATCCTATCTTTACGCATCACTTGCATAAAGATCATTTCTTTCAATCAAAAAAGCATCATTTGCTAAAACCAAAATGTCATCTTTTCATTAAAGAGTCATTTTTCATCACGCATTTTCCCTTTCCCCCAACCTTGGAACGGACCGGTGTAAAAGTTCTCATCTTTGCATCGTTCCTTCCATTAAAGGTTCATGATTTCTTTAGGAAAAGGATAACCTTGAACCCTATATCTCCGATTATCGCTTAAGAATGAGTATGAAGCCTCTATACGAGCTCGGCCGTCTTAAAGCGTAGGATTGATGGGCTAAGGACATTCCTTCCTAAAGAACCTCATCTTTGACCAAAAGAGAGTCATTCTCTCGATCACGCAAGTCCCGAGGGTCCCGAGGTTAAAATGCGATGATCACAAGTCATAAGATGAGGACGGGATCATAATCCCAAATACATAAATTCCAAGGAATCCCGAGCGACGACCAACAAATGGTTTGTACGTCCGGAAGACAACTTGGGACATTCCCCCCCCCCTTTTTTCTCAAACACATGCACACAAGAAAGCACGCAAGCAATCACGATTAATGAAATCTTGGGAGACTTGCTCCGGCAAGGCACTTTGGGTGAACGCCAAACGTTCTTCCCAAGGGGTAACTTAACCTCCGAACCCATAAAACCTTTTTTTCAAAGTTTTGAGGTAATCAAAATGGCGTGGCGACTCCGTTTTTCAAATAACTCGGATGTCTTCAAACTCGCGTGAATTCCAACAAACAAAAATTTGGGGGCACACATTCACACGGGTGCACGAACATTACCAGTTCGAGGCAGATTGTAAGACCTGTATGCTGGGCGCTGAGTGCGATCCTCCCGAAATAATTGGTCTCTGATTCCTTTATGAAAGCTGTTTGCCAATTTACTTTGCTTTGATTTTTGAGCTGCTTTGCTAACCATTTTCTTTCCCTCCGAGTAGATCAGGAAGTGTACAATTTACGATGGCTCCTCCTCTAAGTGCTGCTCAGCGAAGGCCAAGAACATGAAGGCCAACAAGGAAGGCGCCCGAAGAGCGAGAATGAGATGGGAGGGGTCCCATGAAAAATGGCCCATGTGCTGTTGCGAGCGGAAAAGCGGGGAGCCTCTACTGCTCCCAGGTATTCGAAAGCAGGAATCTGCCTCCACCTCCCGGGGTCCTCCTCCACCCAATGCTCTCAGGGCATCATCTTCCGGTCGTACTATTGCCTCGGGCATAACCGGGAGCAGTCAAGAAAGGGCGAGAGAGAGGCGATCGACGCGCGGGGAGAGGTCCTCAGAGACCCGAGGAAGTGGGGGATACCTCTGCAGTAGCCCTCCATTCTTTGCCACTACCTCTTCCTCTTTGCTCCCTCCGCCGCGGAGACAATATGCTCGGTGGCCTATCCGATTTCCTCCTTGGCCACCGCGAGGAGGCATGGGAGAAAAGGAAGCAGGTGGGGGATGTGCCCGCCATTGCGGGGTAGACTTATATGCGGTCCGCCCAAAATTCTCTGTGGGCATTGGGCTGATCAACGAGCTTTGCCTGATTTCTACCACCGGGTGGGTGAGAAGGAGAACCCGTCGGCCACGATGGGGGATATTGGGGTTGCCACTTGCGAGGTAGGGACCTTTCTTGGCTTCCTCATTTAGCCTCTGATTTTCCATCTAATTCGACTTTCTTCCTCGCGGGTGGGCAACAAGGCCATGAGGCTCAGGAGACCCTGTGACGGCTGTCCGTGAGCTTGCCGGCCAATACCAAGGACATGGCGGGCAAACTCCGCGCCTGGGCGAGCCCAGGAGAAGGTGGGTACTCTGAGCTCCCTCGCGGATGCCAAGGAAAAGGAGTTCGCGATCAGAGTCCGATCTGAAGGGCTTCCGGGAGCGGATGGCCGAGGTGGAGAAGAGCCTAGAAAAGGCAAAGGGTCGGCGGGATGAGCTCCGCGGGCACAAGAGCAAGCTTGAAGCAAAGAAATGATGAGCTCGTAACCAAGCTGGGGGCTGCTGAGGAGTCAGTCAAACTCCTGGAGGCTAAGGCGGATGAGCTCTCAGAAGCTGCTACCCCTTACGCGAGTTTGAGCTGGAGAGGGAGAGGATCTTTGGCGAGGCTCGCAAGAAGGCTGTCGAGGAGTATAAGAACTCGACCGGTTCACCGCGGAGTGCTGGCCCGGTATGAGGCGGTGTCCGGACAGCGAATCCGGAACCGCGGCCACGGGTATGTTCTCCGTGCGGCGGTTGGCCGTGATCGGCTCAGTTTGCTGCGACGCGGAGTGCGTGCCGGGCATGCGCTAGTTCCTCTGTCCAGGACGAGGTCGATGGTCTGGACCTGCCGCGGCCTCTGCACTCACTGTGGGAGAAGTGAGCGCCCTTGGGCGATCGCCGAGGCGGATGCTCTGCGCTTCGGGGACAACCCTTTATCCTTGGGGGATGCCTGGCTCGAGGTTCTTCCGGGGGCCGTCCCTTGGAGATCTATTCCCGGGCGGGCGGCTCCGCTCCGGCCTCCGTAGAAGCAACAAGTGCTCCTACCAGAGGTGACTCAGGAGACCGGCCTGCCTTCCCCAACTCCGGACTCCGAAGCGGGCACAGGGGGTGCGGCCACCGAGGAGCCAGAAGCGGGCACTGATGGAGCGGCCATCGAGGAGCCCAAGGAGAATGCTCCCTTAGTGTAGGATTTTTTGCTTTTTCTTGTTGTAATAGACTAGGACCTCTTTTTGTAATAGTGTAGGAATTTTGTAAATACTTCCCTAATCATCAATAGAAGCATTTTTCTCCACTTGGCTCCTTTACTTTTATCTTAATTGCTTGTCTCGTAGGCTATTTTGAGTAGTTTGGCATTTTTCGAGCACCTTAATACTTGCATTCTTGCCTTATTACTTTTTCCAGCGTTTTTGACTTGCAATTAACTTTATACTCTCCTTCTGCGGGCGGCCAGTAAGTAGGCCCTTTGCCCGCATTTTTGAGTTTTCCTAACTCTTTATTCAAAACCACTTAGGTTTTTGTGAGAGCCGACCTTATTCTTCTATGATCGCGTTTGTTTAGCCTTGTGGCAAACTTTGAGGCCTTAACCTCGTTTGTCTTTTTGGCTTTGTTAAACTAGTTTGATCACTCTCATCCATTTACACTTATTCCCGGCCTTGCGGTTTGTGGTGTAAGTCAAAAGTAGCCAAGGCAAGCATACTTTCATAGGGCATGCGGAAGGTGGCCGTGAGGCTATTGTCCGCGCAACGAGAAGGTAGGAGCATATTTTTAGCATAGAGGCCCTTTAACCCTGGCATCTTGTATCCCCTTATTGGAGGTTCTCACTTATTTGACCCTTTATTCAAAACTCCCTAGGGTTTTTCGTGAGGGTCTCGTGGCGATCGGTGAACGGGCTTATATGTAGGCCTTTGTCACATACGGGCATGCGAGTAACGGCCCTAACGAGGTCCTTCGCGCAATTAGTGGGTCCGGACTTCAGGTCATTGTCCCCACTAGAGTCCGTAGGCACGGGCATCATGGCCTTTGTACCTACGTTCATCTATATCCACTTATTTTTGGTGGTGTCACGCGAGCAGGAGAGAGTCCTCCCCGCGATCATAGTACGGATCGTAATGGATCTTTGTACATATATAGGCATGCGGATACTTAGATCTTTGCGCATCAGTAAGTAGGAGCTCATATGTTGGCTCTTGAACTCACTGGCATCCGCACGCGGGCATCCACCCTAGCTTTTGAGGCTGGTGGGAATTGATTTTTGCATCAAAATATGATGGTAACTTCTTCCTTATATATATATAGTCTATACTCCTTCCAAAAAATTACAAAGACTTTAAAAGAAGTATCTCTTAAGGTGGTCGCTATTCCAGGCGTGCTTAAGCTCTTCTCCCTCTTTTGGTCGCAACATATAGGTGCCCTCTTTGACTATCTTTGTGACCTCATATGGACCTTCCCATTTCGGGGATAGCTTGTTGAAACCAGGTTGGGTCCCTTGGACCTCTACGCTTACGAGTACCCGGTCTCCGGCTGAAAAACTCCTCTTATTTACTCTTTTATCATGGTGCTTCTTCGCTTTCTGTTTGTAGTTCACCATTTTTTCATGTGCCCGCATTCTCTTTCCTTCGAGATCGTCCGAGGTCACACCTTACATTTGCCTCGTTTTGAGACTCGTCGAAGTATGTGACTCTGTACGAGGTAGGGCTACCTCAGCTGGAGCCATTGCCTCGACCCATACGTGAGCGAGAAAGGAGTTTCTCCTGTTAAATTTCTTATTGTGGTGCGGACAACCCATAATGCGATCTGGAGCTCGTCCAACCAACGTCCTCCTCGTCCTTCCAAATTTTTCTTTAAGGCAGTTAGGACTAGCTTGTTCGCGGCCTCAGCTTGACCATTTCCACGAGGATAGGCAGCTGCGGACTTACGGTGTTGCACCTTCATTCTCACACATTCGGCGGTGAATTTTGCGGAGAATTGGGTGCCATTATCTGAAATTATTGCTCGGGAACCCCAAATCGACAATAGATGTGGTCGTGGACAAAGCGATAGTGTTATCCTCGGAAATAGTGGCCAAGCCCTTTGCTTCCGTCCACTTGGTAAAATAATCCCACGGCCACCACGGCATACTTGATGCTTCCTCTAGCGAGTTGGAAATGGTCCAATAAGATCTATCCCCCACGTATCAAACGGCCACGATGGTACTACCAAAGTCTGCTCTGTTGATGGTAGTCTAGGGATGTCCGCAAATCTACTGGCACTTATCACATTTTCTAACATACTCCTGCGCATCCCTTCTCATTGTGGGCCAAAAGAATCCTTGGAATTTGATCTTGTACGAGAGGGTGCGAGCACTGGATGTCCGCCACAAACTCCTTCATGAACCTCATAGAGTAAGTTGGTGACCATGTGAGTTTTAACACATCTTAGTAAAGGCTTGGTGAATGATCGCGAAAAAGCACCCCATCGAGGACGAGGTATTTCGCGGACACCGCTCGATGGCTCTAGCCTTTCTTGGGTCCTCGGGGAGGGATTGCTTCTCGATGTAATCCTTCATTTCATCCACCCAGTCCCTTACTTGATCCTCGATATTGTTTATACGTATTCGATCTATAGCGGAGTCTCTCAGTGAATTCAATCGGCAATTTGTCTCCAACTCACCAATTTCTTGCTCGGTTATTCTTGAGAGGAGGTCGGCTTCCACATTGTCCTCTCTCATGACTTGGTTCGGCTCATAGTAAGTGAAATTTTTGATGAGGGTTTTTGCAAGGTCACGATGCGAGTTAGTACTTGGGTTGATAGTATCATACTCCCCCTAATTTGATTAACTATGAAATTTGAGAGTCACTTTATTGATCTCAATATTACGAACTCCCAAGTCTCTTGCCAATTCCATGCCCGCTATAATCGCTTCATATTCGGCTGATTGTTCGATGCCTCGAACTTGAATCTCAAGGCCCTCATGAATTTCTCCCCGCGAGTGCAATAAGAAGTATGCCCGCTCCATTTGATTAACTTGCTCGCGGATCCGTCCACATATAAAGTCCACACCTCTTACGGACGCTCCCTTGGTTGAACAATTTTTGTGCTCGGGTTTTTGGGTCATCTTCGATTACGCTCGCTTTCTTTTCCCGAGGTCATTTGTCAGCTAATTTGAATGATGATTCTACTACAAAATCAACTAAGGCTGCGCTTTGATTGTCTTTCTCGGGGAGTAGGTGATGCGGAACTCGGTGAGCTCTATAGACCAAGCTAGCATTCTCCCGAGGACTCTGGTTTATGTAAAACCTTTCTAAGCGGGGCCTCGGTTAGTACGGTTATAGTATGTGCGGAAAAGTAGGCTCTTAATTTTTCGAGCGAGATACAAGCAAGGCGTAAGCTAACTTTTCTATATTAAGATAACGCCCTTCTACGGCGGACGGTGCCTTACTTACATAATAAACTGGTTTTGGGAGTTATTCTCCTCCACTTACAAGAGCATTTGCTCTTGCCCGGATCGATGCTTGACTAAATACGAGAAAGAGCTCCTCTCGAGACATAGAAATTTCTTGAGTAGAGGTGGTGCCCGAGGTATGTCTTGACTTCTTCAAAAGCGATGGCACTCGGTTCTCCATGTAAATTCATCGGCTCTCTTCCCCCTTTGAGAGTTTTGAAGAAGGGGAGGCATCTCTCTGGCGACCGCGAGATAAAGCGGCCAAGTGCGGTGATGCGACCAGATTGAGTTTTGTACATCCTTCACGCGGGCGGGAGGTTTCATGTCTAATAGGGCCTGGATTTTCTCTCGGATTAGCCTCTATCCCTCTTTGGTTGACCATGAATCCGAGGAACTTGCCCGCCTTGACCCCGAAAGCGCACTTAAGGGGTTTAGCTTCATCTTTGTTATGGCGCAAGTTTTTGAAGGTTTCCTCCACATCGAGTTCGTGGGAGTTTTCCTTAGTTTTTATGACCATGTCGTCAATGTAGGCCTCCCGGATTTACTGCCTAGTTGGTTTTTAAAGACCAGATTGACCATGCGGCGATATGTGGCTCCTGCATTCTTTAGCCCAAAGGGCATCATAGTGTAGCGGTATGTCTTGCCGCAGCAATGAAGGCTGCTGGAGCGGACATCTTCGGGAGCCATGCGGATGCGGTGGTAGCCGGAGTAGGCATCGATGAAGCTTAGAACTACGTGTCAGGCTATAGAATCCACCAATCTGTCTATGCGAGGAAGAGGGAAGCAATCTTTGGGGCATGCCTTGTTGAGATCGGTGAAATCAACGCACATCCTCCATTTGCCATTGGATTTCTTAACCATGACCACATTGGCCGGCCATTTGGGGTAGGAGATCTCGCTTTATTATCCCCGCTTTTAGCAACTTTTCCACCTCTTCCTTGATGGCAATCTCTTTCTCCTGGGAGAAATATCTGGATTTCGGTGAATGTTTTTGAAGGAGGGGTCATCGTTGATTTTATGGAGGATCACGTCCTCGCCGATGCCTTGCATATATTCCACCCTCCAAGCGAACACATCGCAATTTGCTCTAAGGAACTCAATAGGTATCCTTCTTTCCTCGCTGTGTGAATTTCCGCCAACCTTAGCTGCTTTGCTCGGGGAAGTGGGGATTGATTACCACCTCCTCGAGCTCGTCGTTAGGTTGAAGGTCGCCGATTTCACGATTGTGCGAGGAGTCAATGACAATAGTTGGGCTTGACACGAGCTTCGGTCGGTGTTGCCATTGAATATATGATATCACGGTCAATTTCCCCCTCTATTCCTCGATCAATATAACCTCCCTCAACGAGGGCGACCAAGCCTTCGATTTTCTGCTCATCTTGAGCTCCACCTTGTGGAATGGAAAGAAAGCATGCCAATCGGTACGGGTGGCGGCGGGAGTGCAAAGAGCTTTCCCTTTTTTGACTTGTCCTCGCCTTTCCCTCTATCTTTTGTCCTCGCCCTCTATCTGCAGGGCGGGATGTGCAGCCTTTCTGTTTCTTTCCTTTTTTCCTCCAAGTGCTCGGAGGAATCTCCCGGCCGGTTCTTGATGGTTGCAACCCCGCCCCGGGGTGTTAAATTTCACCACTTTGGTGGGGACGGACGCTTAACTATTCCCAATTCGGCTGAGCGATTCTGCCGAGAATGGCATTGTATTGGGAAGGAAGATCGACCACCATGAAAGTTATCTTGGTTGTCTTCTCGCATGGGTTTTTCCCCAACGGCTACGTCAAACACAATCGTCCCCTTTACCGCCTACAAACGTGGTTTGTGAAGCCTTCGAGCATGCCCGCATATGGAGTGAGATGTGCTTCCGTCATTCTCATTCCAATCAAAGTATGGTAGTAGAGTATGTCGCGGCGGCTCCGGTATCTACCAACACACGGCCTATGTTTGCCGGTTGATTCTCATTACGAGGGTGAGTGGTGTGTGGAATGAAAAAGGGTGGAGGCAAGTTCACTCCTTTTGAACCCGATTTCTGCTCTTCCTCGGAGCCGGGGCGGGGATGGAGAAAACCTTCTCTAATGTCCGAATTTGGAGGGACAACCGCCTACTTAGAGGGAGGTTCCTCCCAGTGAAGTTAATGTCATAGTCCCCAAAATCGTCATCATTATTATCTCTTTCATTCTGTCTGGTCCCCGCGTGTGTCGTGCCCGCCGCCGATCATTGTTATTGGGGGCGTATTGTTTCCCTTAACCCACTTGGTTAGCTCCCCGTTATTGATTTTCTGTTTGGATTACTCGCCCACTGGAAACAATCCTCGGTCCGATGCCCGTGGTCGTTGTGAAACTCACGGGAATTTAAGTCTACTCCTCTCATTTGGCTTTCGAAGCATGGGGGAGGAGCAGGAAAGTCCGAGGCTCTCATGATCACCACCCTTGGGTCGGTGAGCTCTGTGTAAAGCTGTTTCGGCCATGGCCTTTTTGAGCCTTTCGATCCCCGGCCTCTGTTTTTGCCACGATTATTGGTATGAAGCGAGGCTGCAGGGTGGTCTCTGGACTTGGCTTATCCTTTCTTTCGCGAAGCTCGGGAGCGGGCACACTAGGCTCTTCGAGGCGGAGGCAATGGCCGAGGCCCTTTCATACATTTCCTCATTTGATTTAGGTTTGCTTTGGAGGCAAAATTCATTTTGAGGAAGGAGGAAGCTGAGGCCGCCTCAAAACATAGTCCGATATCTCCCTCGTCCAGGTCCACAATCTCCTCGCTCACCTTCCCGAACCGGGATATATAATCTTTTGTAGGCTCGTTTGGTGCCCAGCTTGACACGGACAAGATCTGTCTTTGGTCTAGCGGGCACACTGCTCCGGCAAAGGCATTGAGGAAGAGGACTACGGGCGGGCGAATGACCGGATACACCGGGGCTTGAGGGCTAGCATCCAAGATAGGGCCTTGCCGGTGAAGGTCGCGACAAAGCTTTGCACATCAGCTGACTCATCCGCGGAGAATAAAGCCATCCGGCCCTCAAATCTTCCCATATGACTCTTGGCATTTTTGGATCCGTCATGGGTGTCCATGCAGGGGGTTTGCCCTTACGGATCGGTGCCGCGCAATTTTATCGGCCGAAGGCGTCCATGGTGCGGCCACACTTCGGGCGGCCTTCGATGGGTTTTCCACATCTTACGCATGAATTCCACAAACTCGGGGTTACGATCATCAACCTTTTGCTTTTTAGCTCGTGGAGCCACGGCCCTCTCCTTGGCCAGGAACCCGAGGGTACGGCTTTGGACTTCGTACGGCGATTTGACCGTGCCTCTTCCCCCATTTCCTCACTATCAATCTACATGCACCACGCTCCGTTTGGCCATTTGTCCGCGCTCAAGGGCCGGGTCAACCCGGTTTTGCCCAGCTTGACTAGCAAGCGAGTTAGCGGGAGCTCGTTGGGAGAACCTTTGTGACCTTTGAGGGAACCGTAGCCCTCCATTGGCCTCACATTTCAAACATTTCCATCTCCGCGTCGTTGATGGCCATGGCCTCCGCGACCGGTTTGGACTTGGAGGCTAGGATTTCCTTCCTTCTCGGGGATTTGTCTGGGGGAAAGTGGGGTGGTTAGATTGGTGTTTTTATGTGAGCTTGGGGAGTTTTGGGCTAGTGTTTAGTAGGGCTTGGGCTTTCTCAAAGACGGGCTTCCTCGGTAACCGTGTAAAACTCGTTGAGCCGGGGATTTTTGAGGCCGAGAATGGGCCCCCATTCTGTTGAAAACGAGTTGGTTTGCCTTTCCCTATTGATGTTGGAGGGTTCGGCTTGGTTCTCCTCCTCTAGGGTCAAATGACCGGCATTTCTCGAATTTGAGACATGTCTCGGAAAGACGAAAATAGCCGAAAAGAAGTGTCTTTTGGCGATCGGTTGTTTAGACTACAAGGTGTGCTCGAAAACAAAAAGTTTTAAACGGGAAAAACTTAGTGATGTAAAAAGAAGAGCCTTTCGGCCTTGAATTTGTTTAGGACACGTGAGGTGCCTTGAAAACAAAAGATTTTTAACGAGAAAACGAAAGAAAGTCGGCTTCCGGTAATGGAACCGCGATGACGCCACGGCTGGGGTCGGGAGCGGTTCAAGGATATCTGGCTAGGATATATTTGGTGGTTTTATGTACCTAGATCACAACACAAACAAGCAGATTAAGGTCAAAGTTGGATGTTACTCCAACTCGGCCCTCGGGTGTGAGAGTAAGAATACCGAGTAATAAGGCTTTGAATACCTTTGGAGTGTGTGTGTGTTTAGGTTTAGAGAGTAAAAGAGCTTACTCAATTGTATATGGAACTTACTTTGCCCAAGGGGGTAAAGGCCTTCTATTTATAGGCAATGCCGTGGTGCTTGTTGAGGTAAGCAATGAGATCAGCCCTAGGGGGCACTTTGGTATTTGACCAGGCTACACGTGTCCGCAGCCTAATTGGTCTGTCGGGGAGGGAACATTATCGTCCAAGGGACATGGCTGAAAGAGGCAGAGCCGTGTAGCCGCTTATTGCATTAAATGGAATAGTAGGCGCCGGAGCGAGCCGCATTGAATGCGTGATGGGGAGCCGGCAAGTGGCTGTCGAGAGCGCAAGCTAACTTGCTCGAAGGCTTGACATTAAGCAAGGGAAGCAGCATGTGCCCGCAGTCAATCGTTGTGCTCGCGGTCAAAGATATATGACGCGAGCACGGTTGATGCGGGCATGACTCATGCGGGCACGGATCAGCCGAAAGGGGTTCCAATGGTCCTCGACGGGGACGATGCGAGGAGGGACACGGTCTTGACCACAAGGGCCTATTTGTCCGCGATCTTCCCTCCAGCGGTCTAGGAACTGCCACGTCACTGGTTCCTTGGACAAGACCGAGCGCGGGCCCGGTCCAGTAGATCCGGGCTCATCACTCCGAATGCACATTTAATTCATTTAATTCAAGGGTCACTCTTATAATATATTATGTAGAGATACCGAGGAATTCGGTATCGACTTACCATATCTCCAAATGATTGTGTATATCTCGGTATTGACTTACCATATCTCCAAACTGATTGTGTATATCTCCTCATATTTGACATTATCACCTTCCCTTATATTTAGCAGTTAGTCATAGATAATAGTACACGGTTTTGTATAAAAGGAATACCATCCTTCATTGTATTTTGAAATCATTGAATAACAGTCAGTTTTACATACAATACTGTTATTAAAATTCACATGGTATCAGAGCTGGTTGTACCAGCGTAAAGGCTTCCGCAAAATTTAATTCTTTGACAGACAAACACCATGAATCCAACCGATGGCAAGACGGCAGAGAATAACGTCACAGGGGGAGCAAAGGTGGATGTAATGTCGCCTTATTTCATTTCAGCCTCAGATAATCCAAACACTATGTTTGTGAGTGATCTTCTTCATGATGGGAACTACGCGGATTGGGTCGATGAAATGAGCAACGCTCTTTTCGCGAAGAACAAGTTCGGGTTCGTAGATGGGACGATCCCATGCCCAAAGGGAGATGCTGCCGAAATAGGGTTGTGGAAGAGGTGTAATGCAATGGTGAAAGGGTGGTTGCACAGTTCCATGACAAGGGACATACGAAGCAGCGTCAAACATGCCACGACGGCGCAAGAAATATGGGAAGACTTAGGTGAACGCTTCGGAAAACAAAGTGCACCAAGGGCATATGAGTTGAAGAGGGAGATAGCTCGTACTCAACAAGAAAGGCTTTCCGTATCTGCTTACTACACCAAATTGAAGGGATTATGGGACGAGATTCAATCTATCTCTCCTATCCCAAAGTGCAAATGTGATGGTTGCACTTGTGACATATCCAAACAATTGGTGGAGATGAGGGAGAAAGAAAAATTGTATGAGTTTTTAATGGGTCTTGATGAAAACTTTGGGACGATAAAGACGCAAATCCTCGGCACCCAACCAATAGTTTCGTTGGGGATTGCATATCATCTTGTATCCGAAGATGAGAGGCAGAAACAGATAGCAATGGGAAGCAAGGTCGCGATCGAAGCTGCTGCTTTTCAGACGCATGGAGTACAAAAACCGAACAAGGATGACAAGAAAGAAGGATTGCGGGAGAAACCAAAGTGCACTCATTGTGGGAAATACTATCATACAATTGAAAATTGTTACGAAATAGTCGGGTACCCACCAGGCAAGAAAAAGGGAGGAGATGGACGCAACAAAGGCATGGCTAAATCTGCTCACCTCGTTGCCGGGGAAGACAGCCCCATACCCGGAGTATCAGCGGCTAATTATGCCAAAATGTTTGAATACTTCAACAAGTCTGATGGTGAGCAAAAGGGCAGCAGCCTTCCAATGGCAAACATGGCGGGTAAGATGCAAAATACATTATCTTGGATAATTGATTCAGGAGCAAGCGAGCACATTACGTGCGAAGGTGATATTTTGCAAAATAAACAAAAGCCCAAGAATATGATGCCGGTAAAAATACCGAATGGGGACACCATTCCGGTAACAGAGATTGGCAAAGTCAGTTTGCCGAATGGGCTGACCATTGAAAACGTTTTAAATATTCCGAAGTTTAAATGCAATTTACTTTCGGTTAGCAAGCTCACAAAAGATTTTATTTGTGCCCTGATTTTTCTCCCGGATTCTTGTGTGATGCAGGACTTAGCTTCGAGGACTCTGATTGGGAAGGGTAGGCGACACAATGGTCTATACTATATGGAGCCTGTCAAGACGGAAGGTATGGCATGCACTGCCGTTGTTGATTCAAGTACTTGGCATCGAAGACTAGGTCATGCAGCTTCTTTACATTCCAGTTATTTCAATAATGTTATTGGTAGTGAGTCGGATGAACACAAATATTGTGACTCTTGTCTTAGAGCTAAATTAACGAGGCTTCCTTTTCCGAGAAGTGAGATTAAATCCCGAGCTTGTTTTGATATGATTCATTGCGACATTTGGGGGGCATATAAAATACCTTCTTTTTCGGGGGCACACTATTTTTTATCAATTGTGGATGATTATAGTAGGGGTGTATGGGTGTTTTTACTAAAATTCAAATCTGAGGTTTACAAATATCTCACCATGTTTTGTAAAATGGTGAGCACTCAGTTTGGCAAAGGGGTCAAGTGTGTACGGAGTGATAACGGGCCTGAGTTTCAATCAAATGAAATGACAAGTTACTACATTGAAAATGGCATGATGCTTGAAACTTCTTGCACTGATACCCCACAACAAAACGGAGTCGTAGAACGTAAGCACAGACACATTTTAGAAATTGCTAGAGCCCTACGCTTTGAAGCAGGTTTACCAAAGAAGTTTTGGGGTGAGTGTGTGTTGACGGCCACATATATCATAAATAGACTCCCGTCCAAGCTTTTGAAAAATATGTCACCCTATGAAGTCATTTATCAAAAACGGCCTAAATATGAACACCTTAGAGCATTTGGTTGCTTAGCTTATGCCAAGGACAATAAAAAGGGGGGAGACAAATTTGATGCTAGAGGACGGGCTTGCATTTTCATTGGGTATCCTCACTCACAAAAGGGTTACAAATTATTTGATCTCAACAATAAGCAAATTTTTGTTTCAAGAGATGTAAGATTTCTTGAGCACATTTTTCCTTTCAAAAAGGCCCATGTTGAGACTAAGAATAGTAATGTGATCATTCCTGAAGAAGAAAAATTGGGTATGGAGTTCACTTCAGGGCAGTACGAGGAGGATGGATTTGTTGCTGATGTTCCAGCCATTTCGGTCGATGACCACTGTCATGAGCAGCCATGTGTTGGGCCAGAGAATGGGACGGACAGCAATGTTCCTGACCAAAATCAAGAGCAGCGACGCAGTGAGCGAGTCAAAAGGCAGCCCAAACATCTTGAAGATTATGTGGTTCAGTTACCCGACTCCATAGACCATGCACCGACCATTCCCAATCCGGAGACCTCGGAGGTATATCCCCTTTCACACTTTGTCACTTATGATCGTTTTTCATCTAATCATAAGGCTTTCTTGGCGGCCATCACCTCTCGTGATGAGCCGAAGTATTACCACCAGGCAGTCAAGGACAAACACTGGCGAGATGCAATGAAGAATGAGATTCGTGCTTTGGAGGAGAACAAAACATGGACCCTTGAAATGTTGCCCCCGGGGAAGAAAGCTATCGACTCCAAATGGGTTTATAAAATAAAATATAAACCTAATGGAGATGTCGAGCGTTACAAGGCACGCTTAGTGGCAAAAGGCTTTACCCAAGTGGAAGGTATTGATTTTCATGAAACGTTTGCTCCGGTGGCGAAGTTGGTAACGATGAGGTGTTTACTAGTTGTTGCGGTCAAGAAAGGATGGCTTATACACCAACTTGACGTCAACAACGCATTTCTTCATGGCGATTTACAAGAAGATGTTTACTTGAAGGTACCTCAAGGTTTTGCAAAAGATGGTGATGAGAGAGTATGCAAGCTTCACAAGTCACTCTATGGGCTTCGTCAAGCATCCAGAAACTGGTACCATAAATTCACAAGTGCTCTTCTTGATTTCGGCTTCTATCAATCCCGAGCCGACCATTCATTATTCATCTTCAAGCTCAATGATTCATACGTTGCTGCCCTCATTTATGTCGATGATGTCTTGTTGGTGGGAAATGATAGCACCAAGATTCGGGACATTAAGTTATACTTGGACAACAAGTTCAGTATCAAAGACCTTGGGCCATTGAAATACTTTTTGGGGATAGAGGTCGCAAGATCACAGGAAGGAATTGTCCTAAGTCAACGGAAGTATACATTAGACATTTTGGAAGAAAGCGGCTTGCAGGGAGGACGACCATGTGACTTCCCCATGGAACAGAACCTTCGACTCGCGGCTGAAGATGACACACCTCTCGTGGATGCATCACGGTACAGGAGACTTATTGGGCGACTCCTTTATTTAACTGTGACTCGGCCGGATATTCAGTTCTCGGTCAACCTATTGAGCCAATTCCTTAAAGCTCCACGACGTAGCCACATGGATGCTGCCTTACGCGTGGTCAGATTTCTCAAGCAAACAGCAGGACAAGGTATTTTCTTACCATCCAAAGGAGATTTAACACTTAAGGCATATTGTGACGCCGACTGGGGTGGATGTCCAATGACGAGAAGATCTTGCACCGGCTATTTCATGACACTTGGAGATTCGCCTGTCTCATGGCGTACCAAGAAGCAGAGCGTTGTTTCTCGTTCTTCTGCCGAGGCAGAGTATCGTGCCATGGCAACCACAGTTAGTGAAATCTTATGGCTTCGCTGGCTTCTTAAGGATATTGGGGCTCCACAACTACATGCAACAGACCTTTATTGTGACAATCAGGCTGCTCGGCATATAGCCAACAACCCGGTGTTTCACGAGCGAACCAAACATGTGGAAATGGATTGCTACTTTGTTCGCGAAAGGGTTGAGTCTTGTGACATTTCGACGCAAAAAAATATCCACCGAAAACCAAGTAGCCGACTTATTCACTAAAGCTTTAGGCGCTGCTCGGTTTAAATTTTTGATTGGCAAGTTGGGCGTTCGGGATTTACACGCGCCAACTTAAGGGGGAGTGTAGAGATACCGAGGAATTCGGTATCGACTTACCATATCTCCAAATGATTGTGTATATCTCGGTATTGACTTACCATATCTCCAAACTGATTGTGTATATCTCCTCATATTTGACATTATCACCTTCCCTTATATTTAGCAGTTAGCCATAGATAATAGTACACGGTTTTGTATAAAAGGAATACCATCCTTCATTGTATTTTGAAATCATTGAATAACAGTCAGTTTTACATACAATACTGTTATTAAAATTCACATATTAAAATACTAGTACATGCCCGTATTCAAGGCCACGTAATTTTTTTAAATTTTTTTTTTTTAAGAATAAAATGGAAAAGAAACAAAAGTATGAGGGCAAAATGGGGATTTTGTCACTTGCTACTGTTCAAAAAACTGTAGCAAGGACATCCCCCATTTATACTATAGATATTAAGTCATTCGTAAATAAAGACATTTACTCCTTATTATCATGGATAATATTCTTTCGGCTCCACATCAAAAGTCGATATTTGAAAGGTAAATAATTTATATTACTATAGTAATTCCTTATGATTTAGATCAAGCTATAAATTTTACTACCTTCATTTCATTTCAAGGGTTCTACCAAGTGTTTGCATATTTATTAAGAAAACACTAAGAAATTAGTGAACAATGGCAAGTGGGTTTGGGGTATAATTGTCCAAAACACTGTTTATGATTCAAGTGGATAAAAAGTAGTGTAGTAAGTATTGATTTATTTGTAGTTCTATGAAAAGAAGATGATATAAATGTTCAAAACACTATTCATTATTTGCCATTTTGAGAATAAAGCAAAGTAGAACTCTTAGTATGAGACAGACCAAAAAGTAAAGTAAGACTGTTGAAGTGGGACAGAGGGAGTGTATAATAAGAAAAATACAAATTCGTGAGTAAAAAGAAACCATTTGAAAATATATTTATAAATTAATTTTCAGAAGTAAACTTTTAATATTGATAAAAATTGAGAGGCTTCAATTTGAGGGTTTCCTTCCATTTAATTGCATGTTGATTGAAAATGGAAATCTTGAAAAGATTACATATTTGGATCTTGTTGAAGTTTTCTTATTAGTGCAATATTTGCTCATATAAATTCTAGGGTTAGGTGAATCTTGTTGATATCTTGTTGCAAAGAATGAGTTCTATAATATAAATGAGGCCTTCCCTATGAACAGTTCTATGAACAGTTTTAAGGGGCAAATTTCCCATTTTGCCCTCATACATTTGTTCTTTTCTCATTTTGTCCTTAAAAAAAAAAAATTAATTAAAAAAAAAAGAAACAAAAACCCGTAGCCTTGAACACGGGCATGTACTAGTTATTTAATATATAACTATCTCAATGTGTTTTTAAAAATAGTTATTTTCACCCTTAGATATACTTTTAATAATAATCCTTAAATTTGCATACGAATAATTGGATTTATATTAAATATTGGTCAAAATTCAATTGAGTAATTGAATTTATATAAAATTAAAAAAAACAAACTTTTTGAGAAGGAACGCGGGGGGGTGTTGTGTGTGTGTGTGTGTGTGGAATCAAAACATTGTTAGATGTTAGATGGTAGTAATCCGCTCTTTGACATCTCTCTAAAGTCTTCGTGGGTTCTAATCCGCTCTTTAGTGCAGATACAATTTTTATTTTATGTGTATTTTTCATAAATTTAGCAACATTAGTAATACGAAAATAGCAGTCAGTACATGCAATTTTTATCATAAGTTATTCAAAAACACAAATAAAAAAATACAATTTAAGAAAATATTAAATAAATTTTAGATTAATCTTTTATTTAGGGTTCGGGTCGGATTCAGACCAGCGTGACCTGAACGGACCCGATCGAATTTTAAAAATTGAAAACCAAACCCTATTTTTTCTGATCGGATCACATTCGATTCAGTCAAATTGCCATAGCTACTCTCTTCTATTTTATTTTTTATACTCATAAACACCTTCTTTTATTAATTCTCTCTCCTAATTTTCCGTAATTTTTCTGCCTAAGTTTTAGGTTCTCACTCAAGTGGGACAGAGGAAGTATCGGTTTTATTATATCTATTGTCAGATCCTTGCATGTGTTGACATGGCCGAGTTGGTCTAAGGCGCAGGATTAAGGTTCCTGTCCGAAAGGGCGTGGGTTCAAATCCCACTGTCAACAAATCTTTTTAAATTTCCCCTTTTCCAAAATAAAATTTGTGATCCTTAATAAACAAACTACAGCCCAGTTCTTTCATTCGCTGATGCAGCCTCATACTAAGCATTAAATAAAAAATAGTCTAAGTTCAAGCTCCGTTTTTTTTCGCTTAAAATGATTTCTGAAAAATAAAAATGTTTTCTAAGTAAAATATTTTTCGAAAAGTATTTTCATTTGTTTGATAAATTTAAGAAAAATATTGTTAGATAGAAGTACTATTTGGGATAGGGGAAGGGAAAAGGGGGTTATGGGCCTTATGGCTGGGGTAGGGTAGGGTGATGGAGGTGTGGTGGAGTAGGGTAGAGTAAAGGTGTGATGGGGGTGGGAGAATTGTTTTAAAAAAATTGATATTGGTAGGAGTAATTTTTTATTTTTTTTTGACGGGGTGGGGGTGGGGGTAGGGGTAGGGGCGAGGTGGGGGTTAAACCGTTAAAGTAGTTTAATATGAGTGAAAAAAATTTGAGGGTTGGTGGGTGGTGGGGAGGGGGTAAGGAGGGCGGGTGAAGAAGTTGTTAAAAATCAATTTTTTTTTTTTTAAGGGGGGGGGGTGTGAAACGAGAAATATAAATTTGCAAGTCATTTTAATTAGAAAAGTGGAAAAATCATTTTTTCTATTTTCTGGTGTTTATCAAACATCGAAAAATGAGAAAAATATTTTTCGAAAAAACATTTTTCCTCCAACAAACAATGCTTAAGTAGCAAAACATAATATTAACCACACAATTTAGAGGTCAAATGTTACTTACCACTTTTATGTGTGATATTGTGTGTTGTTAATGATCCAATGCCTATATATAAATGATGATATTATAATATTAGCTTTAATTATATAGAATTGTTGCATCATTATTAATGACACATAATTATGGTATGAAAAAAATAATATAGAACATCAATAAGCGTCTATATTAATTGGCAAGGGTGGTTGTTTTTATTAGAGGCCTCGACTTCAAGCTCTGATAATACAACTGTATCATAATTTATAATTTTATTGAGAGAGACTTGTCGCTTTTGTGATGCTATTTGATTCAAATCAAATTAATCGGCATTCAATGTTGTGTTCGAATATTGTCGATTAACAAAACACCTAATGTACACAACTCATTTTAAGGGCATCAAAGTGAACCATAACATATTTTAAGGGGCATCAAAGTAACTATACATTGGGCATGTGAATGAACTTGTTTAAACCTAGCTTTTATCTTATTTATTTTCACTTATTCTCAGTGATCTATGGCTTTTATCTTAATTTAAATAATTATTGTAGTGTTTGTTTTGGCATATAAATTAAAAATCAATAGGTGAAATACAACCCATCTATTGCATCTTATTTTTAATGATTCTTTTTTTTTTTAAATTGTCCTTATACATTTATCTATCAAATTCTTTACACTATTAACTGTATTATTGTAAAACTAAATATTTAAAAAGTTCCTAGAATCTGGTAAATTACTAATGGAAAAACAAGTTAAGTTGTGGTTCACTAATTATGTGCCATCTGAGCCAGAGGCGGATCCATGATAAAAATGGAGGGGGTTTACAAATTATATTATTCAAAAACTTTAAAAAAATGATTGTTTGTTACATGACTACCTACATCAATTTTTCCTTTTTTGCTAAGGGGTAGGCTGAGCTGATAAGTGAGAGTGCACTTAGTAGTTTTTTTTCTTTGTTTTTTTTTACATGTCAACATTAATTTTGGGAGGTTCACAACCACCCCTTTAAGTGTGTCTGTGTCCACCCCTGATCTGAGCTCATTGGTCAGGACTAAAAGAGGTATTCTATAAATTTATAATGTCGGATCCAGTAAAATTTATTAATTTATAAAATTATTAATTTATTGATAAATATTAAAAAAATCGTTTTTACGTGATTCACCGAATTACATATTTTCGTATCAACTAATTTCATTGTATGTGTATAATAAGTAGAAAGACATTTAAGTTGATAACCTTGATATGAACTTTATAAGAAAACAAACAATTATAAAGTCATATTTTCACTAAATTATAATAATTATTTTTTTCAATTTCTAAGAATTATTAGTTTATGATTTTCTTGGGATCTAAAGTTATAAAAGGATTTTTCGAAAAAATATTATTTTATTATTTAATTAATTTTTGTAATTTTTTCAATTAAAAATTTACTCCCTCCATCCCAGACCAAGGGTTCATCTTTTTCTTTTGGTCTGTCCCAGACCAAGAGTTCATTTTCATAAATGACAAGTTTTTGAATATATTTATACCCTTATCATCTCCATATATTTATAAAAAAATATTCATTATACCCTTATAATTTTAACATATTTACAAAAAAACCATTCATTAACTTAATATTCTTTCCACTCATTCTCTCTCTTATAAAAAATCAATCATTAACTATTATTCTTTATCCCATATTACAAAAAATCATTCATTATACCCTTATAAAGTTAACATATTTACAAAAAAAACTAATCATTAACTACTATTTTATATTTCATATTTAACTTTTATTCATTTTTTTAAAAAAAATTTAAGAAGCGTGAAATTCATCTCATATACCCATGATCTGGGACGGATGGAGTATTATTTTAGAGATTTTATTAATTTATGAGTATTTTGTAAATGGTTTATACTGTACTCCTAACCTCCCCGATTTTCTCTTCTCTGCTTAAATTAAATCTCTGTCCCTACCCTTTTCTGTTTCTCGCTCTCCAAAGGGTTTAAGGCAAAAAGCGGCCGTCACTCAGGTACGACGAGATTCAACCCTTTAATGCAAATCTCATACTCAATTTCAAGCTTTACCCAGATCGGATCTTGTTAATTACTTTCTCGTTATTGTTCTTCTGATAGTCATGATATTTTTAAGCCCTAGAAATTATTGTTGCTCTTAAATTTTAAGTGGGTTGTGTGAAATTTCTATACTAGCTTCATTTATGCACTAAGTTTTAATTTTTAAACAAGGCCCAGAAATTATCTCCTGATTTAATGAGGTGGGTATGTCTTATATTTCTGTATTTGTTTAGTTTATGCACAGAAGTTTGAATTTTGATAAAAGACCTAGAAATTCGTTGCTGAAAATTAGATGTGGGTATGTGAGAATATGTCTATTAGTTTTGTTTATGCACAGAAGTTTGAATTTTGATAAAAGACCTAGAAATTCGTTGCTAAAAATTAGAAGTGGGTATGTGAGAATTTTCTATTAGTTTCATTCTTGCACGAAATTTTGAATTCTTAATCGATATCCAGAAACTGTTTGATATAAATGGAAGTGGGTATGTGTTAAATTCTCTATTTTGTTCGTTTATACAGTGGATTTAGAAATTTGATATATTTCCCGGAGATTGTTTGCTGGTAAGTAGGGTGGGGATGTGATACATTAATCTAATAGTTTCATTTATGAGATTTTTTTTGGCTTTGAAAGAATTCCCAAAAATTATTTGCTGCTACATAGAAGTGGCAACGTGCTTAAATTTCTCTATTAGCTTCATTTACCCATGAAAGTTTGAATAATGACTATTGAGCTTATGGTAGTGGTAAGTAGTTTGTTAAATAGTCAGTTTAAATAACTAGCTCACTGAAAGATACTGAAATTTGGTTAGAATGTGATTTAAGTTTTCTTTTCTGATCATACTTGTCAAAGGCGTTGCCCGCCTTGCCTTTTTCGTCGCCTTTGGGGTTTGTTGCCTCTCCGCAACAACTACAAGGCAGGCGGGCGGTAGCCTTTTTAGGGGAGGCGTTGCCTTTATGCCTAAGGCAAGAGGCGTGCAAGGGGTCACTTTTTGGAGAAGGCGTGAAAGGCCGAAACAATTTTAAACTAAGTTTTTTTTTAAGGAACTACGCCATTTTTTTTCTCAGTGCCTTTTCTAGTTGCGTGCCCTAGCCCTAAGTCGACAGATCGAGAAGAGAGAGAGAAAAGGTCATAAGGGTTAGGGTCACAAACCTTTCGACGACGCAATCTCCAGACATCTTCGACGAACGACGGCGACCAGGCGACAACGACCAACTCCGACGGCTTCCAGACGGCTGCAACGACGAGTTTGCGCCAAATATTTCTCGTGTTTTTTCTTTTCATCTCCTTTTCCGATTTTTCTTTTTGACGTAGTCAGCGGACTAGACTAATGTGTATTAGAAGTTCTTTTTTTTAACACTTGAGTCCCATTCACCGGGGTTTGCCCTTTTTTGAGTCCCATTCACCCATTTCTTACCTATACAACCCCTGTTATTCCATTTTAATATTATTTTTTTGTTTTCTTCTTTTTCAGTCCCATGTTTTAAAAATTTCATTTGAATGTAAACATCAGGGATAAATTATTATTGGATTGTCATTGTGGAATTGTGACATTTATAGTGTTTTATTCCAGTTCATATCATGTTTTAAGTTTTGTTTATATGTTACATGTATATACATAGTTTTTCTATTTTTTCTATTTTTTTTTTTAATTTTTCCGGTTTGCTCGCCTTTTTGCCGCCCGCCTCTCGCCTTACGCCTTTTCAAGTAACCTCTCGTCTTTCGCCTTTGACAAGTATGTTTCTGATTCAGAAGTTTTTAGGGGCCTATTTATTAGAATTTGTTTTCTTATCGGAAACTTTTGCTAGTATACTAGGAAGAGTTTCTGTTGAGAAACTTTCTTGAAGACTCATACCTAGCGACTTGGGAGCATCTGTTGCCATTTTCCGAGTACAATTCCATTAGCCGTCTCTTTTAACATTGGGCATAACAAACTAATGGGGGCTCCATCTCAAAATCTTGCTTGAAAAATCTCTTATTGGGCACCATTTAGTTTCCCTTTTAGTTTCAAGGAAGACTCTATAATAATCAAACAATCGCATGTATATTTAGTAAAATAGTAAAAGGCAAAAACTAATATGAGCTTTGACAAGAAGTGCGAGGCAAAAGCATAACAAGCCAATGATTCCCGTTTTGACTTCATGCTAGTGCTCATGTAATGCTTCTAGTTACATATATAGGAATTTGTCCATTTTGACTATTACATGCGTTATCATGTAGGTCACTTATACCCAAACTTTGGTAGAAACATAGAGACTGGATCAGTTCATAATACTCCCTCCATCCCATTTGAAATTGCAAAAAAACGTCATACACGCAAATTAAGGAGTATATAAAATTAATGTGTTGTGTGAATAATGAGACAGGAGAGAGAAAGTGGGGTAGGACATAGTAAGTGGGTAGTTGTTGTGAGTATGACAAGTGGATCGCATTATTTAAAAAGTATTACAATCTTTCTATTTTGGGATTTTGCAGTTTTAAGTGGGATACTTAAAATGGAAATTTTTGCGATTTCAAATGGGACGGAGGGAGTATTTTTTACTGGAGAACAAGTTCGAAGCAAATTAGTACTCCCTTTGTCCCTAAATGAATGTCCATTTTCAAGAAATTTTTGTTCCGGAATGTCTTTTTTTGCAAAAGAATTTGTCCCTAACTCATTTTTTACCAATTTTTTTTCACTAGTCTTTTTAGTTTTTATAGTTGAAAAACTTAAGTGTTTAGAAAATGAATAACAAGAAAATTTATGCATCTTTGTAGTTTAATTGTATAAAAAGTGAATATTTTCAGAATGTCCCTTAAATTGAAATTTGAACATTCATTTAGGGAGTACAAATTTTGATTGGGTTGACAACATAACATGACTTAAGGTAATGAATCTTTCTGACAACAACCACACTTGTTAAGGTTTCATTTATGTATGATATATTAAGTCGTTGAAGCAAGAATAGTACGATTGATAATATATATTTGGGCAATAGTATTTTCAAATGTGTTTCACTTTCACCTTTACAATTATACTTTTTTTTTCATAAAAAACATTATACTTTGAAAAATATACCATTTTAGCCCCAAACCCATGACTAATCCGTGCCTCAATCCGCGATTTTGGGGTTATGATACATTTTCCAAACTACAATGGTATTTTTGAAAGAAAAAAAGTATAATGGTAAAAGTGAAACACCCTTGAAAGTACAATGGATTAAAACAAAGTTTGTCCTATATATTTTCATTGCAGTGATGATTATCATATGTGAAAATATTTTCATAAATGGAACCTTAATAAGTGCCAACCTCAAATCTTTATGAGACAAAGACTTTGTTGTTGTTGGAACCTAAGTAAGTGCCATAGAGACACTCGTTAGCAAATCCCAAACTCAATAATTGAAACATTCAAAATAGATTTATTGTGATGTTACTCAAGGCTTGGGCCGAATGTTGGCACATACTTGCTAAAGAGCTTCCTTTGTGGAAGTTTTTGATATTTGTTGGCTTATTATATCTGTAACGTTAGAAGGTTGTCCAACTTGAAGTCCAGCGCCTGGCCGATTATTCCAACCTGCTGATCCACTAGGTTTTCAGGTTTTGCAAGTTAGACATTCGTGAAGATTTTTGTCTGGCAGCCTTGATAGCTATTTATATTTTCTCCCACCCTCACCATTAACGCCCGCCTCTTTTCTTGGAAAAAAAAACAGGCTGAAAGATGTATGTTTGTATAGAAGTTAAAATGTACACATTGCTTGAAATATCCTTATATAGTAATGTTAAGGGAATTAAAGACTAGTTTTGGGCCCAAAATCTTGCTGAAATGATTATACATTCCTCCAGACCATGTAGCCAACCAACAATTGCCCCAACTAAGATTTTGTGCCCAAAATTTTGGGAATGTCTCATGCCACTATCATTATTCATGTAATACAAGTATATCAACATTTTCATCAGTATTTTCAGAATATCAAAAAGTGGGCAGAATGTTATGAATTATGGGCCTTGCAGAAATCTTAGATCTTGTCCGAAACACAGGCCGACGGTGCAACAACCGCTTTATCAAGTGGTTGGAGTAACTAGTAATGTGCTGGACAAGAGTTCTATGGGCCACTCTTCCTTTTATAATTTCATTAGAGGTTAGGAATACATCTGTGGAATATTCTAAAATTGAACTATAGTCTTGGATTTATCAGATAGAAAGGGCTTTTGTTCCACATCTTGATTCCGGTCGCCAATTTTGTCTGCATTCTTAGATATAATTAGGGGTGATTCCCTTGAGTCATGTTGTTTATATGATTTTCTTAACCTTCTTCTCTTCCCGCTACTTTATAGGGTTATCACTGATTTCCAAGTGAAGAGATAGATCAACATGAAGCCTATATTCTGTGGCAATCTGGAGTTTGACGCACGACCATCAGATCTGGAGCGTCTATTCAGAAGATATGGCAAAGTTGAGAGAGTTGATGTGAAATCAGGTTTTTTTTTTTTTTTATAAGCAGAGATTTGTAAATTTGTTTGACAGCTGCTCATCATACATCAAAGCCTTGGAGTTCATCAAATGCCCAAGTATTGAAGTCTATTAGCTGGATTGATGATCTCACACCTGGGCCCTACTTCCTCTGCCTCCTGTTTTTACATAGGCTACACAAGAAAAATGCGCCTTTTTTGTACTCAAAAAGAGTTTTTACGCGCAGGATTTCTTGGAAAGCCCATAAGTTCCTGGATGGGTGGATTCTTGCATTTCTTTCTGGTTTATCACCACTGACCATGGTTCATCTTCTTGTACCTTCCTGAAGAACCTCTCAGAATCTCTCTTGGCACCACCATCATATAATTCCCTAAGAAATCATTGCCTTCATTTTTGCTCAATTTCCTACGCGCTTCGGCTAAGAAATCATCAGGTGTTTGCATTTACTCCTATAGTTTTTCTTTTTCTTTTTCTTTTTCCAAAATACTACAAGGTGATGGAGGATAGGCTGTAATTTTTAATGTGGTAACGAACTGAGCCTTTTGACCCAAGTTTTATATGTTTAACATGGTTATGTAAGCATTTTCTCCTTTTATTTTTCCTTATATTTTTGGGTTCACAGGATTTGCCTTTGTCTATATGGATGATGAGCGAGATGCTGAGGATGCAATTAGAAGACTTGACAGAACAGAGTTTGGTAGAAAGCGCCGGCAACTTCGTGTTGAGTGGACTAAGGTACTGATCAGGTGACTCAAATGTTGATTTTGGTACTTCGAAGAAGTGGTAATATCATGTTTAGCACAAATTTCAACACTCTGGTTCCCTTATAAATCAAATTTTGGTTACTGGGAAAAAGAAATCATGTTTGAGCTCAACTCCAAGGCTTTTTTCTTTTTATTTTTTTCTTCTTTGAAAAATGTGGCCATATTTTGGCATTTGATTCCAAGTTTGCTTAGCAAACCATGAAATTTATTTGGAGTATGACATGTATATATAGTTAATTGCACAATTTCTTTTATTGCAGCAAGATCGAGGAATTAGAAGGCCTGGTGACTTCAAACGTCCAGCTAAAAAACCTTCTAAAACCTTGTTTGTCATAAATTTTGACCCGAATGACACCCGAACACGTGACTTGGAGAAGCACTTTGAACCGTACGGGAGAATATTGAACATAAGGATCCGAAGAAATTTTGCCTTTGTTCAGTTTGAGTTGCAGGAAGATGCCACAAAAGCTTTGGATGCAACACACTTGAGGTTGGCTTTCTGATATACTCAATTTTGGATTACTCTTTCTTAATATTTTCTTATAGAAAGATCACTGTAATCTTATTTAGAAAATATACTCACTCAGTCCCAAAAAGAGTGCCCCCTTGTTCTTAGGATCTCCCGAGTCAACTGTCCTTTGCTTTAATTTGATAGTTTTATTGCATTGATAGTTGTACCACATAAGACTTTATTGAGTGGTGAGTCAACATATCAAATGAGTTTCTGAAAACAAAGAGCTTTTTCAAATGGGACAAATTTTTTTATTTTTATTTTTTGGGAGTGAGCAAGTAACTTTTTTGCTAGGGTGAGGTATTTTCCCTCCCAAGTTAATTTTATACTCCTATAAAATATTGAGTTCAACAGAACCACTCCCTCCGTATAAAGGTATAAAGATAGTCCCACTTTTTAGAGATAACTTTGATTGAACTTTGATCAATAATTTTATGTTATTCTTTTTATGCTAATGAAAATCAAAAAAATATTATTGGTAGTACTTTTAATGTTGTATTTATAACAAGTCTTAGAATTTCATTTAGATAAATAAATTAACATATCGGTCATAGTTCAATCACAATTATCTAAATAAAGTGGGACTATCTTTATGGGACAGATGGAGAGTATTTAATAGCCAATCAAACACACCTAATACCGACTTCCCTCAATTTTCAGAGAGTAATACTAAAGTTACAAAAGCATATTACAAAATGTTGTTTACAAATACAGTTAGCAATGAATGATTGGATGTTGTATTTGTAGACCCCACTGTTCATTGATTAAATATCAAATCATGCATTGCCAACTGTATTTGTAACTAAAATTTTGTAAGAATTTTTTGTAACCCTAGCATTACTCATCTTCAGAGAATGCACTCGCTTCTCGGACCAAAATATAGGAACTTCCCGACATTGCACTCTTGTTCTTTACGTACTCGAAAGTCACGTGTTGGTCTTGGATTAAACTCGTTCCTAATTGCACCAGTTTATAGTTTCCTTGATTTAAAATGATGTTGACCTGCTTGACTTTGTATGCAGCAACTTCATGGATAGTGTTATTTCAGTTGAGTATGCTTCTCGTGATGACGATGACATAAGAAATGGGCAAAACTCTGATGCTAGAGGTCGTGACAGGTCTCCTGTCAGAAGAAATTATGATCAGGGGCGTTCTCCGAGTCCCTATCGTAGGACTAGAGGCAGCCCTGATTATGGCCGTGGGTCCAACCCATATTCAAGAACCGAGACAAAGCGAAGTCCTGATTATGGCCGTGGGTCCAACCCAAATTCAAGAACCGAGTCAAAGCGTAGTCCTGATTATGGTCGTGGGACCAGCCCAAATTCAAGAACTGAGGCAAAGCGGAGTCCTGATAATGGCAGAGCAGAAAGCCCTGTTAATGAACGATACCAAAGGTGTGTATTAAAATATATATACTCCCTCCGTTCCAGCTTATGTTACCAAAATTTCCATTTTTGTGTCCCATTCATTGTTAAGAAATCCCAATTAGAAAATCCCAAAATGGCAACTTTATAGTATTACTTTTTAAACAATGGCCCACTTGTCGTAATCACTACCTCCTACTACAACAACAACAAAGCCTAGTCCCAAAATAATTTGGGGTCGGGTAACATGAATCCTCATATACTCCACTTACTATTTTATATCACACTTCCAACTTCTACACCCACTCATTTCGGTGGGTGGCGGTGAAGACATTAACAAAATTTGTTGTAGTAAAGTGGTTAGTACCTTTGATTATTTCTTGAATGACCCAGGTTCAATTCCCACTATTGTTTTTAATTTGTGCACCCAGTTACATTTTGTGCTAGGTCTGCAACTGTCCCCACTTTCCATACAACACTTTGATATTATTCACTTTTTCTTAATTTCCATGAACTCTTTTTTTGTAATATAAGTTGGGACGGAGGGAATATATATATTGTAGTAATGTGATTGGAGAGTAAATCTTTTCTTTTTCGACTACTGATATGTATTGTTGTATGAATGCATGCAGTCGTTCACCTCCACCACGGGAAAGGTCTCGTTCACCTCCACCACGTGAAAGGTCTCGATCACCTCTTCCACCACGGGAAAGGTCTCGATCGTGAGAAAGATGGTTGTTTGCCGACCAGTTTATGTAATGCTTATTTCCAGTTTTTAGTTTTCAGATTGCTTATGTAGTGTTATCAACGGTCAAACATGGCATGTAATGAACTAGAAACTATTTGATGACTTTTGAGTGTGCTTATTTCAAGAACGAGAATCTGCATGTTTTGTTGCTCGAATTCTTCAACGGTTTCCATTTTTTGAACCTTCCCTTCCCCCCCGGTGCAGCGATATGGTCAATTAAGTTGAACTTTTTTGATCAACATTTAATGTTTAATTATTTATCTTCATAAAAATTTTAAAATAGTTATGAATAGTATTCGATAACCATTTTCAGATCAAAATAGCATCAAGACAATCAAAGTCAAACTTTAACTTATTAGTTGATTATATACTACATTTATTATGAAACAAGGGAGTACATATGAATTGCTTATTAGAGCAATCACTCGGCGTGCACATACACGTGCACACACAGGAAACTTACAAAGGGAAGTCGGGGTTTTCACAGGAAACTGACAGACAATGGGAAGTCGGGGTTTTCGCAGGAAACTGACAAAGGGAAGTCGGGTTTTGTTGCTCCGTTACTGCTAGGGGTGTGCTCGGTACGGTTTGGCTCGGTTTTAGGCTAAAACCGTTACCGAACAAAAAGTATTCGGTTTCTAATTTTAACAAACCGCCACCACTCGGTTTTAGCTCGGTTCGGTGTAGTCGGTTTTCAGCTTCGGTAAGTGTCGATTCGGTAATATTCGGTCTTAAAACCAATCCACCAAAACAACACACACAATTCTCACATTTGTATAAAAAAAAAATCCCAGAGGGTATTGACAGAAGTAGAGATTGAACACACTCCCATCGATTTAAATAGATGTTAATAATTGTCAAAATAACAATTCTAATAATTCATCCAATCCCGATTTCAAAAAGTAAAATTAAAAATTCATCAAAAATTCAAAAGATGACAAACATGAAAACACAGCTTCAGTGAAACAAATATGAAAACACAACTTTAGTTCAACTGTTCCAAGTAAATGCAAGGCACCAGCCAAGCCTAAACACAGCTTTAGTTCACTGCGATGGAAACGATGGCGATGCGATATTGTGAATTGCGATCAAGCGTCAAGTGATGGGGGAGGCGGCGAATATGAGGCGTTAGGCTGGTTAAACTTTAAAGGATATTTAATTTGGCTAATTGGCCAAATTAAAGGATATTCAAGACTTTCAAGCGATGTGAGGTACTGAGGTTAAAGGATATTTATTATTTAATTTGACTAATTGGCTTTGACTTTGACAAGATTTACTAAATCTTGTAAATCTTGAAGATAATTTTTATTTATTTAATATATATGAAAATTGAATAGATGTAAAATTATAGTAAATATTATGAATATTTATTATTTAGAAGCATATCGGTACGGTTCGGTGTGAGTAATCGGTGTGAAATAATGTATCCCAAACCGAACCGATATGTTCGATTTTTCAATATTTTATAAACCGTACCTATCCAATTAACCGTTAGTACGGTTTTTCGGCGTCGATTTTTTCGGTTTTATTCGGATTTTTTCGATTTTTCGGTTTTTCTGCTCACCCCTAGTTACTGCTAATGTAGCCACATCCCTCTATTTTGAAATCGAGGGTTGAGATTTGTTGGAACCAATGTGGGACCAAGAATTAATATCGGCCATTGATTTTAAAACATGAGGCGCATTTTTATTTTTAATTTAAGAATTATGATAAATGTCGTATTTTTATTAAATATCATATTTTTATTTTTAATTTATTCTTTCCAAAACAAATATTGCATTTAAATAAGTAAATAATTTATAGTATAAATAATCTATAGTATAAATTAAACCCCTCCGTGAACAGTTCTATGAACAGTTTCGGAGGGGTTTTTCCCTATTTTACCCTCACTATTTAGTCTGTTTCCTATTTTGCCCTTAATTTGTGTTAAGACTTTGGGTTTGGGCTAAGATTTTGAGTTTGGGCTAAGAGTGGGCTTTAGGAGGGTTTACTTAAATTAATTAAGTAACTGATTTTTTTAATTTTTTTTTAAAATTAAAAAAAAAAAAATTTGAAAAAAAAAAACAAAAAAACACACCCGTGTCCTTGGACACGGGCATATGTACTAGTGTATAATAAGTAATACTCCCTCCGTCCCAGTCCAAAAGGCACAAAACCAACCTGACACGAAAATTAAGGAAAGTGATGTAGGAAAGAGAAAAAGTTTAAATGTTGTGAGTATGAAAAATTAAATAGGAGAGAGAATGAATGGGAGGAATAGTTAGGACAGAGAATGTTGTGAGTGTAAAAGTAAAGTAGGAGAGAGAATGAGTGGGTGAAATAGTAATAAAAATTTTCCTTTTTGGGATTGTGCCTTTTTAAATGGGACACCCAAAAAGGACATTTGTGCCTTTTCGGCCGGGACGGAGGGAGTATAGTATTCATTAAAAAAAATCAACTGCAATATTTGAGACAAAGATCATTACAGTTTTTGGAATTTTTACACAAATTAATTAAGAAAAAGAATCAATATATATCAAATATACTAAATTATCTTTTGAATATTTTAAAGTATTTAATTGCTTTTATAAATTATCTTTTGAATATTTTAAAGTATTTAATTGCTTTTACAATGACAACTATATAATTATAAATAAGTACAGATTAGGCAAAATGTGTAAAATATTATGAAAATCTGCAAGTATTCGGGAACAAAAAATCTTCCCTAAAATTGCAAATATTTTAGGACTGAGGGAGTAAGTAATTTGATCATGGTTCTGAAACTTCTTCACTTTTGTCTCTATTTATTTGGAGCTTTAAACCATTTGATTTTTAGCTTTTGTTTTCTCCTTCTTTTTTATTTTGGTGCAATTCAAAAACAATTGGTCTCAAATGATTAAGTGGTGAAAATGGAAAAATTTATTTACATGTTCTTCCTCCACTACCCCCATAATGATTATCTTATTTTATTTCTAATTTATACTCCCTCAGTCCCAAAATATTTGTTCTATTTGACTTTTTTGTTAAACTTTGATCACAAATTTATGAGAGATTAATCATGTTCATGAAATTCTTAAAGTTGTTGTTGATAATATTATTAATGGTTAATCAATAGGAATTTTTAGAATTTCATGAACATAATTAAACTGTCATATATTTGTGATCAAAGTTCAACAAAAAAAGTCAAATGGTACAAACATTTTGGGACGGAGGGAGTATTAAATATTCCCTTAATCCCGTCCCACCTGGGACAATTTGTTATTTTCCGCGTCCCATTCGGCTTAGGTCATTTCAAAATATGATAAGTTTATATTATTTTTATATTTAATGAGACTCATTTGTCATACTCACAACAACAATCTCCTTATTATTTCTCCCACTTATTCTCTTTAATATTTTAATTTTCATACTCATACCTTCTCCACTCATTCTCTTTTCTCTTATTACAATAGTCTTTTTTTTTAATTCCTGAGAGAAAATTCTAATTTGAGTGGGACAGAGGAAGGGAGTAAGTGTCATGGTTTTAAATAATAAAACAATTTTAGTGTAATTCTAAAAAACTTTGGTACCATAGTCATCAAATTTTCGTCACATGCATCATTTGGGGATACCTTGAAATATTCACGGGTTAATTTATCATATTTGATATGTATCGATTGTTTTTCTTTATATATATATGTGAAAATTTTAAGACCGTAGGTCCGTAAGTATTTTGAGACGAAATGAGTAGTTATTAAAGCTTGTAATAATTATATTTATGAGTATATAATCATATAAAAAAAAAAACTTTAATTTAAATATTGTGCAAATCAATAAGATAATTATGGAATACTCTCCTCGAGGAAGAGTAAAAGTTAGCACTAAAGCTTCTTTTGGGAGTTTATTTTATTCTTCCTTTTTTTTTTTGTTCTCTTTTGTAACATAAAAAGTACTTTAAAATATAGTCATGCTTAGCTTAAATTAATATTCTTGTTTTTCTTGATGTGTTAAAAAAATATGCATATATTTTTTGCTAAATAACTATTCTAAATACAATGTTACTATTGTACAAGCAATATATATACTCCCTCCGTCCCACATTAGTTGAGACTAACTTTTTGGGCACACCAATTAAGGAAAAGTAAGTGAGAGTAAAAGTGAAAGAAAATGTTGTGAGTATGAAGAATTAAATAGGAGAGAGAATGAGTGGGAGAAATAGTTAGGAGAGAGAATGCCATGAGTGTAAAAAGTGAAATAGGAGAGAGAATGTGGGGTAAATAGTGAAGATTCTCATTTGGCAGCCTCAACTAACGTGACGCCCAAAAGGGAAAGAAGTCTCAACTAACGTGAGACGGAGGAAGTATATATATATATATATATATATATATATATATATATATATATATATATATATATATATATATATATATATATATATATATATTTTGACAAATTTGACAAAAAAATCCAAATATAAATAAAGCGAAAATGTAAAAAAAAAAAAAGTATTTCAACTGTTCAGATTGTGTGAATATAGTAACCAAAGTCATTTTTGTTGTATAAATTAATACCTAAAAATTTATCCTCTTAAAAAAGGTCATGTGTTTGATACATGATTATTTAATGGTAAAATTTTAAAGATGTTAGTTTAAGTGGGTAGTTTAGATGTTAGTTTAAGTGGGTAGTTTAGATACCAATTATGCAACAAACTTTGGATATTATATACCTTCGTTCCACTCAAAATTCACATTTTTTTATTATGCGTTTCATTACTATTGATGGCAATGAGTCGGGTTTGGATCGGATCGGTCTTTATTCGAACCCTATCTGAATCTTAAATTTGCCGAGCTGAACACGATCCGACCCGAAAACTTAAAATATGCAACCGACCCGATTCGACCAAAATTATACTAAAAGTCTATTTTTTAGCTCAAATATTATTAAGTAAAATTTATTTTAAACACAATGTTAATATTTCATAGAAAATAGTTCAAAATTTCACTTATAAATACAAATAAAGAAATAAAATTTAGAAAAATATTAAATATATTTTATTTATCTTACAGATTAACCTTTTATTTAGGATTCATGTCGGATCGGGTAAGGTTTCGGTTAAGTCGATATAATTCAGGCCGGATCGGGTCGGATTTCGATCAGATCAACAGCGTGATCCGAATTCGATCGGATTTTAAGAATTATAAACTACACTCTTTGTAAAATGGAAATGTTTTGTTACTTTTATATTAATGAAACCCACATATTATATTTACAATAACAATTAAATTATTATTTTCTATCTCATTTTTTTTCTTATATCACATTTTTCATACACGTAATATTTACCTATTACATTTTTTCTTAATTTTATTTAACAATAAACGAGAGTTATAGTGGGCCGAAGGAAGTACAAACTACCTGAACAATTGAGGTACTTTTTCTAAAATTGTGTATGCAAATAAACTAGTGAAGGGCATTAATGTCTTTTTGTTTTGCGGGACAGTCACAGTGTCACACTAGCTCTCTCCTTAAAAACTTTCTAGAAAGCAGCCACCTGTCCCCACCTCACACGTGTCTTCATCTGCCAGGTCATCTTTTCGATTTTGTTCAAATTTTTGAAATTTAATTGATCCCAACGGTCAGACTACTGTTCATTCCTGATTATTATGGGCCGTCCGATTACCTAAAGTCTCTTGTCCGATCTAACATTCTCTCTCTAAACACGTAATTAAAGATATTTACTATATTTACCCTTAAACTAAGAACAATTTCCAAGAATTTCCATCAACTTTTAGATTATACCAATTGACTTTCCTGTTAGAACGGTCAAAAACAAGTCAAACTTCTTGAATTTAGTTGGAAAACTTAGGGGGCTTTTGGTTCGTCGAAAACGGAGTAAATGGAATAGAGAATTTCGTTGACTTTATTCCTTTGTCCCGTTTAATTCGTTGGAATGAGAGATTTTTCATTCTCGACGAATGAAATTTCATTCCTTTGAATGGATTTTCATTCCTTCCATATATGAAAGAAATGATGAATTCCTTCCGTATATGGAAGAAATGATGAATTCCTTCGGGAATGAATTTTTTTTTTTTTGACCAAAATACTCCCAAACCCAAACCATCCCCACCCAGCCCCTGCCCTACCCCACCCCACCCCCACGAAAAAAAATAAAAAAAATTTAATAGCCTACCCCCATCCAACCCTGCCCTACCCCCCACTCCCACCCCCACGAATTTTTTTTTCTGCCTACCCCCCACCCCACCCCCACGAAAAAAAAATATTTTTTACTCATTTTGCATACCCCTACCTACCCCACCCCCACCCCCCCAACCCCCCTCCCCCACGAAAAAAAAAATATTTTTTACTCATTTTGCATACCTCCTACCTACCCCCCCCCAAAAAAAAATATTTTTTAAAAAAAAGGGTAAATTGATCATTTTATATGCTTTCATTCCATTCCTATAATTTGTATTTTCAAACCAAACATGATTTGTCAAGGAATTGAATGACAATTTCATTCCATTCCATGCCAACCAAACGGAGGGGTTTTACCAGTTTTTTTTCATTCAAATTCCTTAAGGAATTCAATTCTATTGACCATTCCATTCCTTCACTTTTTTTCCACCGAACCAAAAGGCCCTTAATGATAACCTTGAAAATTGAAATAATAAATGTCACACTTTCTTTTATTATCTGTCCTAAACTGAAGGTGAGGATAGACGTGGCCGATTCAGTTGAACCGGCGGTTAGCCGGTTTAAACCGGCGGTTTTCAACCTCCAAAACCCTAAATCGAAACCGAACCGTGTAACCGCCTTAACCGATTACAGTTTTACGGTTTGACCGGTTAACCGGTTTTGACTGATTTTTTTTTCAAATTAGATTTTTAACAAAATTTTTTAACATATTTAAAAACAATTAAGGAAAAAGTTAATTTTTTAACAGTTTTTGAATAAAAAATTTAACTTTTTGACATTTTTAAAAAAAAAAACAGTTAACTTTTTAACCGTACCCTTGTCTCGCGCGAGACTGGAGTGTCTCGCGCGATACAACCCTTCTGTCCAATTTAACAGTTTTTTGAAAAAAACTGTTAACTATTTAACAGTTTTTTGAAAAAAAATTAACTTTTAATTTTTTTCAATTTTTTTTTTTGGATAAATTAGACTATTTAGACTTTTGTTTACTACATACAATTTTTGCAAATAGTTATATAAAAGAAGTTATGAATTTTGAAAGAAATAAACTTAACAATTTTTTGAAAAAAGTTAACTTTTAATTTTTTCAATTTTTTTTTTTGGATAAATATGACTATTTTAAACTTTTGTTTACTACATACAATTTTTGCAAATAGTTATATAAAAAAAGTTATAAATTTTGAAAGAAATAAAACTTAACTTTTTAAAAAGAAACGAAAGTATATAAAAGAAAAAAGGGACGATATCCTTAAATTTTATTAATTAAAATAAAATTATAAAGAGGGGGACAACCAACCTTACCCTTTTATAAATAAGGGGGACATTTATGAGCCGTTACCTCAACGTAACTATTACAATTAAATAAAAATATACCTAATCTAAAGTCTAACCTAATCTAATTAAAATAAAAATTAATCTAAAACATCATTCATTTATTCATCACTACTTTTCGTGGAGTCCTCGACAACGTATTGATATCTTGGATCCAATAGATCCTCATCATAAAGCAAGTCTTGTTGCCTTTTTTACTCTAACCCAATCGTCAAGTAAAAGTTGACGTTCTAAGTTTTCACTTGTTAGTTGGGAACGTCTTTCATCCAAAATATTTTCACCAACGCTAAATGCCAATTCAACCGCCACCGTTGAAGCGGAAGAGGCTAAGACTTCTTTAGCAACTATGGAAAGTATATGATAAATGTCTTTCCTTCTTGATCACCACTGTAAAACATCAAATTTAATTGAATTTGACGTCGTATGCCCGTTGAGCGTCTCATGCCCTCCGCCTCTTTTGAATGAGTGAGACGCGGTACAATAGTTGCAAAATGCTTGAAGATTATAATCATCATCGGCATTAATTTTTCTTTTGGTGAAATGGATGGCGAAGGTATTGGATTGCGGCTCTCTTTCTCTAGAAGATTGTCGTTGTCCCCGACCCGGACCACCTCCCTTAGTAGCTCGGCTGCCCCTACCACTCCTAGCATTACCACTTTCAATTTTAACTTGTTCTTCTTCCTCATTTTGTTGAATATTTGAATTTTGCTGATCAAAATCATCGTTGGGGGAGGAAGAACTAACATGTGACTTGCCTAAATTGCTTCTCCTTTGATTTCCAGCCATTTGTGTAAGATAAAATGAAGTTTGAAAACGAAACAGAGCTTAAAAATGGATGAAAATGAAGAAAAACACTAATTTCGTTAGAAAACTAACTGAAAATGGGACAATATTTAACTGAAAATTGAATGAGAGTGAGAGTATATGTGAATATTTGAGAGTAGAAGAGAAAGAGTAGAGAGAAATAATGTGAAAATAAAATGGGAGGAGGGAGGTGATATTTATAGTTAGTTTTTTAATTAGTGAAAATGTTTTTTTTTGTTAGATTCGTTAGGACCGTTAGGCTAGAAAGGGGGGGACATGAGGGAGACAGGCGCTGGAAGCCAGACGGCCAAGAAGGAACTAGCCGTTGGAGGTGAGGCGGCCCAACGCGCCAATCCGCCCAAGTCCCAACGGTCATATGACTGTTTGAAAAAGACGGTTTAACCGGCGGTTGACCGGTTTTCCATTTTTCCAAACCGAAACCGAACCTCCCTAAAACCGGTTTCGGTTAATCGTGTTGACCGATTTTGACCCGTTTCAAATCGGCCGGTTAGCCGGTCCGGTTAAAAAAATGGCCACGTCTACGTCTAGGTGAGGAGATAAATGCGAGCACGAAATTTAGCCTTTACACAAAATTAACAAGTATCACTTTTTCAAATAAGAAAATAATTTAATATGTTAGGGCTGTTTGGTAAATCTGAAAATTAAGCTCTGAAAATGTAGAGCTGAAAAATATAGCGCTGAAATTATTAAGTTGCTGAATTTTAAGAGTTCAGTTTGTTTGGTAATGGCAAACCACTTATATCTGAATTTATTAAAGTTTGAACTTAACATTCAAAACATTATTTGAATAATCTTAATGAGTGCATAATAAAATAAATTCTTCAACATATATGTCACTATTATTATAATTAGATTATATTTTATAATATTTAAATATTTTTATTAGTACTTTCTTTGACCCATAATAAAATTTATCTTGTTAATTATTTTGATAAATTAGTCTAAACTTTGACAAAAAATTGAATTTTTTTTTAATTATGATACTCTATTAAAATATTATTAATATCAATAGTTTAATATACATAAAATTATATTTTAATACTAGATCAAATATAATTTATATGAAAAATTAAAATATTTCAACAAAAGAAAGTATCATTTTATATATAAATAAAATAGTTGATGGATAAATTTGAACTCATTCCATTTTTAACTCTTTCTTTCTCCCTCTTAATTCCTTAAGCTGCTCATTTTCAACTTAAAATTAATAGTCTTTTTTAAGACAATCTTAATTAATTATGTGATTGCAATTTATCTTACCAAACATGCTTACCTTTTTAATCTCTTAAAATGTTTTAAATTAAAAATTTAATTGGGTTACCAAACAAGCCCTTATACTAAGTACATACAACGTATAAACAACGTAAGGTATAAGGGGAATGCTTTGCCACTGCGTAGGGCACATCCGCATGATTTACCTCTGTAAGCATCTTGAGGGCCAGTGCAGTGGTCGTGATTAGTCCGACGAAGTGGGAACAGGGTATCAAAAAAAAAAAAAAAAAAAAAGACCTCAAGTGTCTTCGTTACAGACAATGATATGTCAACTACTAACACTTAATATGTGGTGCTTCATAGTGAACTAGGTTTTCACATTCAAATCATTACAAATGGTAAGTGGAGATGAAAAGGAGTAGTTAAGTGGTGCTTCATAGCCAACTATTAATGAGCATTGTTGGAGATGAAAAGGAGTTAAGTGGAGGATGTTTGTAATAACCCATCTTTGAATCTATAGTATAAATTACAATTGTCCACTTCAGCTATGAACAGTACAATAAATAGTGTCAATTTTTTTTTTCTCATTTTGTCCTCACTAAGTTGTTCCTTTCCCATTTTGTCTTTTTTTTTTTCAATAAAAAAAAAATTTAATAATTTTTTAAAAAAAAAAAAATAAATAAATAAATAAAAAAATACCACGTGTCCTCGGACACGGGCTTTTACTAGTTGACAATATGTAAAAGTTTAGGATGTTATTTTGAGAATCTACACCAACCTGATTTTTTTTTTCTAAAATAATTTTATTTTAAAAATTTAAATCCCAAAATAATCCATATTTTAAACTATTTGTCAAAATGATCAATTTTTTGGAACTCACTACACGGTGTAGCGAGTTTATAATTTTTCCGGTTAAAATCGCTACACGGTGTAGCGAATTTAAATTTGCTCAATTTTATTTTAATATTTATGCAATTAAAAAAAACTAAAATTTGGTAATTTGAACTCGCTACACGGTGTAGCGAGTTCAAATTTTAGTTTTTTTTAATTGCATAAATATTAAAATAAAATTGAGCAAATTTAAATTTGCTATACCGTGTAGCGATTTTAACCAGAAAAATTATAAACTCGCTACACCGTGTAGCGAGTTTCAAAAAGTTGGTTATTTTGGCAAATAGTTTCAAATGTGGGTTATTTTGAAATTTAAATTTTTAAAATGAAATTATTTTAGAAAAAAATCACACCAACCTTGTTCATAAACTTTTAGGGGGCGTTTGGTTCGTGGTGAAATGAGGGGAATGGAATAGACAATTTCTTTTGACTTTTCCATTGAGCATGTTTGGTTCATTTTTTTTTGAAAATTTTTCCATTTCAAAAGGAATGAAATTCCATTCCTTGGAATGGATTTTCAATCCATCCAAAAATGGGAGGAATGATCAATTCCATCAAATTTATTCCATTGGACTCAAACCCAAATTACTATTCTGTCCTCAATCCAAATCATAATAATCAAAATAATAAAATAATAATAATAAAAATAATAATAATAAAAATAATAATAAAATAATAATAATAAAATAATAATAATAATAAAAAAAAAATATAATAATAATTATAATAATAAAATAATAATAATAATAATAATATAATAATAATAATATTATAATATTAATAAAATAATAATAATAAAATAATAATAATAATAAAATAATAATAATAATAAAATAATAAATAATAATAATAATAAAATAATAAGAATAAGAATAAGAATAAGAATAAAAAAATAAAAAAATAATAAAATAATAATTATAATAATAATTATAACAATAAATAATAATAATTATAATTATAATAAATAATAATAATAATAATAATAACAATAATAATAATATAATAACCTGTCAAACCCGAAACTTTCAAAACATTTCGAAAAATTCGTCAAATTCTAAACTTTCAAAACATTCAGAAAAAACCGTCAAACCCGAAACTTTCAAACATTTCGAAATACCGTTAAACCTGGAACTTTCAAACATTTCGAAAAACCCATCAAATCCGAAACTTTTAAGTCATCTCGAAAAACCCGTCATAATCGAAACTTTCAAGTCATTTCGAAAAACCCGTCAAAATCGGAACTATCAAGTCACTCAGAAAAATCCGTCAAACCCGGAACTTTAAAAACATTTCGAAAAATTCGTCAAAATCGGAACTTTCAAAACATTTCGAAAAACCTGTCAAACCCGGAACTTTCAAAGCATTTCGAAAAATTCGTCAAATTCGAAACTTTCAAAACATTTCAAAATTACTCCGAATTAGCTCACTTTAATTTTGGAAAACACCCCTAGACATGGAATTTTCTATCAAATTTTCTATGTTGTCTACTCATAACCTCAATTACACTAAGCAAAAGTCAATTTCAACAAAAGGGCATCACAAGGTCAAATGTCCCAAATCGGGCATCAAGAACCCTAAGTTAATTCAAATCAAAATTTTAATAATTCAAAATTCTAAAATTCAAAGGAATTCAAAGGATGTTTACCTTCCTCGCAATACCCTCCTTGAATTTGTTGTTATCTCGAGCTTTGTAAAAGCCCCGTTTCATTAACGGTCCATTTTCCTAAAGATATCTCCGTCCTAAGTCAGAGTATTAACGGTTCAAAATCCCAAAATTCTCAAAGTCACTTCGAAAAACCTGTCAAACCCGAAACTTTAAAAATATTTTGAAAAACCCGTCAAATTCGAAACTTTCAAAACATTCAGAAAAAAACTGTCAAACCCGAAACTTTCAAACATTTCGAATAAAATAATAATAATAAAAAAATAATTATAATAAAATAATAATAATAATAAAATAATGAAATAATAATAATAAAATAATAATAATAAAATAATGATAATAAAATAATAATAATAAAATAATAATAATAAAACAATAATTATAATAATACTAAAATAATAATAAAAATAAAAATAATAATGAAATAATATAATAATAATAATAATAAAATAAAAATTAATTATAATTATAATTATACTAATAAAATAATAATAATAATAATAATAAAATAATAATAATATTAATAAAATAATAAAAATAATAAAATAAAATAATAATAACAATAATAATAATAATAATAATAATAATAATAATAATAATAATAATAATAATAATAATAATAATAATAATAAAAGAATAATAATAATAATTATAATAATAATAATTATGTGGTGCTTCATAGTGAACTAGGTTTCCAAATTCAAATCATCACAAATGGTAGGCGGAGATGAAAAGTATGTTGTGTGTGAAGGAAATTGTGTACATTTTCTTGAAAGAATCGTTTGTCGTTGGACAAAGATTATTGTGGGTTCATATTCTACACCGTGAGAACATGAAAATGATATTTTATTTGTTCAATTTGAAGATTAGATGATAAAAATATTACAACTTAAATAAATGGATGGAAGTTGGAAATGTGAGTTTATCTCACATGTGAAAAGAATGGAAAAACTAGTTGATAGTTTTGGCCATTTTTTTATTGAATTATAATTCTTTTAATTCAAGATTAATTCCAAGAATAACTTCCAAGGTTAATGTCCATTTATGATTGGCAAATGAAACTCCAAAAAGAAATTGATAGCAAGGTTAATTGTTGAATTAAGATGATCATCAATATGTGGATTAATTGGAGAGTTAATCTTTGGAGAGTTTTGAGCTATAAAAGAAATACCCACAACTCTTTGAAGAGAAGAGAGAAAAAATAGAGAAAAAGAGAAGAGAAAAACACACAAAAAGAAGCTTTTTCCCATCAATCTTCTTCTACCCTCTTGCAATTTGTTCATCTTCTTCCTTTGCCCTCCTTGAATAATTTGAATGGTGATATTGTCCAAGCATATTAGTTCGTTTCGCCGGAAAGCTCAAGTGCGGAGTGATTCCGGTTAATCCGTTTCATCCTGGGAGACTAACGCACGTTGAAACCTCAAGCACTCGTAGAGAGGAGGACGAATTAGTCTTAAGGAGAGTGTGTTCTCACACGACTCAGATATAAGAGATCAAAGATGGACAAACCCAATGAAGAGATCAAATACGGTTGTATCTTTCTTTTTATGTTTATTCAGAATTGTTGTATATTGTACTAGTGGTAAGCCCGTGCTACGCACGGATTGCATTTTACCTTTTATTAGTAAGTTGAATGATAATAGTTACCTTATATAGTAACTATTATGATTAACTAATACTTTTAATAGTAATAGTTAACATATATTGTAACTATAATACTATTACTTAACCTATATAGTAAACTAATACTATTTATAATAATAGTTAACATATATAGTAACTATTATAGTTAACTAATACATTTAATAGGATTAGTTAACTTATATAGTAACTATTATAGTTAACTAATACTATTAATAGTAATAGTTAACATATATAGTAACTATTATAGTTAACTAATACTATTAATAGTAATAGTTAACATATATAGTAACTATTATAGTTAACTAATATAATTAATAGTAATAGTTAACTTATAAAGTAACTATTATAGTTAACTAATACTATTAATAGTAATAGTTAACCTATATAATAACTATTATTATTAACTAATAGTATTAGCTAATAAGGAGAATATCAAAAGTCATATAGATTTTGGGATAGTGATGACGTGACTTTTCCAAAATCAAGAGTTTGCCTAAACTTGTCCACGTGGCGAAGTCATAGCCCTCCTCACCAACTTTAATATATATACTTATAGATTTTCAATGTTGTAATTTGTTTCCCTTTATATATTTACAAGATTTTATCCAACAATCTTAAGACTAACTCTCTTTGTTGAGAAAGGATTGCAGATTACAGGATTCTTGTAGCGTGGTGGCTACGGGAGAAAATATTGAAAAGGGACGGGAAAACATTGAGAAAGAAATCAAGAAAATTTCTGCACAGATTTTTCTTGACCAGGTGTAGTAAAACAGGATTTCCTGCTTCGTTAACCGTTGGATCGAGCTCAAATTTGGTGAGTATGTTCTAATCTCATATAAGAACAATCTGGACGGTGGAGATCGAAATATTTTATCTGGAGATGAAGATAAAATTTTCTGAACAGAACAGTTTATGAAAGGAAAAAATATTTTGAACATAATGAACTCACGGAAGAACATCAAGGATGTTGCGATGATTGTGTAAAATAATTGTGGCGATGCCACTTCTAGTATTTATACAATGGGTGATATATCTATTATGGTTCATGAGATCATAGTGAGAAAAATCAAAAAGTTCGTAGGAACTAAATTGAGAAATTGAACGTTGAAAGATGTAGTCTTTAACGTTCTTATGGTTCACAAGAATCATAATGAGAAAAATTGAATAGTTCGTTGAAACTATGTTGAGAAGATGAACGTTAAAAGATGTAGTCTTTAACGTTGCATTTTATCAATGATGTATTGACAAAGATGATAGGACTTCTTGAAAGGAGTTGTTAAATTTTATTATTGTCAATAGTGACAAAAGTCACAAAGATAAAAACAATAGAGCTTCTTGAAAGAAGTTGTTAAATTATATTGTTGTGAACATTGACAAATGTTACAAGAACTAAAATCATAGGGCTTCTTGAAAGAAGTTGTTAAAACCTATTGGGGGAATATGTGACTAATGTCATAAAGATAAAAAGAATAAGACTTCTCGAAGGAAGTTGTTAAATCTTATTGTTGTTGATGATGACAAATAACATAAAATATTTAGAATGAGAATTTCTAAAAGAAATTGTGAATTTTGTAAATGAGAATGTGATTTTTCTCTAATTTAGAGGTGCTCCAAGATGAGACCTTTAAAGTTTTGGAATAATTAACCTCTAATTGTTATTCCATCAAGAAATTAAGAGGTTACTAAGATGGGTTGTTACAAGAAATAAATTGTGAATTTATTCTTGGTAAATTCTCTAATTAAGTTAGAGAAGTATATTTGTAACAACAAAGTTTTGATTTGGTGTTTAATTGATGAAAATTAAAACCAATGTTTTGGAAAAGGCTCCTTGTGTGGAGATAATTTCCAACGAAATGTGGGTGTTCTAAGTATGTTGATCACCATCGTGAAAAGTTAGAAAATTTTGTTAGCCTCGACTTTAAGTGATGGCAACAAAAGATGTTCTACTTAACCACCTTGAACTTAGTAAGGTTTCTTAAGGAAGATCCTACAAAGTTGGTGGAAATGAGACTGATGTTTAAATCGTGAGTGTGGTTAAGCAAGTGAATTTCTTTTGTCGAAACTATATACTTAACGGATGGTCGAATTCGTTATATGATGTATATAGTACCAAGTATAAAGACAAAAGAATTGTTGGAGTCTTTGTATGGTGCAATGAAATCCATGCGGCCGTTTCTTGATTTTAAAAATAATAGACTCCATAAACCTAGAAAGTTAAATGAAAGAATTGAAATAGTATTTCATGAAATTCATGCCGAATGGATGATGATAAGTGAAATTTTCAAGTGATGAAAATAATTGAAAAATTACTTTTCACTTAAAAAGATTTCAAGAAGCAACTCAAACATAAATGAATTGAGAAGAATGTTGAGATGCTTGTTATTCATATTTGTGTTGAAAAAGAGAATAGAGCTTCGGATGAGAAGTTGTATAACACTTCTTGTGATAAAAGCAAATGTGGTGGAGCATATTGAAATGCTTAAGGCAAAGACAAAGTTTGTCAAACTTGGTCAAAAGTCAAACTTGTATGAAAAATCAAACTGATTTGAAAAAGTTGAACATATACCTTATGTCTTGAGAGACAACTGTAATGTCATCAAGAATGTTATTCATGATGTTTGAATGAATGAAACAGAAGGGTGTTCAAGTGATCAATATTGAGATTGAGTCTCGTTATATGATCAAAATAGATACAAAACAAGACTTATCAAATATGTTCTTGAAGTTATAATCAAGACATATTGATGCTTGAGATGTGAATATTATTCACATAGATGATGGTAAAATGTAAGTTTTACTTTAACATTGCTTGCTAAAAATAAAAATGTTGAATCTTATCTCTTTAAAGAAAAAGTTGGAAATCAACTTAATTAATAAAGAGGTAGGGATAAAACACAACTAAATGTAGTTTGTGTATATGTTACACTAAATACTATGGATTGCATATGGTTGGGTATGTTTACAATAGTTGTGATTATAGAATTCTTGATAAGAATTCAAGATTCAAAAATGGAATCATGAAGCGCTTCTTTCTTTAAGAATATGTTTCCGTATAAATTAAGAGATGGGGAAAACTCATGTAAATGGATTCATGATTCAATAGAAAAAGAAGAAGCTTATCATGAGGAAATGATGAAGAAGAGGTAGGACCTCGACATAGCAAATGAGGTAGGATAAGAAAATTCTATGGTCCGGATTTTCTAACCTCAATGCTAGAAAGTGAATCACAAAGTTATAAAGACATTGAGCTCTTTGAAAGGATCTTTGTGGAAATAGGTCATTAAAAGTGAGATTGATTCCATCTTGGAAAATGACACTTGGAAACTAGTGGATTTACCTTCGAGTAGTAAATCACTAGCATGTAAGTGAATTTTCAAAAAGAAAATAAAGACCGATGGAACAATCAATGAGTATAAGGTTAGACTTGTAATTGAGGATTACAAGAAAAATGAAGACCTTGATTACGTTTATACTTATTCTCTCATCCCGAGAATAAAGAATTGTATTTGCAATTGCCGAATAGCAAAAATTTGAAATACATCAAATGGATGTAAATAACCTTTCTAAATGTCGATTTAGAAGAGAAAATTTACATAGAACAATCTGTTGGGTTTGTTGTATATGAGCAATGAAACAAAGTGTCCACAATGTACACCATGATCAAATGGTGTTAATAATGAAAATTGACATTATTGCTAATTTTAGGACTACCCTGAAAATGTAGGGGTGAGTATCCTTTGAAAAATAATTACCTTTTCGAAAGGTTTCCCCAAGAAAACAATGAGATGTCCATATAAAATATGGAAACGTAGGCCTACGTACACTTGTTAATGTGGGGTGTTTCGCAAAGTAGCAAGTCCAATTACCAAAAAAATTGAATTTGGTTACTAAATGGTGGATTATGTTTCAAGAGTTATGTTCATAACAATTGTGGATATTGGTTTGTTATATATGATTCAATAAGTTTGAATATATATAAAAATCAAAAGAAAATAAAATCAATGGAAATCAAGTATTGATGTCAAATTCTTGGAAGTGAATATATGATACTTTGAATGAAATAGATCAAAGTATTGAAACGGTTCAAGAAATGGAACCTAGAAGAAAATGTGCTAATTTGTAAAGTCATTGTATGACTAGAGACAAGTACAAAGATAATGACATCAAATGTTTGATTGTGTGGATTTAAACAAGAGTGACTACGTCACTTTATTAATTAAATCCAAAAGTAATGTTAAACTAAGAAAAATTCTAGTAAATTTGATCATTTGATTCAAATCTATATATATATATATAATAAATTTGGTAAGGAGGCCTAAGAATTCGCCATGTAGACATGTTTAGGCAAACTCTTGCTTTTGAAGAAGCCACATTATCACCCTTCCAAAATCTAAAGACTCTTGATATTCTCTTTATTAGCTAATACTAATAGTTAATAATAATAGTTATTATATAGGTTAACTATTACTATTAATAGTATTAGTTAACTATAATTATTACTATATAGGTTAACTATTACTATTAATTGTATTAGTTAACTATAATAGTTACTATACATGTTAACTATTACTATTAATAGTATTAGTTAACTATAATAGTTACTATACATGTTAACTATTACTATTAATAGTATTAGTTAACTATAATAGTTACAATATAAATACTATTAATTGTATTAGTTAACTATAATAGTTACTATATATGTTAACTATTACTATTAATAGTATTAGTTAACTATAATAGTTACAATATAAGTTAACTAATACTATTAATTTTGTTAGTTAACTATAATAGTTACTATATATGTTAAATATTACTATTAATAGTATTAGTTAATCATAATAGTTAATATATGTTAACAATTACTATTAATAGTATTAGTTAATTATAATAGTTACTATATGGGTTAACATTAACATTAATAGTATTAATTAATCATAATAGCTATTATATCTGTTAACATTAATATTAATAATATTATTTAATCATAATAATTACTATATAGGTTAACTATCACTATTACTATTATTAGTTAATTATAGATTAACTATTACTATTACTATTATTAGTTAATTATAATAGTGAGTATATATGTTAACTATTATTATTAATATTATTAGTTAATCATAATAGTAATTATATAGGGTAACTATTATCATTTAGTTTAATATAAGCTAATATTAATTAGTTAAATATAACAATTAGTATAATTATCACGGTGAACTTAACGGATATGTCAAATAATCTTATCAAATAATAATTGATGAAAACTAAATACAAATTTGGTGATAAAAATAATCAAAGGCATTAGTAAAAAGAGTTACAAAAAAATTAAATAAAGATGATTGATGAGGAATATAAAAAGTCACCAAGTAATTATTGGTGAAAACTAAATTTATACTATATTATTTCAAAGTAGATCAAATCTGATGATGACACATAACATCCAAATGGCTTTATCTAATTTCTCAAGCTTCCATGTCATATGTCTTTTCATTCGTATCCAACTATTTACATTCTCGCAATTAACTAATAACTTTAGTAGATAACTTATAGCTATACAAAGAGATAATATCTAATAAAGACATATTATAAGTTATAAGTAACACATATTACGATGTAATCTAAAGAGTCACTAACTAAATACAATTAACCTAAATGTTTACATATGTAAAAAATTATTTATAATAAATTATACTAATGATAGTTAATGATTAGTAACTTAAATTATATACACTTTCATCTACTCTCTACGTAATAATGAATTTATATTACAGAAGAAAATATATAACTAATAGAGCAAAGTAGAAGTGGAAAAGACTCTATAGTTAATATGTTAACTATTATTATTATTAATAATATTAGTTAATCATAATATTAATTATACAGGGTAATTATCATTTAGTTTAATATAAGCTAATATTATTAGTTAAATATAACATTAATTAGAAATATTAATTTTTTAATATATTAAAATATCTTAGATAATGCTTCAATATTAGTTACATACATAGGGTAACTATTAATATTTAATTTAATAGTTACTATACTCCGTATTTGGTAAATATTATGTATTAAACTTACTGTACCAGATCAATATTCTCATATAACTTTCTAATTATATTTACTAATCATAATATGTGTATTTAGTATAAAATCATTAATTATCAAAGATAATTAATATTATTAATTCAATCATCTATAAAATTAGAAGTTAACTAATTACAATAATAATTCATTTTTATTATTCAAATTTCAATTGTCATAATAATAAGTACAAACTATATACAACAAAGGCTAAAAGAAAAAAAATTTCCTGAGTTTATAAATGTAAATATTTTGATTGATATAAAATATATTTATATCACCAAAAAAATGTCATGCTACTTTATCAAATAAAAATTAAAATAAGTAACATAAAAAATAGCAAATTAATTTTTCGTGCGAAGCACGGGCTACCCACTAGTTCAAGGAAAACTAATGGACTCGTTGTTAAACAAGTCATTAGATAGATATTCTTGATAAATTTGATAGGATCAATATAAAATCACTAGAATGAATTTGCGTTAACACTTGTCCCATGGATAAAGCTTGTGTTAGCAAAATGTTATATTGCTAAAGTCAATTTATGATTGACATGACATATAGCAATGTGTGTAATGGTAGTCTAGACATTTATGTCTAAGACATAATATCATTAAATAACTACTCTCAACTAATTTGACAATGTGAAGTCAAATGATAAACGGATCCGTTAACCAAAGGGTTAAATAGAGAGTTAGTTGAAAGTTCGATGAGGGGAATGAGACGTAGGCCTCTTAAAAGATAAACACAACGGAAAACCCAATCTAGATGACTAGAGATCCCAAGAACTAGATTCAATGGAACAACCTAACTGTTAAAAGACTTGTAGCGTCACTGTGGGGGAATCAACCCCAAGCCCAAGTCCATTCCTATTAGTGACATCCCGAAAGGACAAGGATAAGCCTATGGCTTTTAATGATTTTTACGCGTCGAAAATTCGAGCGGGGTAATACGGGTTACTTTTAAGAAATCACCTATGTGAGAGGAAGTGGGACCGCTTCGAGGAGAATTGTGTGAGACTCAATTCTTATACCCTCTCACAGAACCAGGCATTATGTTCAGGGCCATGAACGAACATAGCTATGAGAAATGAAGTATGTTAGGACATTACTTGAGTCTAGTATATGATCAGCTACACAAAAAGCATATCAATTCAAGGACATCGCATCTATCGACTTGCGAGTAGAGTAAATATGCTAGTTCGAGCGGAGGTTCAATGGGCAATATCCCCACACCTTCGTATGCAAGTTTTTGTCTGCCGGACTCTATCACCAATCTCGTCCTCAATTTCCTTCATGTGGGGGATTGTTGGAAAAGTATGTTGTGTGTGAAGAAAATTGTGTACATTTCCTTGGAAGAATCATTTGTCATTGGACAAAGATTATTGTGGGTTCATATTCTACACCGTGAGAACATGAAAATGATATTTTATTTGTTCAATTTGAAGATTGGATGATAAAAATATTACAGCTTAAATAAATGGATGAAAGTTGGAAATGTGAGTTTATCTCACATGTGAAAAGAATGAAAAAACTAGTTGATAGTTTTGGCCATTTTTTATTGAATTATAATTCTTTTAATTCAAGATTAATTTCAAGAATAACTTCCAAGGTTAATGTCCATTTATGATTGGCAAATGAAACTCCAAAAAGAAATTGATGGCAATGTTAATTGTTGAATTAAGATGATCATCAATATGTGGATTAATTGAAGAGTTAATCCTTGGAGAGTTTTGAGCTATAAAAGAAATATCCACAACTCTTTGAAGAGAAGGGAGAGAAAATAGAGAAAAAGAGAAGAGAAAAACACACAAAAAGAAGTTTTTTCCCATCAATCTTCTTCTACCATGGTCAATTTGTTCATCTTCTTCCTTTGCCCTCCTTGAATAATTGGAATGGTGATATTGTCCAAGCATATTAGTTCATTTCGCCGGAAAGCTCAAGTGCGGAGTGGTTCCGGTTAATCCGTTTCATCCTGGGAGACTAACGCTCGTTGAAACCTTAAGCACTCGTAGAGAGGAGGACGAATTAGTCTTAAGGAGAGTGCGCTCTCACACGACTCGAATATAAGAGATCAAAGATGGACAAACACAATGAAGAGATCAAATACGGTTGTATCTTTCTTTTTATGTTCTTTCAGAATTGTTGTATATTGTATTTTCAATGTTGTAATTTGTTTTTCTTTCTATATTTACAAGATTTTATCCAACAGAAGGCACTAACATTACAAACATTAATTTTAGAGGTGAATGAAGTAGTATTCATTTTTAAAATATTCATTGAGACGAAGAAAATAATACTCATTTTTTTGGATAAAAAATGCAATATTATTTTTTGGTTATTCATTTTGAGTCGAAAGTAATATTTATTTTTGAAATAAAGAATATAATATTTTTATAGAAGTACTTTTTTAAAAGTATTTATTTGGGTTGGAAAAATAATGTTTCTATTTAGTTTCTTTATTAATACATAATTTTTGTATTATTATTTTGTAATTTAAAGTGAGACGGAGTACAAAAAACTTTGGACTTGATAGTAGGCCTGCTTTGCTTATTGGTAATTTGGACTCGCTACACGGTGTAGCGAGTTCAAATTTCAGTTTTTTTTTAATTGCATAAATATTAAAATTAAATTGAGCAAATTTAAATTCGCTACATCGTGTAACGATTTTAACCAGAAAAATTATAATCTCGCTACACCGTGTAGTGAGTTTCAAAAAGTTAATTATTTTGATAAATAATTTTAAATGTGAGTTATTTTGAAATTAAAATTTTTAAAATGAAATTATTTTAGAAAAAAATCACAACAACCTTGTTCATAAACTTTTAGATGGATATGTGATAAAGCCCAACTAATCCAAAACAGTCATGATAAGGAAGCTAGGATGGAATACTTGAATAAATGTTACTTTTTGTTTCAAGGAGTTTTTTTACCAAAAATTATCTTATAAAAAAGATGATATTTATAAAAATAAAATAAAATAAAATATGTAAGTTGTGATATTACAAAAAATTACTTTTTATTCTTTTTTTTTTATCTTTTCAGTTAAAAGAACTGATAAATGCATTTATTATTTGTTTATAATTGATAAATGATCAAACAACTGATAAATTCATTTATCAGTTTTGTAAAAAGTATTTTGTGATTGTTTTTTTTTTGTTAAACAATTGATAAATGCATTTAACAGTTGTTTATAATTGATTAATGTATTTATCAGCTATTTGATAGATAAATACAAAAAAATAAAAAATAATTTTTTTTGTAATATTCAAGATTTTTTTTGTAATATCCAACTTTTTTTATATATAATATCCATCTATCAAAATTAGTTTTCGTTAAATGTCCCTTATTTCAAAAGAAATTATATAAGAAAAAAGCATACTGGTTTACGATTTTTTTCTGAAATAATTTCATTTTAAAATTATAATTCTCAAAATAACTCACATTTAAAAATATTTTTCAAAATAACTCACATTTAAAAATATTTTTCAAAATTACCATATTTTTAGAACTCGCTACATGCTATAGCGAGTTCAACATTTGACCGTTGAAACTCGCTACACCATTAGCGACTTTAGTTGAATTAGGGTTTACGCGTTTGACTAATTAAATTAACACATTTAATCAAACTCGCCACACCATGTATCGAGTTCACGCGTACAACAGTGAACTCGCTACATGGTGTAGCGAGTATTCAAAAACCACTTTTCCTCCTTTGCGACTTACAGTCTGTTTACAGAAAAAAAAAACCTAAGTGAAACAGAAATTGAATCCAAGTCAAACTATATACAAATGAAAAACAAAGTAATATTCAAACAACAAACAACACAAACTGTATAAACAATCAAAATAACATCCAAAACATACTCAAACAAAATCCAAATGAAATACAAACAAAGTAAATAAAAAAACTCAAACATAAATTACATGGAAAATATTCTTCTACTCCCTAAAGTTTGGGCATCTACGACGATTGTGGCCTTATTGTTTGCATTATGAACACTGAGTCTTCCGTTTATCTATTTGAAATTTCATACAATTTCGGAAGCGTCTTTATATAGGCTGTCCAGACTTCGGAGAACGCCGAAGGTGGAAATTTGGGAAAAAACGTGGCACCAAATCATCCACATCTCAATAGTCCTTAGTTGGATTGGTTCAAATGTTCCCTTGCATGTCTTTTAGTATTCCCTAATGGTGTAAAATGGAGAAACGAAAAAACGACCATCAAGATGTTGTGAATGGCAACATGCAAGAAGATGTTGTGAATGGCACCAAACCTCCTTACTTGATGTGTCATACCTTTATTGCTATTTTTCAAGTATAGGAAATGAACTTTCTGGCTAAATTGGTGTAGGGGATTGATGTTAGGGTTATCAGTATAACCTCATAAGGCATTAAGTGAAAATTCATGCCTTACTTGAAAGTACCCCACACAACGGTAGAAGGCAGTTTCAACATTTATTGTTATTGGCATCCCACGGGCTCCCTTCATGACACCATTGAAAACCTCAGACATGTTAGTAGTCGTAATGCCATATTTGTAACCACCATCGTGTGCCAATGTCCATTTTCTGGCATCTAAATTCAGAAACCATGTAATTGCCTCAGGGATAATTGAATGGATACTCTCTGAGGTAGATTTCAATTTTCAATCTTGACTTGCTTTACCCGCTCTCCAAAACAGATACTTCAAACCTTCCCCTCTATGCTTATCCAAAAAATTTGCTCGCATATGTCTCAAGCAATATCGATGATGCATATTTGACCACCACGTATCTTCCGCTGTAGTCTTAAAAATGTCGTGATCACGGTCATATATCAAGCATACTTCACAACTCTTTATAATATGTCTGCAAAGAAGATATAAGAACTAACGACAGTTCGTCCAGTACTCTTTTTCAATAACAACAAATGCAAAAGGAAGTATACTGTCCTGGGCGTTAACAACCATAGCAATCAGTATTACCCTTTATATCTAATATGAAGGAATGTTTCATCAACAGAAATGACAGGCCGACAATGAGAGAAAACTTTAATGCAAGGCCCAAATGCCCAGAACACCCGTTGAAACATGTGTAATTCACCGACATGAGGAGAAAGATGAGTATACTCAACAATTATTTTGGGGTTATATTTTTGGATGGTTGCTAGGATGCGGGGTAACCTTATATAAGATTCCTCCCAATTTTCAAAAACCTCTGCAACACCCTTCTGCTTTCCACACCATTAATTCTTATAGATAGTTTCCTTTCCAAACATACCACTGATGTGTGCAATAATAACTCCAACATTGACATCTAAATCGACCTTAATAAGACTAACTACTAGCCGACCAATAAACTTCGCATCTAGGTTGGGGTGATCTCGACTTTCTTCAGAATATAAGCAGTAATGAGTAGCCTTATACTAGGTCACTTCCCAATAGCCAAACTTCATCCTACTCACACGAACAAAAAAATTGCATGAATTTTTTTTAATAGACATTCAATTACCCATATATGAGTTGTGCTCTTTCTTACCCTGAACCGGTGATTGGTGCGAATATGATACCTTTTTATATAAAATTGTGCCTCGTTTTGCTATAAAAGCGTATCTCTTTAGCAATTTCATGTTTCTTCGGACCCCAAACTGAAAAACTAGGTGTATAATGGTAATCAATGAAGCCTTCTTCATGTCGAGCATAACAACCACTATCATTGTAAAAAGAATAATATGCTCTCTCGTACCTTCGATTTTTCGGCGCTTCATAATGAACCAATGTGTTTACACGTCATTATCAACCGGCCCATCATCACCCTCTCCCAAATCGACATCAGAATCACTACTACACTCCTGATATTAATCATCAACATCGTCTAACATTGCATCTACATCAATGTCTTCTTCTTCTTCATCTTCTTCTTCTTCTTCTTCTTCTTCTTCTTCTTCTTCTTCATAATCTACATTATCTTCAGAATTATCGTCATCAACTGGATCATTTGGGCATGCGATGTTACCATAATTTGAAGTTTGAGTTGATACAAGTGTTTGTGTAATTGGACCAACCCCATGCATCACGCTTACAACTTGTGAATACCCATAAATGGTCTCCATATGCAGTGTTTCAAATTTTGGATAACGTCGATTTTCAATCAATTTTACAACCACATATACAGCTACAAATTACCCATCCCCCAAATTTAGCTAAACCATCGAACATTATATCCATACACGCATCATATTCAATACGGAAATGAAAGTACTCACCAATCTCGCTTTTAAAAGTATGAGGACATCTATAAATGATTTCCAAATCATATTGTGACCGATCTAAGCCCATCTTTTTATATAATTCATCAATCAACTCATTGTATTTTCATCGACAATTAGCCCTAATTGCATATTTTAGCCCTTTTTGAAAATGAGGATCATCAAATGATTGTTAATCATCACATCCCCAATAGCACATGAAAATGATTGAACCCCCGCTCATCTTTAACTCTACATTACGAAATCAAAGTGTTAAACCTAAATAACAAAATTCTAACATTTATATCTATAATATATTAAAGCACTGTTAAAAACTTAAATTTATACTCCCTCCGTCCCACTTCACTTGGCACTAATTTCCATTTTGGGTCGTCCCACTTCACTTGGCACTGCCCAAAATGGAAAAGAATATTCACTATTTCCTCCACTCATTCTCTCTCCTACTTCACTTTTACACTCACAACATTCTCTCTCCGAACTATTCCTCTCACTCATTCTCTCTCCTATTTAATTCTTCATACTCACAACATTTAACTTTTTATCTTTCTTACATCACTTTTCCTTAATTCCTACACCCAAAAAGTAGGTGCCAAGTGAACCGGGACGGAGGGAGTATATCTAAACACAAGTGAAAACTATGATTAACATAATATTAATTTACATTGATTTTTGTTCTTCAACGATTCTGACGAAATTAAATGATTTGAAGATTTGTTTTTTTTTAAAGCAAGAATGAGAGGATAAGAGAATGAGAATGAGAATGGATCTAGATCTGGGTCTGTAAAACTTATCTTCTGTAAACTGATCTTTCTAAACTCGCTACACCATAGAGCGAGTTCTCTGTTTTACGCGTGAAATCGCTACACGGTGTAGCGAGTTATGCTTTGTTAATCACAGTAGATTAGTTCAAACGCTTAAACCCTAATTTAACTAAACTCGCTAAATGGTGTAGCGAGATTCAACGGTCAAACGTTGAACTCGCTAACCATGTAGCGAGTTATAAAAATATGTTTATTTTAGAAATTAGTTTCAAATGTGAGTTATTTTGGAAATTATAATTTTAAAATAAAATTATTTGAAAAAAAAAATTCCTAGTTTACTTGGTATTGGTTTATTTAATAAAGTTATCTTACCAATCTATTTAGTTGCTTTTTGTTCATAACACTTTATCCAAAGTCGAGAAACGCTTCTCACATGAGAAAATATGGTTAATAATTAATTGTATACTCCCTCCGTCCCGAAATAATCTTCACACTTTTCCTTTTGGGCGTCCCAAAACTTACTTCACACATTTAAAACTTACCTAAAATGAAAAGGAATCTTTACTATTCCCTCCACTCATTCTCTTTCCTACATTATTTTAATACTCACAATACCATTATAATTTACTATTCTCTCAACTCATTCTCTCTCCTATTTTATTTTCACACTCACAACACTTTCAATATAATACTCCCTCCTTAAAACTAGTGCAAACAGTGTTTGTGAACCAAGTTCTGGGACGGAGGGAGTATTTGGTTTGGCTAAGAAACAAAAATATCAATATCATGCATGAAAAATATATTAAGTCAAATAATTATTTGTTACAACCATATTACCTTTCTCGTGTAAGGCACCCATAGCTTTAATGGTTTTTAATGGTTGATGAGAGTGACATAACTCATAAAAAGGTGTTGGGGTAACTTAATTCATTTGTTTTTTTTTTAATCTATTTTTTTTTTTAAAATTTAGTTTTTTAAATAGTAAATTAGTTTTTTCTAATAATAAAATTAATTTTATAACTATATAATTATGTTTTTTTTTTTAACTTTAAAATTGACAGATAAATAGTTGATTGTTTTTGGCTTGAGTTTTACTCCATGCTTCACACCCAAAAAAACACAAAGTTAGCATTGCACGGTAATTAAGGAGAGTGTATTGTGAAGTAAATATTGTGAGTATAAAAAGTGATGTAGGAGAGAGAAAGTTGGGTAGGAAATAGTTAGTGAATAGTTATTGTGAGGAATTAAGTACCTATTTCGTCCCCAACCTATAGTCACTTTTTCGTTATTAATGTACTCCTTGCGTTCCACTTCGAGTGAGCCACTTTTCTTTTTGATCCGTCCCACTCCAAATGAGTCATTCCATAAATGAAAATATGTGAACAATGTTGTGAGTGTAATAGTAAAATAGGTGAGAAAATGAGTGGAGGAAATAGTATTTTTGAAAAATGTTGTGAGTATAATAGTAAAATAGGAGAGAGAATTAGGGGTGTGCAACAAAACCGAAAAATCGAAAAAATCGAACTGAAACCGAGAAAATCGGATCGAAAAAATCGAAATGTTAATGATTTTAACCATTTAAAAACCTAAACTTTCGATTTCGATTTTGATTTCAAATGAAAAACCGAGCCGATAAAATCGAGCCGAACCGATATTATTAAAATGACGTGTCATTTTAATATATATATAAATTTCATCTTCTCGTCTTGCTTTGAAGTTAAAATTATGCTTACGATAGTTTAACTGTTATTTGTAGTGGCAGGTGGAACAATTAAATTTGTCATGAAAATCTTATGTACTTTAGTATTACATCTTCTCATCTTGCTTTGTTAATGAGGGATTAATAAATTTCATCTTGCTGAATGTAACTATCACAATCCAACCATATCAATATATGCATGTTCTTCTCATCTTGTTGAAACCGAACGACACCGAATCAAACCGACACCAAACTGAAACCGAATAAAACCGAAACCGAACAAAACCGAAGCTTAATGGTTTTAAAATACAAAAATCGATATCTTTCGGTTCGATTTCGGTTTTAGCATAAAACCGAATCAAACCGGACCGAGCACACCCCTAGAGAGAATGAGTGGGTGGAATAGTAAAAATTCTTTGCCATTTTAGGAAAGGTGAAGCTTTAAACGGGACACCCGTTTTGGCAAAAGTGAAGTTATTAATGAGACGGAGGGAGTATTTACAAAAAAAAAACAATCATTAACTTACTATTCCTCCCACTCATTCTCTCTCCTATTAAATGTTTTTAACTTTTACATTCTCTCTCCTCTAATTTTTTAACAACTTTCAATTCTTTATTCATTTTTAAAAATATTTCTTAAAAATCGTGAAATGATCCCATGGCTCATTTGAAGTGGGACGGAGGGAGTATTTTTTTTTTCGTTTTCCCTTTAACCTCATTTTTTTATGTTAATATCGTCCTTCCGTCAATTGACCATCCATTTGACCGTTAAAAATTGTCATATGGCATGCCAAGTCATTAAAATACTGAGTTGCCCTTAAAATTTTATAAAATAGGATGAGGTGAAAGTATTAATGAGTTAAGTAATTAACTCGTTATTGTGAGTATAACAAGTGACTCCCACACATAAAAAAGTATTTTTTAAAAAAAACATTTTGGAGTGTCCTTTTAAATAGAATATTTAAAATAAAAATTTGTTTATTTTCGAGTGCGACGGACGGACGGAGGAAGTATATTTAAAAGTGTTTTCCATAAGTTAAAAATACGAAAAGGACAAAATATTGACAAATATGACAATTTATAGTTGAGATAGCCCTTCTTTCTTCTTTTGTTCATAATTAGTAAAAGTCTGTGTTCGAGGACACATTTTTTTTTATTAATTAAGCCTGTGTTCGAGGACACATTTTTTTTTTAATTTAATTTTTTTTTAAAGGGTAAAATGGAAAAGAGATAACTTAACAAGAGCAAAATGAAAATTTTGACATTTGATACTGTTCATTCAACTGTTCATAACAAGTTGCCATTTATACTATAGATTATTTATGTTTACATTATTGAAATAACCTTAAAAAAAGATTGATACCGTTTGTTTGGGAGAAAATGTTTTTCGGAAAACATTTTCCTTATTTTTCGGTGTTTGTTTCGCACCAGAAAATGGGGTAAACTTCATTTTTATTTTATTTTTCGGAAAATATTTTCATTTTTCGGAAAACATTTTGTCGGAAATCATTTTCCGAAAAATGTTTTACGCTAAACAAACGGAGCCTAAGTGAAAAAATTAAGGGGATGTAAATTCAATTCACTTAACTAAAGGGGCGTTACTGTAACTCAAGCACATGTGTTAAGACTATTTTATAGTTTGAGGGGGAGAGAGATAATCTAGGGGACATAACATGCCAGCTGTGCTCTGACATTTACTTCTAGAGAGAGAAAGAGAAAGAGAAAGAGAGAGAGAGAGAGAGAGAGAGAGAGAGAGAGAGAGAGTGTGTGTGTTTTGAAGAAGAAGAAGAAAAGAAGGTTTGATTTTTGAATGAGGCAATTTATTGCGCTCTCTCTCTCTCTCTCTCTCTCTCCTAATTCTGTCTGCTTCCGTTAAAGCTCGATTACTTCGGTTAAAAAAAATTCAAACTTGTTTTACAACTTTCACCAAATTTAATAATCTTTTCGACCGTTTTATTATGTCTTCTTCCTCCATTTAGGTGAAAAAAAAAGACAAAACCCTTCTGATTTGAAATTGCTATTATATCTCAGTTTGCAGTTGTCACAATCTCAATTTGGGCAGAAAACTGAGTGCTTTGGAGACTTATTTCTGGTGGGTTTTTGCTCGAATTTTGTTAATTTTGTGATTGTGGTTTGTGAATTAAGGAAAGGGGGCTTAAAGTTGAAGTCTTGGTGGTAGCTAATTTTGTGTGTGTGTGTAAATTCTGGGTATTGCTGTATCTCCAAAATTGTATCTGGGTATTGTTCAATCTTCAAAGCTAATTCTTGATTGTGCTTTGTAGATTCTGGGAAGAGTTATTTTTTCAAGCTTATCTCTTGTTATCAGCTCAGCTTCATAGAGGTTCTTTCTAGGTATGCTTTTGTAGATTTTGTGTGTGTGTGTGTGAGAGAGAGAGAGAGAGAGAGAGAGAGAGAGAGAGAGAGAGAGAGAAATGTGACTATGCTTCAGGAATGGGGAAATTCAAGTCTTGTAAGTAGTTCAGCTTCTTAGAGGTTCTTCTTAACTTATCTTTTCAGCTAGTTTTTGTGTGTGTGTGTGTGTGTGTGTGTGTGTGTGTGTGTGTGTGTGTGTGATTTGAAGATCAAGCTAGCTATAGGGAATCGGTGGCTGTAAAGTAAAGTTAGAATTTTCTTCCTTTTGAGTTTTAAAGATAGGTTCTTGGATTTATTTTTTATATTTTTTTTTTACTAAAGCTTTTTTTTTTTTTTTTTTTTTAAATTAGAGATAAGTAAATTTACCCTTCTGTTCATAACATCTTGCTAATCAGTGATGGAATTGATGACTTTTGTGCTGACCATTAGTTTTAATTGCAGAAAACAATTCAAGATCATAGCTCCAATTTCTGGTGGCCATTGAATGTCAAGTGTGTCAACCCTTTGAAATGATATCAAGAGACAAAGACCATTGAGGTATAAATTACATTTGTATTTAGTCCATCAAACTGCCCTACTAAATCATCTCAATTGCCCCATCGTCCCGTCCCGCGTCTCATTTATTTAGAATCATCTGCATAAATCATTTTCGCCATCCAGTCGGTCCATTTTCGTTCATGAAAAAATCCCTATAATTTTCTTGGTTAGGTCCCATTTCAAAAATTTAATACATTACTGTAGTATGCAACTACAGAATACAGATAGAGACTCTTATCTTCTCTTCAAAGTAAAGTATCTTTCTTTTTCCATCTATAGTACTAGTTTCCAACAACATTTATGTCTAGGAAATGAAAAATGGCAATATACAGTTGCAGTTTAACTCATGGCCAACATATAAACAATTCAAACCACTTGAATTAGATCCAGTAAAAGCCATTGTATATATTTTCTTGACTAAATTGTCCTTATGTATGTCGACAACTTGTTTGGCTTATATAGTACATATGTGTGAAGGAGCTTCAATACTTCCACACGAAAGGGGCATTCTTGTCCGCGAAAGTGACACAGTGCCTACGGCCTTCATTGGATGGTTCTGTGTAAAACCCGTATGAAACTTGTGTTTTCCTTTCACTTTCATCACCTGAATTGTAAAGCTGTAAAGAAAGGTTTTCATGTATTTTTGCATTATATAAATGACATACATGTTCATTGGCATTTGATTATCTCTTGACAAGCTTTTGAGTAGACGACTCGTGGGGTTTCATTAGGTACGTAGTAATTGCCTGTCGGGTCTGATATTTTAGTTATCTGACCTATATGTGATCAAACAAGATTCTTTAAGTTCCTGATCTTGGCCCCTCTTTATATTTTTTGCAGTAGTTATTAAAGAATACATAGTTTAAAGCTTGTTGATTGCATCTTCCCATCTGCTTCGCAAGCTTTTTTTTTTTTTATATGCTAAAGTTGGTTACTTTTTCTTTCGCCTTTGTTTACCCAAAAATGTATGTCTGACTTGGTTGACAATCAATATGATGACACCCAATTCAGTTTTCCTGTGTATTATCTCTATTTCTAGTTCTTTCCTATGATATTCGCATATATTCACTACACATAATATTGCAACTGTGGGAAAATTACATCTTTTATCATTTTTTCCATCTGGGTTTTATCCATAAAGGTTCGGAATTTTCCATTTTTCCTATGTTTTTAAACTACCTCTGTCCCAAAATGAATGACCAAAAATTTTTCAAAATTGCTCTTGATCAAGAGCAATTTTGAAAAATTTTTGGTCATTCATTTTGGGACGGAGGGAGTATGAAATTTGAGTAAAGATTACAACGTTTACTATTTTCCTCATCTGGGGATTATTGTTCTAAAGATTTATTTGCCATATTTTCAGTTCTCTCTTGCAAAATCGTTGGCTTGAAAAACACCTGCACTAGAATCATGGTAGAAGAAGGCTTAACTGGAAATATGGCTGACACCCGGTCGACAGAGGAATTGCTCTCACATGCTCAGGATCTTGTACCAGTGGCACTCAAGAAGGCTATGGAGGTTAAAGGATTCCCTGGTAGGTGGAAAATGATAATTTCAAAATTGGAGCAAATTCCGTCCCGTTTATCAGATTTATCTAGTCATCCGTTCTTCTCCAAGAACGCACTTTGCAAAGAGCAATTACAAGCAGTTTCAAAAAGTTTAAATGACTCGATTGAGTTAGCAGAAAAGTGTCTGAAAGAGAAGTACGAAGGGAAGCTCCAAATGCAAAGCGATCTCGACTCTTTATCTGGAAAGTTGGATTTAAATTTACGAGATTGTGGGCTTTTAATAAAAACTGGAGTTCTTGGTGATGTAACACTGCCTTTGCCGGTATCGAATGCTTCTTCAGAGTCCGAATCTCACTGTAATATTCGTGAATTATTAGCTAGGCTTCAGATTGGGCACTTGGAGGCGAAGCATAAAGCTCTTGACAGCCTTGTTGAGGTGATGAAAGAAGATGAAAAAACTGTTTTGTCCGCTTTGGGACGGAGTAATATTGCAGCTTTAGTCCAACTTCTTACTGCAACATCTCCTCGTATAAGAGAAAAGACTGTCACTTTAATTTGTTCGCTCGCGGAATCTGGGAGTTGTGAGAGTTGGCTTGTTTCGGAAGGTGTTCTTCCACCTCTTATAAGGCTAGTTGAATCCGGTAGTGCAGTCGGGAGAGAGAAAGCTACGATTTCTCTCCAAAGATTATCCATGTCAGCCGAAATAGCTCGTTCAATTGTCGGCCATGGTGGGGTCCAGCCTTTGATTGACATCTGTCGAATGGGCGATTCTGTTTCTCAGGCTTCGGCTGCTTGTACCTTGAAAAATATATCTGTTGTACCTGATGTTCGTCAAACTCTTTCTGACGAAGGGACAATAAAGGTTATGATTAATCTTATTGATTGCGGAATTTTGCTTGGATCCAAAGAATACGCTGCTGAATGTTTACTAAATCTCACTTCAAACAACGATGAACTCAAGCGGTCCGTTATTTCAGAAGGTGGGGTCCGTAGTTTATTAACTTATCTCGATGGTCCATTGCCCCAAGAATCTGCAGTTGGGGCATTGAGGAACTTAGTTGGGTCCGTCTCCATGGAGTCCTTGATTTCACTCGGCCTCCTTCCAAGATTGGTTCACGTACTGAAATCTGGATCATTGGGCGCACAAAAAGCTGCCACGTCAGCAATTTGTAGAATTTGTAGCTCGTCAGAAATGAAAAAACTGGTGGGAGAAAGTGGGTGTATTCCGCTTCTAGTCAACTTACTCGAGGCTAAAGTCAATGGTGTTCGGGAAGTAGCTGCTCAGGCATTAGCAAGTTTGATGACACTATCACATAATTGTCGAGAAGTTAAAAGGGACGATAAAAGTGTGCCGAATTTGGTTCAGTTGCTTGATCCAAGCCATCAAAATACCGCAAAAAAATACGCGGTTTTTTGTCTTAGCTTACTTTCTTCGAGCAAGAAGTGTAAAAAGCTTATGATATCATATGGAGCAATTGGGTATCTCAAGAAACTTACTGAGACGGATATCCCTGGTGCAAAAAAGTTACTCGAGCGATTGGAGCGGGGGAAATTGAGGAGTTTCTTCAGCAAGAAATAAGGGAAGTAACTAATGAGCTTCTTCGTCTTGTATAATGAAGTAAATTTCTTGATTCTTAGGGTCTATGTTTCATTGTCTTGTATGAAACAAAGTAGTAGGCAATGATATGAAGTCGAAAGCTTAAGCCTCAAAGATAAAATGGTGATGGTTTATCACTTGAAAAATACTTTATCTGTGCAAGTATTTCTCGAACCCAGTCATCTGGATATTAAGGCTATATATTCTGACTATTTTTTATTTGGATTCGCAAGAGAAAATTCTTGTATTTTCACATTATCTTTGACACTTTTTTTCTCCGGTTTAAAGTGTTTCTCGTGCTTCAATTCTGTTGTTTCTCGAGTAGAACTAACATCAGGAACCCTCGTGCTTGGACTGAGGAGAGGCTGCAATGGTACTTATCTCAGGGTCAGATTCGTGCTGTTGCACAATATGGTATGAATTAATAACTTTATTCGATATTAGCATACCTTACTTTTGAATTCTCATATTTCTGCCAGGGGCGGATCCGGGGGGGGGGGGGGCACTCGCCCCCCACCGGCGGAAATGCAGTGGAAATTTTTTTACCCCCACCATATTTTTGTTATATATGTATATATATAATTAACTTCAAGATTAATACTAGTGAGTGGTGTGATTCAGCGGTAGAAGGGGTGAAGTTAAAGCCTTTGGATTTTCCTTTCAAATCCATGTTCGAACCCTGCTACCTACATTTCCAATTAATTTTGTCTTCCATCTTTGCTATTCTTTCTCTTAACAGTTTTGTTTTTCTCTTTCTCCTAATTTCCTCACATTTTTTCAATCTTAATTAATTCGTTAGGCTTTTCCCATTTTTTTTGTTTTTGGTCTTTCTTCCTATTATCCCAAGTTTAATTAGCAAATTTGAATTTCTTTTTTATACGAGTAATATATTTTAATAATTTGTTTGCGTTAAATACTTCAACATTATTTCAATCGTTCTTTGAATTATTTAATTTTATCATTTTTGTTAACTAAAATATATTGTATTTCATGGATCCGACCCATTTTTTACTTGTCCGACCCGAAATTTTTTTTCCCCCTCGGCCAATTCCTGCCTCCGCCCCTGATTTCTGCTCTGTTTGTGTTGTTAATTTTTTTTTAGTCACACTGATAATGTTATATTTTCTGTTCTGTTAGGTAATATCGTATGGAATGGGCTTCTGTTAGGGATGATGGTACTACGGAGATAGGTTACTAAGCTTACGGAAATGACTACCTGGCAATGACCAGGTATGGGTTTGTAGTTCTGTTCGTTAATTTGACTCGCAAAGAACATTTCTTCTTCTTTTTTAAAATTTCCCCGCTCCAATAAGCTAAACAGAATATGGTAAAGAATATGCATCCGTTGATGTTTAGCTAGCAACCCAAAAAAAGACTTTAAATTTCTCGTTTTTCATGATTGTCAAGTGTAGCAGATGTTGAAATATTGATATCTTACATGATAGTGCCTGTGAAATGAAGCAATATTTTGCTGGTAAAAGGATATATAAACATTATAAATTCACTGACTTTCAAGTATTATTGACAATGGATTGCCCAACTGCCGCCATTCCATTCACTTCATCCAACTAGATCTTCATTTTCTACTCAAAATCATGTTGTGGGCTTCAGCGTCTTCGCTATCCGGAGGTTATCATATAATCTGTTGTTATGTTTTTTTAGAAAATTATGTAGCACGTGGGGAGCGGAGGGAGTACTATTAGCTCCTTCAGATATTGCTTTATCCTCGACTGTGGCTTCGCTCATTTCTACGTTTCACCCTGAAAGATAGGCGGAAATCTTGATTCAGCTTTTGAGAAATGTCTCCTTGGGGAGGGGATAGAACTCCATTAATGCTGATATATTCACTCAGAAGGTAACTTGCTTCTTACTGTAGAGATGGTGTAAGAATGAAACATTTGCCTACCACAAGTGATGTTTACTTTGAGTATTGTCCAATTTTTAGTTCAGTACTAAGGTATGCAGTTTTGCTTCTTATAAACTGCATGCAGCTGGTAAATACTTCTAAATGAGAACACCATAGCCATATACTTTGAAAAATACTCTCCGTCCCACTACAAACTACACACTTTTCTCATTGGGCGTTTCATTACAAACTATACACTTTCTAAAATGAAAATGTTTTATTACTTTTATATTAATGAGACCCACATGTCATACTCACAACAACAATTCAATTATTATATCATACCTCACTTTCTCTCTGCTACCTCACTTTTCATACTCACGACACATACTCCACTACACTTTTTCTTAATTCTCGTGCAAACAGTAAATGGGAAGGTTGAAGTGGGACGGAGGGACTATATTTTTTTTTTCTGTTGTGCAACGCAGCGGAAGCAATTGGGAATCGAAAGAGAAAGAGATCGAATTGGGGTTATGAATCTCGACTGCCACTTTTATTATTCTGTGCAATAATCCTCTTAAGTTTACATAGGGTTACAATCTATAGTATAAATGCAAAACCCCCCTATGAAAAGTTCTTTGAACAGTTCCAAGGGGGGAATTTCCCATTTTACCCTCACTTTTTTGTCCCTTTCCCATTTTGTCCTTAAATTTTTTATTTTTTTTTTAAATTAAAAAAATAAAAAAATAAAAAACAAAAACGTGGCCTTGGACACGGGGCTTAGGCTAGTCATATATATAGGAAACAAACCCTAGCCCAACTGATAAAGATAAACGAATAAAAAAGCCCGCAAACGTCTTTAGCCCCGACAGCCCAGGCGCCCGCCTCGCCTCCTTCCAGGCGTCAGCCTCGCGTAGTTGCAGCTACTGAATCCGCCTCTGGAGCCCAGGCGCCCGCCTCGACTTCTTCCAACATTTTCCTTTTTATATGTGAAAATATTGCAGAAACAGTAGCTGGAGCTTTTGGAATTTTCTTTAAGTATCTTCTAATAACGAATAATGTTAGTTGTTTCTTGTGTTTTGTCATAAATGGCTTGTTTAGTACTCCGTCCGTCCCAGAATGTCTTTTTTTTGTTGTTGATGAAGAACGAAAATGGAGATTTATTTTGAAACGGAATTAGTAGATACTTTGTAGGTACTGACAAGACCAAATTCTGACTTGTGTGTCTTGTGTGTGTCCATTATTGTCACCTCTTTATAATCTAGGTGGGATATATATTAGTGACGATTGTCTAAACTCTAATAGAAAGTCTCTGAGACTTTCATATGTTAGTTTGGTCTCATTTCCATTCTCGTTTTCTTTCCTTTTTGAGGTTGCCGGTCATTGATCATCATAGTAGATGTTGGGCCCTACATTTTCAGTCAACCTGTTTTCAACTTGCACATAACATCTTGGTACTAACGACTTGAGTTATCCTACTACATCTTGATCATCTTGCAGGTTGAATTATTGTTACATTAAAACCCTACTTTTCAGGGAACGTGCCAATGGATGAGGAGACTGATTCAATGACGTTTCTTCATCAAAATATCCAGCAACGGACCATTATCTCCTCCATCAACAATGTGGCGAAAATATATCAACAAGATCAACTTATTTTCGAGATTCTAGGCCTGTTATTTTCTTTGTATTTTAGTCGTTATCTGAGGTATAAAAAGGGGATAACACCTGTATTTTACACACACAATCTCACTAGCTTAAGCTTTCTTACATACGCTCCTAGTTTTGTACTCAAACTCGTGTAGGTGTTAGTGCCCTAGGCCTATAGAGATAGACCTTTATGTAATGTCATTGTTCATTTATATAAGAGAATGTTTCTTTGATTATTATATATGTTTGCATGTTTAGTTATAATAATCGCGTCCCTAGTACTTATGAAGCACTAGTATGAAGTCTAATGGATAATCATGTGATGATTATATGCATGGAGATGCACATTAGATTCATGGGTACTTGTTAGAGAACAAGGTACTGGACTTGATCCATTATGAGATTTATGTCATGGTCAAATGTCATAATTAAATCTCATATAGTCATATCATTGATATCCTTTGACCTGAGATTATCATCGTCTTCCGCTCGATGAATATCATGTTTGATATAGTTTAACGTTGTCCTTAACCGGATGACAATAAGGGCTATCATTGGCATGGTATGATTCTTGTTGGGAAGAATGATAAGTCAAGATGGAAAATTGTCCCTCGTAAAGAGAGATGTTTGCTAGGCCACTCGTAAGTAAGATTGATGTAGTGCATGGCCATACCCGAATGAATTAATGTGATTAATATCATTCGATTAATCAATTTACTTGGTAACGAGAAAGCATTGAACAATATGAGTTGACGTGGACCATGACTCATGTTCAATATAACATCGTGTGACAATGGGATTGTGATATGTTCTATATAGGAAATCGAACTTGATATTATATTATTTGGGTAGGCATGATGGCTTGCTAGAGTCCGCTCATGTCTTATGAGGATCGATGTGATCGAACTCATTACCAACATAATATAGTCCTATGGGGTCACACGCATCGAACGAATTGTCAAAAATAAAGAATATGGAGTTTTTGTTCTCAGGGGACGACTCGTCCCCTGTGCCGTAACCAACTATTCCCCTTAAGGGGGACGCCGATTCGGGGAAGCCGGGTGCTGGGGACGACTCGTCCCCTGGGGGACGACTCGTCCCCTGGGCACTGGACTGACGCGGAATTGACTTAAAACTAGGGTTTTCACGAGGGGAAAAGTTTTATAACGTATAAATACTTACCCCTGGTTGCCCTAGCCGTCAAGAGAACGTTTTGGCTTGAGAGAAACATCAAAAGTGAGAGATTTCAATTGAGAATTGAGAATCAAACACCACCAAATCCATTGTTCTTCATTGATTGAAAGGTGTTTCAATCAATAGGATCTAGCAATCCTCCTAGAAGAGTTCTAGGGTTCGTTCATCGCGTGGATACACATAGAGGATCTTCGCTCGTCAAGATCTTTGGTTCGTGATTCCCGTTCGTTCATCAAGGATTAACAAGGTCGTTCAATCTGAAGTTGGGTCAAGTTTATCAAAGGCAAAAGCATTCAAGGTTGGTATTTCTATTTCATCTTTCTTAATTATTCATCTAGAACGGATTCTATGGCTTGGGGTTTTTCGAGTTATTGCTTATTCCGCTGCGCATGGACCCTCGGAAACCCTACAGTGGTATCAGAGCCCCGTTCATGATGTTTAGTTAGATAATCATGATAATTGTGTAATATGATTATATGAATTTTCATGATGTGCATGATCTAGAATGTGAAATTGTATGAGTTTTGCTTGAGAAGTAATTGTATATATTGATATACCATGATTATGAAATTGAAATATATGATTAATATGATTAATCTAGATTATGGGATGTCAATTTCATTAATATGATTAATGTGATTAATCTAGGATATATGTGAAGTGTTACTTGGTATATTGGCTGGACACCAAAACCTTCCCCACAGGCACTTCGATGGAAGTGTGGGATAATTTTGGAGCACGTGGCCGCGTACTAGTAATTACTGACCAAATATGATTTGTGTTGCATTATTCCATGTTCATAATTATGCTCATATAGTTTTCATGAATCAACCTTGGCATGTAATTGATAAGCATGAAAAATTGAACCTTCTTTGTAATTTGAGTTTGTTTTATGCCACCCATGTTTAAACACTTGTGAGTACACGGATAGTTTCATGTAGGCTACGCCACAGCGAGGTACATTGATTCTATCTTTGTATGATCAAGATGAGCAAATAGTGATTGCTATACGTTTAACATGGTTGAACTCAATTAGGTTATCAAAACAGTTTTGGGCCTAAGGCATAAGATGAGATTGAAACATGTGACATATGATGTCTATAATCTCATAATGATCTAAGAGTCATATATAGATATGATTGATAAATGTTATCTACCTTTTTAGTTTAATTTTGAGCAGTCGTGCCATAGCCGACTTGAAATTAAATTAAAGTTGGATCTTAGCCTATTAAATTATATTATGCATATTTGCATAAGAAGGTTATATAATTTAGTGGGAGTATTTATGAAATACATTATTTAATCTCTTAAATGAAATCGGTACTTATATGTGTTCATATGTGTTGCATATTTTGTTGTAGAAATAGCATTAAACTATAATTAATCCTTATTATTGCGATTCGTTCTTATGAAGGACAAGTTCGAAAAGAACGGTACAAGTTATTCTGATTTGATCAGATGCTCAAGAAGAGTTCTTAAGCAAAATTGTACGTTCTTGACGAATCTATTCCTGCTGAACCCACTACAAACGTTGCAAAGGACAGGTAAGGAGCAACATAAGAAACATTTAGATGATTCCTATGATGTTGTTTGCCCTATACTTGCCACCATGTTTAAAGGCTCTTAAGAAGAACCTTGAACACGTGGAAATTGCTTTTGTTCTAGCACAACGCACAAAAGGAAATGTTTCAAGTGCAAGCTAGACAAAAGATATATGTTGTGGTGAAGGCCTTTAATGCATGAGATGCAAAATGAGCAATCCGCAAGTGTGTTAATGGTTAACACAAGAAAGGGGTTCAAAAGGGAAGGCAAGAAGGTAAAGCAAAGGTTGCTAAACCTAGGGCAAAAGTTGCCAAAGCCGAAGAGGCTAAACCCAAAGTGTCTCAAAAGGATGCGCTTGCTACCGCCGCAATGAGATTGTCATTGGAAGCAAAGTTGCAAGGCTAATAAGGAAGGCCTAAAAGGTGAAGAAGGGCAATTTGATTGCTACTACTTCAAATATTTATATGATAGATATTTTCCTTTCGACTTCTTGTTCTTGGGTATATGATACCGGATATAGATCCCACATTTGTCTAAATGTGCAAGAAATAAAGAATAGAAAGCTACTCAAAGAAGGTGAATTAAACCTATGCGTAGTTATGAAGCAAGAGTTGCTGCATTAGCCGTAGGGACTTATGAAGTCACTTTACCTTGTGGACTAGTACTTGTTTTGAACAAGTGTGACTACGTTCCGAATTTGAGTAGGAGTATTATTTTGTTTCTTATGAGGATGATGAAAGATATAATTCTCTTATTGAAAATAAGAAGCCTTATATTTATTTAATGATATGCATTATTGTAATGCATATGTCATTAAATGGTCTTCATATCCTCGATGTTAAGATACAAAATAATATTGAAGATATCTATAATATAAGTGTGAAATCTAAACCGAATGATGTGAACAACACGTTCACATGGCATTGCCGCTTGGTCATATAAATGAGAAACGTATAATCTAAACTCCATTAACATGGACATTTAGACTCATATGATTATGAATCATTTGAGGTATGTGAATCTCGTTTATTTAGTAAAATGACCAAACCACCCTACACTAAGAGTAGTGGGAGGGTAGTGGCTTATTGGCCCTTATACATGAGATGTATATGGACTATTAAGTAGCATTGCTAGGGGAGGAATTCGGTATTTCATCACATTCACCGATTACTTATCTAGATATGACTATGTCTATCTGATGAAGTCCAAAGGTGAATCGTTTGAGATATTTCGAATATTTCAAGATGAAGTACAAAAACCAATCTTGGCAAAACTATTAAAGTACTTCGATTAGATTGAGGTAATGAATATTTGAGCCAAGAGGTTGACAATCATCTCAAAACCGTGAAATCGTTTCGCAGTTGACTCCACCCGAACACCACATTGTATGGTGTGTCTCGAGAGGAGGAATTGAACCTTGTATGACATGGTTCGTTCGATGATGTGTCATGTTGACTTTCCTATTTCCTTTTGAGGATATGCATTAGAAATAATGCGGTTACACTGAATTGTGTCCCTACTAAATCGATTCCTAAGTCCCCACATGAGATGTGGCATGAAAGAATGTCTTTCATAAAGATTTGGGGTTGCGAATCTTATGTAAAGAGACTTGTCTCTCATAAGTTAGCACCAAATCCGACAGGTTAATTTCGTATATTAGTTTTACAACCGCAATAAGAACAAAGTGTTTGTTGCTCTATATGATTCGCTTTCTTGAGAAACAGCTTCTCAATAAAGGATCTAGTGGGAGTAAAATTGATTTTGAAGAGTTCAAGAACCCGAAAATAACATGGAACCAAGAGTAGAGATGGAACCAAGTTCACAAGGAGTTGTGGAACCGGTTCAAGTTACACAAGTCCATCGTAGATTGGATAGGTTACTCCGAATCCGAGAAATATTGATTTCTCATATCGGAAAGTAATAAAGTGGAAGTCATTGAGAATGACAATCCTACTTACTATCTAGAGGATGTCCACTCCTAATTCGGATAAATGGTTAGGAACCATGGAGTCCGAATTACAATCCATGTCTGATGATCAAGTTTGAAACTTGATTGAGCTACCTGAAGGTGTAAAACTAAAGGGTGTAAGTAGGTCTTCAAGACCGACATGGATGGAAGGTGTATACTTTCATGACTAAGGATTGTAGTAAAAGGATTTAGGCAAATTCATAGTATTGACTATGTTGAAACCTTTTTACCCATTACAATGCCAAAGTCTGTTAGAATTTCAATTGTCATAGTCGCATATTATGACTATGTGATATGACAAATGGATGACAAACGACTTTCCTAAATGGAAAGATTCTTAAGGATGTGTACAGTACACAACCCGAAGGTTTGTCGATCCAAGAAATTCTAATAAAGTATGCATGTTGCAAAGATCCATAAGATGTGTTGAAGCAAGCTTCGAGGGGTTGGAATTTTCATTTTGATGAATCGGTCAAAGAGTTTGACTTCATCAAGTACGAAGATGAACTTTGTGTATACATGAAATTCAGTGGGAGCATAGTATTATTTCTATTGTTATATGACAATGATATCTTACTCATTGAAAACAAAGTTCCGACACTTAAGACTGTCAAGTCTTGGTCAAGAAAAGGTTTCTCAATGAATGATATGGGTGAAGCCGCTTACATCCTTGGTATCAAGATCTATAGAGATAGATCTAAAAGGATAAGTTGATTTGAGTCAAAATACTCATATTGATAAGGTTCTTAGATGATTTTAAGAAAGGTAACTTGTCAATGGGTTATGGTATTACTCTTAGCAAGACTCAGTGTCCCATGACAACTGATGAGCAAAAGAGAATGGATGAAGTTCCATATGCTCCGACATTTGGATCTGTCATGTATGCCATGATTTGTATTAGACCCGACGTCTCGTATGCTTTGAGCATGACGAGTCGATACCAATCGATCCCGGTGAGAACCATTGGATGGCGCCAAGACGATCCTTAAAGTACTTAAGAAGAACTAAGGATACGTTCTTGGTATTTGAAAGGTTGGAAGTTAATCTTGTTGTAAAGGTTACACGGATGCTAACTTCCAAACTGACAAAGTTAATTAAAATCGCAATTAGGATTTGTGTTTATGCTTATTGGAGGTGCGATTTTATTGGAAGAGTTCCAAGCAGTAAAATCGTAGCCGATTCTACTTCTAAGGCTTAATTTTAGCAACATATGATGTAGCTAGAAAAGGCAAGCTTTGGATCAAAAGTTCATTAGTGTTTTGGAATTGTTCCAAGTATCACTAATCCAAGAGAACTTTGTTGTGACAATTGTGGTGTCATTTGTGCAAGCAAAAGAACCAAGGTCACATCAACGATCCAAACACATTCTAAGACGTTTCCACCTCATTTGAGAAATCTGTGAAAGGGAAGACGTTAAAATATGCAAGGTACCAACGAATGACAACATTTCGGACTCTCTCACCAAGCCTTTGCCACAAGCTAAACATGATAGTCATGTTAGGTCCATGGGTATAAGATACATGAATGATTGGGCCTAGTGCAAGTGGGAGACTGTAGGTGTTAGTGCCCTAGGCCTATAGAGATAGACCTTTATGTAATGTCATTGTTCATTTATATAAGAAAATGTTTCTTTGATTATTATATATGTTTGCATGTTTAGTTATAATAATCGCGTCCCTAGTACTTATGAAGCACTAGTATGAAGTCTAATGGATAATCATGTGATGATTATATGCATGGAGATGCACATTAGATTCATGGGTACTTGTTAGAGAACAAGGTACTGGACTTGACCCATTATGAGATTTATGTCATGGTCAAATGTCATAATTAAATCTCATATAGTCATATCATCGATATCCTTTGACTCGAGATTATCATCGTCTTCCGCTCGATGAATATCATGTTTGATATAGTTTAACGTTGTCCTTAACCGGATGACAATAAGGGCTATCATTGGCATGGTATGATTCTTGTTGGGAAGAATGATAAGTCAAGATGGAAAATTGTCCCTCGTAAAGAGAGATGTTTGCTAGGCCACTCGTAAGTAAGATTGATGTAATGCATGGCCATGCCCGAATGAATTAATGTGATTAATATCATTCGATTAATCAATTTACTTGGTAACGAGAAAGCATTGAACAATATGAGTTGACGTGGACCATGACTCATGTTCAATATAACATCGTGTGACAATGGGATTGTGATATGTTCTATATAGGAAATCGAACTTGATATTATATTATTTGGGTAGGCATGATGGCTTGCTAGAGTCCGCTCATGTCTTATGAGGATCGATGTGATCGAACTCATTGCCAACATAATATAGTCCTATGGGGTCACACGCATCGAACGAATTGTCAAAAATGAAGAATATGGAGTTTTTGTTCTCAGGGGACGACTCGTCCCCGTGCCGTAACCAACTATTCCCCTTAAGGGGGACGCCAGATTCGAAGCCGGGTGCCGAGGGACGACTCGTCCCTCGGGGGACGACTCGTCCCTGGGCACTGGACTGACGCGGAATTGACTTAAAACTAGGGTTTTCACGAGGGGAAAAGTTTTATAACGTATAAATACTTACCCCTGGTTGCCCTAGCCGTCAAGAGAACGTTTTGGCTTGAGAGAAACATCAAAAGTGAGAGATTTCAATTGAAAATTGAGAATCAAACACCACCAAATCCATTGTTCTTCATTGATTGAAAGGTGTTTCAATCAATAGGATCTAGCAATCCTCCTAGAAGAGTTCTAGGGTTCGTTCATCGCGTGGATACACATAGAGGATCTTCGCTCGTCAAGATCTTTGGTTCGTGATTCCCGTTCGTTCATCAAGGATTAACAAGGTCGCTCAACTGAGTTGGGTCAAGTTTATCAAAGGCAAAAGCATTCAAGGTTGGTATTTCTATTTCATCTTTCTTAATTATTCATCTAGAACGGATTCTAGGGCTTGGGGTTTTTCGAGTTATTGCTTATTCCGCTGCGCATGGACCCTCGAAAACCCTACAACTCGATCAATATACCTTTTGGTCAAGGCAGGTTCCTAAACCTCCCGGGGTTTTGTGCCGGCGAACAAGTTGTTCAAGGGCTTTCCCTAGTCAACAAATTCCTTGTGTTCATTTATATTCTATCCAATAATCATTGTACCCTGATTCTTATCTCTTTTGTCATTTTTCTTGTCATTGTTAGTACTTGTTGAAATTTGACCAAAACAATTTGGCGCCGTCTGTGGGAATACTTTGATTATTTGCGTAGAAATGACCAATCCGCCGTCCGACAGTCAAGGTGAGAGGAGTCAGCCGCTTCCTAGTTTCGGCACCCAAGGCAATCCATCTTTGAATTCGGAAGCTGTCAATTTGGAAATAATATCCAACATGGTCAATATGTTGAAGAAAGTGAATGACCGGTTGGATGCTCAGGAGCATACGAATACCATGATATTCAATGCCATTGATACCATGCGTAAAGGAAAGCAAACTGAAACTCAAGTATTTACTCCATTTTCACCTTTGCATCCTAGATCTTTGTTTGGTACAGGTACAGTACCAAGCCATTTTGGAAATATCCCTATGTCCAGTACCTTGCCAGCAGAGAGCACAATCGTGACGTCCATTCCAGTCACGCAACCAGGATTCAGCAGTGCAGCTAGCCAACCTGTGTTGTCATCTTGCTATACCTATGCCACACCTTCGAGGGGGCAAACAGAGAGTTTCTTTAATGCTTTTGATACTTCTGTATCTCAATTTAATAATAATCCTCTTTTCGCAGAGAATCAACTTATTAAGAAAATGCAGACTATAAAAGAGTTGCTTCGAAGCGTACCTGGAGTCAACTTGCCTTATCACCAAGTTTCTCCAACCTGCTACAACGAATCTCGTTTTGTTCCAGCAATAGCTAATGTAGAGATCCCAAAGAAGTTTTCAGTCCCTCATATGAAGAAGTATGACGGGAGCACCGATCCAGCAGAGCATGTGTTGCTGTATCAGGAATCGATGGATATTATAAGTATCCCCCCTGTTTTTAAAGAAGCATGTTTTTGCAAGGGTTTTGGCTCAACTTTGTCAGGACCAGCCTTAAAATGGCTAACAGGACTTCCTCTAAACTCTATTTCTTCTTATGCTCAACTTGTCAACATGTTTACTAATCAATTTTCGTGCAACAGGGCATTTGACAAGTTGACTTGTGACCTTTACAGAATTGTGCAACAGCCTAACGAGAGTCTTAAAGAATATTTGCACAGGTTTAATAAGGAGGCAGTGACCATACCCAGCCTGGATATGTCCACATCTACAGAAGCATTCCGTATAGGCTTGAAGAAGAGCTCTCTATTTTATAATGAGTTGGTGATGACTCCTGCGAAACAACTTGAAGAAATAAGAACCAGAGCCTTGCGTTTCATCAGATTGGAGGATGACAGCCTGGCAATGGAGAAGTCAACTGGGAGGACCCCTACTCCTCTATTTGAGCCCTCAGATAGAAAATCAGATTCCCATCATAATAAGTCTAACAGGGGCAAACCCCCTGCTAAATCTGAATCCTCTAAAGTTCATTTTGTAAATGATGATCAAGATGGGGATGATAATGACTATCCTAAAATTTCTGATTACTGCTTTTCTGTGGACATTGCAGGAGTCCTTTGTGCCATGGAAAATCTTGGAGACAAAGCAAGATGGCCTAAGAAGAGTGACAAGTCCTCAACTTGGAAGGATAAGTCCAAGTAGTGCGCGTTTCATGAGGAGTTTGGGCATACCACTGAGAATTGTTTTGCCTTGAGGAAGGAGATTGCTCATCTATTGTCAAAGGGTCTTCTTAAGGATTTGTTGGGTAAGAAGAGGGTCTTAAGGATTTGTTGGGTAAGAAGAGGGTCAGAAATGAGTCCAAAGAGCCTGATTCTGGGGAGCAGTCCAGACCCGAGAAAGTTGCACCTTCTCCAGCCACCAAGGTAGTAAATGTTATTTCAGGTGGATCCCATATTTGTGGTACAACTTATTCTGCAGCCAAGCGTCATGCCAAGAGTTCCAAGGAGGATCGGTCGGGCGCCCTCAAGGTGTCGCGACTTCACGAGATGGTCAAGTTATCTCCTTCGAAGATGAAGATAAGGATAACACGTTGGACCCCCATCATGATGGTCTAGTTGTCAGTGCGGATTACTAATTGTGTGGTTAAGAGAATTCTGATTGATGGCGGCAGATCAGTTAACATAATCTTCACTCATGCTCTGGAAGAGATGGGCATTCCTTTGTCCGAAGTTGTGAAGAATTCATCCGTACTAGTGGGGTTCAGTGGTGAAGTAAAGCAAACAGTCGGAGAAATCAAGTTGCCTATCTATTTGGAGGGTATGAATTCTATGGAAAGGTTCTGTGTGATCGAATGCTCATCCTCGTACAATGTCATTCTAGGAAGACCTTGGATCCACAACATGAAGGCCGTGCCATCAACTTATCACCCGTGCATCAAATTTCCAACACCTTGGGGTGTGGCCAAGTTGAAGGGAAATCAGCAGCTTTCTAAAGAGTGCTACAAGGTTCATATGAAAGCAAGTTCAGTCCCTCGTCAAGCATAGCAATTAAAGAAAAAGGCCCAGGATGTTCTTGAAGCAGTGGAGCATGAGACGAAAAGTATTTCTGTTGATGAGTCAAACCCTGAGGCCCAAGTGCAAGTTGGTACAGAGCTTCCATCCGAAATTGAGGAGGAGCTGATTGAGTTCTTGAAGAGTCAGAAGTGTTGTTTTGCGTGGAAGCATGAGGATATGACAGGAATAAGCAAGGACGTCATTACTCACAAGTTGAACATTGATCCAACCATTCGTCCTGTCCACCAGAAAAGAAGAAAGTTTGCCCAGGAACGGAACCAGATTATAAAGGATGAAGTTGAGAGGCTTTGAAGTCCAAGATGATCAGGGAAGTTCAATATCCAAGGTGGTTAGCTAATGTTTTGGTGGTAGAAAAGAGGAACGGCAAGTGGCGAGTATGAGTGGACTTCACAGACTTGAACAAGGCCTGCCCGAAAGATCCATTCCCTCTTCCTCATATTGATTCTCTAGTTGACGAGACAGCTGGCCACGATATCTTGACATTCATGGATGCGTCCTCAGGATATCAGCAAATTCAAATGGAACCCTCAGACCAAGAGGATACGGCATTCATGACTCCAGAAGGTATATATTGTTATATTGCTATGCCATTTGGTCTTAAAAATGCAGGGGCAACTTATCAGAGGCTGGTGAACAAGATGTTCAAAGATTAACTTGGCAAGACAATGGAAGTCTACATAAATGACATGGTAGTAAAGTCTAAGCATATTGAAGATCACGTGGAGCATCTTGCTGAGGCGTTCAACATCTTGAAAGCTTTCAACATGAAGCTTAATCCAGCGAAGTGCAATTTTGGTGTTAAAGCAGGAAAGTTCTTGGGCTATATGGTGACTAAGAGAGGAATTGAAGCCAGTCCCGAACAGATCAAAGCTATTCTCAACTTGGAATCTCCCAAGAATATCAAAGACGTCCAAAGGTTAACAGGTAGAGTAGCTGCCCTGAATAGATTTATATCTAAATCATCTGATAAGTGCAGGTTATTCTACGAAGTGTTAAAAAAAAATAAACTCTTCCAATTGACTGATCAACATGAGGCCGCTTTTAAACAACTTAAAGAATACTTGATGATGTCACCCCTACTTGCTAAACCAGAACGTGGTGAGCACCTTTATTTATATTTAGCTGTATCTGAGAATGCAGTTAGTGCAGTGTTGGTGAAAGAAATCCAAGGTGAACAACATCCTGTTTATTATATAAGTAAGTCTTTACTAGATGCTGAAACGAGGTACTCTCATCTTGAAAAGTTAATTTTAGCCTTAACTACTGCTGCTACAATACTGCGTCATTATTTTGAAACACATTCTATAACTTTTAGAACTAACTATCCTGTGAGAAATGTGTTGAGAACTCCAGAGATGTCAGGCAGATTGGCCAAGTGGTCGGTCAAGTTGAGCACGTATGACATTTCATATGAGCCAAGAACATCTATCAAATCTCAAGCTCTAGCTGATTTTGTAGCAGACTTTAGTCCAAGTTTGCAGCCCGAGGTGGAACTGGAAGTACAACAGCTTGAAGGTAAAACAATTCCTAGATTTTGGACACTGTATACAGATGGAGCTTCAAATTCCAAAGGAATTGGCTTAGGAATAGTGCTGAAATCCCCTCAAGGTGATATCATACCTCAAGCTGTATCTTGTGAATTCAATGCGACGAATAATGAAGCTGAATATGAGGCTTTAATCTTGGGTTTAACTACAACTTTAAGTTTAAATATTACTCATATAAATGTATATGTTGATTCTCAGTTGCTCGCTAACCATTTCAATGGCAGTTATGTGGCGAAGCATTCCAAGATGACTCTGTATCTCAAACATGTTAAAGCTTTGGCTTCAAAATTTATGTCATTCTCTTTGGAACAGGTCCCTAGAGAAGAGAATACAGAAGCAGATGCATTGGCCAACTTGGGTTCAACTTGCAAGTCTATGTTACATACTAATATTCCCATTATTTATGTTAAGTACCCGGCAATAGACCAAGTTGAGAAAACTCAAGAAATTACTCAATCTAATGGGGCACAAGATACAAGTTCATCTTGGACCCAACCTATAATTGAGTTCCTTCTACTTGGAACTATTCCACCTGATATTAAGAATGCTAGATCTTTTAAAATGCGTACTTTAACTTTTGTTTTAATAGATAATGTCTTGTTTAAGAAATCTTTTGCAGGACACTATTTGAGATGTATTGACAATAAGCAAGTTGAGCTCGTGCTAAGTGAAATCCATGAAGGAACATGTGGAAATCATTCTGGTGGGAAAGCATTGGCATCGAAGGCTCTCAAGGCGGTTGTGCGGCCAACCATGCGTCAAGATGCCATGAGCTATGTGCGAAATGTGATGCCTGCCAGAGACACAGTAACATCTTGCATCAACCTGCAGAACCTCTACACTCTATCGTCTCATCTTGGCCTTTCATGCAATGGGGCATGGATATTGTGGGAAAGTTGCCTAAGGCCCCTGGAGGCAAAGTGTTCATGTTGGCAATGACTGATTATTTCTCAAAGTGGATTGAGGTAGAGGCCTATGTGCAAGTGAGAGACAAGGAGGTAGTTTCATTTTTAAAGAAAAATATTATTAGCAGGTTTGGCGTACCATCAGAGATCATATGTGATAATGGATCCCAATTCATAAGTAAGAAGACTAGAGATTTTTGTGCTCGTTGGGGCATCAAGCTGATCATGTCTACGCCTGTCCACCCTCAAGCCAATGGTCAAGTGAATCAAGCAACAAGTTGATTGTCAACAACTTGAAGAAACGCCTAGATCAAAAGAAAGGAAAATGGGCTGAAGAATTACCACTTGTACTTTGGGTAGACAGGACCACTACAAAAGGGGCCACAGGTAGAACTCCATATTCCTTGGTATTTGGAGCAGAAGCTGTAATTCCAGTCGAGGTGACAATCCCAACAACAAGGTATGGTTTATTAACTCAAGATGAAAATAATCTCTTGCTAACCCAAGATCTAGATACAATTGATGAGATCAGGGATTTAGCCAAGATAAGGATGGCAGCCTATCAACAACGGATTGCTAGATCTTACAACAAGAATGTCAGAATAAGAAGATTCCAGGTTGGTGATTTAGTTTTGAGAAAAGTATTTCAAAATACAAGAGAACTGAATGCAGGTAAATTAGCTCCCAAGTGGGAGGGACCATATCTTATTGATCTTTGAAGGCGCGAAGGGGCATATTGGCTGTCAACCCCAAGTGGAGATAGGGTCCCTAGGAGTTGGAATGCCATTCATTTAAAGCTCTATTTTATGTAAGTCAAGTTATTAACAACTAGACTTCTCAGGTATGATTTAATTTATGTCAAGTTCATTCGCGTGTTTCAATTCTCAATTTTATTGGAAATCCTTACTAACTTAAGCATCGGAGGGGTGTTAGCTACGCTAACACCCAATCCTAACATGAATTTGTTTTGCAAGGTATACGACTTGAACAAGCGGAGTAGGCTCAACATGTTAACACGCCAGTACGGCTCCGACATGTTGAGACCTAAATTGGAGCAGGTCGAACATGTTAACACGCCAGTACGGCTCCGACATGTTTGGACCTGAGTTAAAGAAGTTCAACATGTTAACACGCCGATGCGGCTCAACATGTTGAAACTTTAGGTGGAGAGGATGGAACATGTTGACACGCCAGGACGGCTGAGACTTGTTCTATTTCTTCAAACGATTTACCTCTGATCAAAGGTACATTTTACTTATGGTTAAAAGATTTACATCTTTTCTAAAGAATTAAGGTTTTGACACCTTCGCCCGTGCGCACGATTTCACACTTATTCAAGTTGTGACTATTGGTTGTAACATTGACATGTTACCTACTGTTTATAACATCAATATTTTATCTATTGAGTAAGTATCTCTGAAGAGCCTAAAATACTTCTGTAAAACTTCAAAATATCCCAAAAGATTTCATAACTGATGGATAAGTTGGATAAGCCAACAAATCCCTTAAAACCTATGGAAAGCTTGGAGTACTAGACCAACCTAGTACCCCTAAATAAATTGTCTGGGCTCTTATGAGCCATTACATAGCTGAATAAGCAAAAAAGAAATTGTTTTTGTTACCCTTCCTTCCAAACTACTTAAAACATTCAAATTGTTCAAACATCTTGGCCTGCTGCCGCTGGTGTTGCATTTGTCTCCTTCTCTTGATTATTCTCTTCAACGTGAGTCACCACTATGGTACTCAAAACTTTGTTGGCATCATCAACCAGTTTGTCAAGAGCTTCGAGGGCCGGTGAATTCACCTCCTCTCCATCCACCGGTTCACCAATGAAGTCTTCTAGAGTTCTCTTCTCTTCCTCCAAATCCCAATTTGGAGCCTGCCCATTCTTGAACTCCTCCATGAGTTGAATCCTAGCCTTCAACAGTGTCTTGGTGGCATTAAACTTGAAATCTTCCTTTGCTGCTTTAAGTTCCTTCACATGAGCCTCATTTTCCTTCACCTTCTCAGCACAAACATCTGCCAATTCTTTTCTCAAAGTCACAATGACTTTCTTCAGTTTTTCCACCTCACCAGCATATATTTTGGCTTCTTTCTTCAGTCTCTCTACCTCCCCAGCACTTGTTTTAGCTTCCTTCTTTGATTCCTCAGCCTCATAATTGCATCTAGCCACTTTGATTTTCAAAACATTGACTTGGTCCATAACAGGACTCATTATCTCCGAAACCTATGTAAAAGAAGTATTAGTACTTTGTAAATTCTTTGGTATAAGGTTCAAAATTTTCTTGTTTTACCTTGTCGACAAAATCTGTCATCACAGCACCAAACTTCTCTCTTGTTTTCTCCACATCCAAAACATTACTCACATCCGTGGCTTCAGCCTCCATCAGTTTCCTTTTCTTTGTTTTATCCTTCTTCTTGGATGCATTCACTTCAAAACTGGAGGTCACGGACTGGGGAGTTGGGGGCTTGCTACCTTTCTTTACAATCCTCTTTGCTTTAGCATCAGCAAGTAGGTTAAATTGAAGATAGGCAAAAACTTTAAGATGTTAATCACACCTGTAGACATCTTGATAGAACCTGACAGAGACTCTTCTAGGTTAACTTCTTCTTCCAAACCCTCAACCCTTTCTGTAGAAAACAGGACAGGGAACGCCTTGAAAGACCTAACAAGTGGATCCAACTCGAAAATCTTCTTCACGTTCTCTTCTGTCCCTTCTTGTTCTGGAAAGAGCACGCACAATTTGGCAACTTCTACAAAGGAAGATTTAAGTTGGTTAAGACTAGGTGTGCAGAGATTTTAAGAATGTGTGAAATCAAAGGAAATTTCCCCTACCTTGGGACCTCCACTTCGAAATTACACCCGCCTCTTGACCTAGGCTATCTTTTCTAGCAAAGAAAAACTTGTTTCTCCATCCTCTATCGGCAGGGTCATTGTTGGAATTCAAGATGGGATCACCACCACTCTTAACTCTAAAGCAAAACCTCCCAAGACCAAATCCCCTTATATCAGTAGTATAAGCCAACTCTTCTAGACCCACATTCAAACCAATTTCCTCCTTCAACCTAACTAGGGTTTGCAAACACCTCCAACCTTGAGGCATAATTTGGACATAATTAAGTTTGGCAGAAGTGAAGAACCTAGTAATTAAGTCCGGAAAAGGGAATTTTAGACCAATGATGAAAGGATATTCTGGGAAACACACCCATTCAGGGGAATAGCACTCGGAGGTTAAGTCGGGATGGGTGAAGAAAATAGTTTCGAATGGAAATGCATGATTCTTCTTAATGATTTCAAGATCTGCCTCAGAAATCAAGCACTTTTCCTTATCAGGTTCTTTCAACAGATTTTGGGTTACGAAACCCTCAGGAAGGCCTTCATCACTCTCGATTATGCTCACCTTCTTTCTTCCCATTTTTTACAACTTTAGAAAATTATCAGCAAGAAATTGAGAAGGGGACGAAGAACTCACCAGAAATCTTACTTGTTTTTCTTCTTCTTGCGTTCCTTCTTGATTTCTCTCCAAAGAAAACCCTTTTTGTTAAAGATTTTGTGAAAGGGAGAGTTGGGGAAGGGTTCTTACTTATTTGAGGAAGAGGTTGTAAGCGGTTGTAAGTTTAAAGAACCATCGTGACCTTTGCCTTGGAAATACCCAAAACCGTCCCATCAAACCTTTTTCATTAATAACCGCCGTACACTCTATACATTTTTGGCAAACTTTTTAAATTTTTGTCTCTTTATATTCTTTATTATAAAATTCAAAAAATTTGGGGGCAATTGTTGGGCACTACATTTTCAGTCAACCTGTTTTCAACTTGCACATAACATCTTGATACTAACGACTTGAGTTATCCTACTACATCTTGATCATCTTGCAGGTTGAATTATTGTTACATTAAAACTCTACTTTTCAGGGAACGTGCCAATGGATGAGGAGACTGATTCAATGACGTTTCTTCATAAAAATATCCAGCAACGAACCATTATCTCCTCCATCAACAATGTGGCGAAAATATCTCAACAAGATCAACTTATTTCCGAGATTCTAGGCCTGTTATTTTCTTTGTATTTTAGTCGTTATTTGAGGTATAAAAAGGGGATAACACCTGTATTTTACACACACAATCTCACTAGCTTAAGCTCCCTTACATACGCTCCTAGTTTTGTACTCAAACTCGATCAATATACCTTTTGGTCAAGACAGGTTCCTAAACCTCCCGAGATTTTGTGTCGGCGAACAAGTTGTTCAAGGGCTTTCCCTAGTCAACAAATTCCTTGTGTTCATTTCTATTCTATCCGATAATCATTGTACCCTGATTCTTATCTATTTTGTCATTTTTCTTGTCATTGTTAGTACTTGTTGAAATTTGACCAAAACAGTAGATTGTATGTATTCTTTACTTTGTCGATAGCTTTTGTCTTCTCCCCTTATTCCATGTAGGGATTTTCAGATGACCATTGTTGAGTCGTATTCAAGTTATGCTTGAAAAGCATTTGGACATCACAAATCATTGTTCGCCAGAACGTTCAATGTAGTTTTGGTTCAAAGTTAGGCTTCGATATCCGAGATAAGTTAGGCATTTTCTTTATTGTGGGCAATTTGTCGATGATTGCACGTCTTTTTAGAAATTCAAAACTTTTGAATGAGTCTTCGACGGCTGTGGAGCGCCATCTTTTTTATATTCATTAATAAAAGTTTATGTTGTTTACATAAAAAAAATAAAATTAAAAGGGTTTGCCTGTGTGCTGCAGTCGAATTCATACTCAATCTCAATCGATCTACTATCATATTTTGAGACAGCAAAAAAAAATAAAAAAATCATATTTCGAGATGGATAGAGTATGTGACGGATAAAAAAAACTCAGATTGATTATTATTATTGTTTCCCCATCTTGAGAATAATTCATCACTAAAATAAAATAAATGGGTATAGCTGTCAATATGAGTTGGCGGAACAGATTTAACCCGCTAAAGCCCGCCATTAGTCATTAAACAGGGCGGGACGGGCTGGCCCAAATTTCTGACAGGCTGAAAATACGTCATCCCAACCCAATTCACCTTGGGTTAGTGGGTCAGGCGGGCCATGCGGGCCAATCAAATAATTGAAATTTGGGCTTGAAATTGTGCATAAACTGATATAAAAAAATTATAATAGTCAAACAAACACAAAATGTCAAACACAATAATATCTCAAAAGATACCAAAAATCATAACAGTCAAACAAACAAAAACAAAAATTTATATCAATATAAACTAATTTCCAAGCATACAACACAAGTAAAATTTATGAAAATTGCTAAAAATAAAGACAGCTAAAACATTATCACATAAATAAAGATTAATATCAATAAGAATGGAGAGAGAGCGAGAGAGCAAGAGAGATATATGTGTGTGGTTCAGAGATAGTAATGACAACGAATTAATGGTTGTGATAGAGTGCACTGACGGCCAGGAAAACGGCGACGAGGGCAGCGGCGTCTCCTTATGATTTCTCCGTTTCTGTTCTCTAATTCTATCAAGTCTCTCTCATTTCACGATCACGAATTGAGTCTATAAGGTTGATATAACTCTAAAATTTTCACTTAAAAATTATGTTATTTTGTGACGAAAAAATAAAAATAAAGAATATAGTGGGTTGACCCACTATTGACGGCTCTAAAATAAAATGGGTGACGGGAATTGAAAGGATTGAGGGAAACTGGAAAGTAATACTCCCTCCGCCCCGTTCGATAAGCCACAAATTTTAATTTTGAGCGTCCTATTTAAAAAGGCACTTTCCCCAAAAGGAAAGTTTTTATTACTATTTCACCCACTCATTCTCTCTCCTACTTTACTTTTACACTCACAACATTCTCTCTTCTAACTATTCCTCCCACTCATTCTCTCTCCTATTTAATTTTTCATACTCACAACATTTAAACTTTTCTCTTTCCTACATCATTTTTCTTAATTTGCGTGCGAGGTTTGGTTTGAACATTTTCGGGCGGGACGGAGGGAGTAATAACAAGATCTTGGTAATTAAAGTGGGATTGAGGGGCATTTTAGTCTTTTCACATGATGGCAAATTGGCAAAAAAATGGGCTGAAATGGGAGGTGGCGAGCAATGATTGGTGAGGTTTTTTTTTTTTTTTTAATCAAATAGGACACGTGCGAGCGTAAAGGAAAGGGTAATTTGGACTTTTCTCGGGCGCGTGTAGGATACGCGCCGACAAAGGCGCGTTTTGCAGATACTCTTTTTTTTTTAAATTATATTTGCCACGTGGCGAATTCTGATTGGCTGGAAGGATTTTAGGAAAAAAAATTATCCTATTTCTTTGACCTCATTTATTTTATAATAAAATATTTTTTTAAAAAAAATTTTTACACCAAAATTCATAATTTTTTCCCTCTTTAAATAGAGACTTCTTTCATTTGATTTGGACACAGAAAAAAAATCCTCTTTTTTAAATACTCCCTCCGTCCCAATAAGTGCTTCACCCTTTTGAGTGGGCACGCAAATTATGGTAATGGGAGGAAAAAAAATGTTGTGAGTGGAGAGAATAGTGAATATTCTTTGCCAAAAAAGGAAAGGTGAAGCTTCTAACGGGACGCCCTTTTGGGTAATTAGTGAAGCTTTTATTGGGACGGAGGGAGTATAAACTTCGTAATTATCCTTTGCTAAATTTTCAATTTCTTTTTAGTGAAATTAATTAAGTGTTAAGTATTTTTTTAATTATAAATGATAATAATAATAATAATAATAATTTTAGTAATTAAAAAATAAATTATTTTGTACTAAATTCATTATTTTTAAAAAAAATTACACCAAAATTATTAAAAAAAATCTCTATAAATAGAGACTTCTTTCATTTGATGTTGACATAAAAAAAATATCCTTCTTCTTTAAATATAAATTCCTTAATTATGCTTCGCTAATTTTTCAATTTCTTTTTTGTCAAAATTTTCAATATATATATACAGTATATATATATATATATATATATATATATATATATATATATATATATATATATATATATATATATATATAACTTAAAACTCATATTAGTTTCTTGGTTAAATTTTTTCATTAATTTGAAACTCATATTAGAAGTCAATATAATATAGTTTTAGCAATAAGCATAAAATAATTAGTTATAAATCATTTGTCTCTCATATAAAAAGACTTGCTTAAGTTTTAAAATCTATGGAGGGGAAAAAGATTACTGAAAATGAGTAGCTTATTTAAGAAGATTTGTACATTCATGTTAAATATACACATGTGCACACACAGTAAAATACATTAGAACAAAATATCAAGTAACTAAATGAGTTATAATCTCAATTTTTATGAAATGAAATAAATTTCTTTTATGAACACTTACCCAAATAAAGTGGATAGTAAATGATTTATTTTGATTTTTCTTTTTATTGGTTAAAAGTATGAGAGCGAAGTAAATTACACGGGCGAGGCGCGTGAATGCATTAGGGTTTTTTTAAATTGGACACGTGTCATCTACATGTGGAAGGGTATTTTCGACATTTCTACGGCGCGTGTACGTCACGCGCCGACAACGGTGCGTTTATGCGGTTTTTTCCTTTTACTTTTTAAGAATTTTGCCACGTGTCGCCCTTTGATTGGCTATCTGAATTTTGAATTTTTTACATCGTATTTCTTTACCCTCAATTATTTTATAATAAATTAATTTTTTAAACTTTTTTTTACACCAAAATTCATAAATTTTTTTCTCTTTAAATAGAGACTTTTTTCATTTGATTTCAGTTAAAAAAACCCTCTTTTTTAAATATAAATTTCTTAATTATCTTTTGTTAATTTTCATTTTTTTCAATATCTTTTTAGTAAAAATGAAATAAGTGGGAAGTATTTATTTTTTAATTATAAATGAAAATATATATGGTTATTTAATATAATAATAATTTATATCTATATATAAAGAATATAAAATAAAATAAATGTGGGTTTTGGTTTCTATTAAAGAATATAAATTAAAATAAAAGTGGTGGGATATAGGATGATGAGTTGAAATGGTGTTGAATTTTTATAAACAAAACAATTGTGTATTTATAAAGTATATATGGTTATTTAATAATATATATATATATATATATATATATATATATATATATATATATATATATATATATATATATATATATATATATATATATATATATATATATATATATATATATATATATATATATATATATATATATATATATATATATATATATATATATATATATATATATATATACACACATATACATATACATATATATATGTATATATATATATATATATATATATATATATACATATATATATATATACATATATATATATATATATATATATATATATATATATATATATATATATATATATATATATATATATATATATATATATATATATATATATATATATATATATATATATATATATATATATATATATATATATATATATATATATATATATATATATATATATATATGAGGGATTGTAATGAATGTGAGTTTTGGTTTCTATTTAATAAGTGAGATGGGGTAATATGGTTATTGTGTTTATTTTAGTTCGATATATCAAACAATTTATTTATTTTTTTAAAAAAAAAATCTTTGAAGCATAGTAAATAAAGTATTAATAAATTTGTCAATTTTTCTCTTCGTCTCAAAGTTTTGTGTATTTATAAAGAA